>JAGXJF010000362.1:0-292500 GCA_019208055.1 Stipa capillata
TGTTTGTTGGGTTGTGGCTGTTGACAAAGCTGATGTTGGCTGGCTATCTGAAAAAGCTGATGTGGCTGTGAGAAGTGAACATATGGCTTTTGGTTGATCCAAATTATCTACAACATTTGAAAAATGAGCACTGAAGCTTCAACACATTGCAAAAGCTGGCAGAAGGCAGCTTTCCACAGCTGATTGCACTGCAAGCCCACAGCTACTCTTTGGCAAAAATTGCTGAAAGCTGGCCGTTTGGTGTGGGCTGTAGCTTTTTTCAGTGAAAAGCTACTGAAAAGCCACCAAACACCCCCTTAAATTGCTACTAGTATGAGAATGCTTTGGTCGTACATGTATAAATTCTATAAGTGCCTATGAACATTAATTGCTCCTCTTCTGTTTTTTGTCCTTCTCTACGTTGTGTAATCATAGGACATGTGGTATTTGTGAAATTGTGGATCTCGATTCTGTAGTAGACTACAACAGGGCATAGAGGGGTGAAAACTCTACATTTAGATTGTTGTGCTAAGTATACACGTGGTACCAAATAGATGATCAATCTGTGTGTGCAATAATGTGCTAAACCTCTACGCAAGTCAGTGAATCACTTTTGCCAAATTGATATTTGTGGCTTCATTATAGCAATCATTAAGAATAAGAGCATGTTGCACTAACATTCCAATAGTTTTCTCTTGACTACATGACTAATCTCCTATTTTTATGTATAAGTAGGATGTCACCAAAAGATAACTTCTGGATCTAAGGGGATTCCAGGTGAGAAATCCAGTAGATCAAAGCCCAAAATCTTGCTGTCAAATCAAAATGCAAAGTTCAAGGGTGCATTCTCCTTAGCTGAGCTAAAAAATGATCCTCTCTTTTTTGGAGTTGTTTGATCCTTCTCCTCTTGGAGTTGTTTGATCCTTTTACTAGGAGTTGTTTAATCCTCTCTTTTTGGAGTGAGGTTGATAGACGCCACAAGATTGATGTATGTTCCATGCTAAGAAGTCCTAGTTCCCGTTAAATAAAAAAGATGCAAGAGAACCATTGTGCCCAAGATTCACGACGGAAAGGCTCTGTACTGTCCTTCACCGTGCAGGGTGGATTTTTCAGCAATGGCGGACGGTGGTGGAGTAGCTCCAGCAGTGAGTGTGTTAGAAGATCGATGGCACAACATGTAAGTGGGGTAGTGTTGCAAGCAATCTTTCCATCTGTAATCCTTGCTTACTGTTTAGTAGAACTGGGTATGTTTTTACCTCAAATACAATTATAATTAGTAGATTTCGTTCTTCCATATATATTCTATTCTTTATGCAATGCTATTTATTTATTTTAAGTTTTGGGTAACTAGAAGAAAATTAGATAAATGTGATATAGATGATTCTGAAGCACCTGTTCCATCAAGGCATTTGAATTATTTGATCTGTTGCCAACATTCCTAATTGGACTTTGGTCACAATTTTCTGATCCTGCCCATTTTACAGGTACATTATATTTCTGTAGACTCTGTTTGTGAATTTGATTGTTGTTATTTGATGTTGTCTGTTCCCTTTCTTCATACAGTTCTGCGAATTTTATTGCCATCATAATTTTACATTTGTGTGTTGTCATGCTGCATTGACGAAGCATATATTGATTGTGTTTGCTCCTCACATTGATATCAAATAAGAACATATCATACCTGTTCTTATAGTTTTAAAGTAGCAGCTTTGAATTTTTTTTTAGTGGGACATCTTTGGAGAGTCAGTGTGTGGTTCTCCATGGAATTTTTCAAGAGCTATGATTTTGATGAGTCATGGTTCATCGAAATTTGATAGCAAGAGAATGCTAGCATGCATCAGCAGCATCAGAGGCAGAAGAGCTATTGTACTGAACGTGGTACTTGGTGTTTTATGCTTAAAAATCATCAGTGTGTACATATGGAAGAGCTATGAAAATTTCTCACACCCATATGTTAGAAAGTATTCATTAGGAAATCTCCGATCGTTGTTCACTATTAAAATTCTTGCACGCCATTGAAGCCTACACCCATTTATTTATTGATGTTGTTGTTGAGCGCCTTAGTTAAGAAATCTCTCACGGAAGTAGATTTTATACTCAAGAGACACATCAAAGAAGTCTACTGTTAATTTTTGTTTTTGGGTGGTGGGAAGACTTGTTATTGATATGAAAATAATTCTAGTGCAGATGTTTTCATGCAATTTGAATTGGAAGTTTTAGCAGTCAGACCAATCATTTGTATATATATTGTAAAGGAGATACAATTGTTGGGTCAATGGGTCAGTTTTGAGGTGGAAATGTCAACTCCAATACAGTTGTGCAGAGTTTACCGGTGTTACATACTTTTTAGAATATTATGTTGTATCCTGGTGAAGAAGTTTCTCATTTTCTCTTATATAAATATTTATATGTTCCTCATACAGTATAAACTCAGCTGAATTGGATAAGGAAGACAAATCACTTTTATATGCGTCTGAATTTTAATTTCCCACAATCTACATCATTGAGATTATTTATATGCCAAGGCCGGATTTTTATAGCACCTTGGCGTCCGTGCTGAAGACGACGATGAGAGCCACGTGTCATGTACGCCACACATCCGCCTACCCCGTCGCCGGCAGATGCTGCCAAGGATGTCGAAAGCAGGGGAAGTACTAGGCAGGATGGAGGACCCTAAAAGATGCCCCTTACCTTTTCGTCCGGATGGAGAAGATGCGCCAGTACCATGGATGAAGCCCTGAGAGCTATCTTGGCCACCCGCATCCCCCTATTGTCAGACATGCAGCGTTATACCTCGCGGGCCTTGCCCCAATCGCTGGCCAAGCCAAGCCCGCCATGGGGATGCGGCCTCAAACCCATGCTCGATCACGGGCCTTTGGCATGGGCAGGCCATACCAGATGGGTGATGCGAGCCGTCTCCATGGGTTGAATAGCAACATCAACTAGAGGCATTGGTGCTAGAATAAAATCGCATTTAGGCCCCCTCTTTTTTCTAGCATATCTGTCACAACAATAAAGAGAGGGAGGGGCAAGCTGTTAGTAAGAGGTAAATTATAACCCTCCTCGGCAAAAAGCTTCACCGCCCCTACCGACCAAATTCCAAGATAATATTTCCTCAAAAAAAGAGAACAAGATGATGGTTTTCAAAAAATCCGGAGAGAAACAAAAATAAAGGGGGGGGGTGCACCAACTCAGAAAGAATTGACCCACAACCACTACCGTGGCTACAGCTCAAGGGGGCTCCTGTTGGGGTGATAAATACTCCTATATGGGCCAGCCCACCTCGTCCTACGTGGTACCTACATGGCGAAAGATCAAGTCAAAGAGATTAAGGGGTGCATGAGAATTTAGTCCACCATGGACCAAACTTCACCCCACTTCTCTAGTCCATCATGGATTCATGGCCCATCTTTCCCAAACTACCCCTCCACTTCTCTCTCCTCAAGGTAGCCATGGTCATTTTTTATGGACCCCTTGCCTATATAAACCCTCCCCCCCCCATGGGGATGTAAACTTCACCCCATAAATGAGAAATCTCATGGGGGGAGGCCTAGAGCTCCAAGTCTCGCACGAGGAGCTCTAGGAGCGACTTCGGGAGTCCCGAACAACCCGAGTCGCTAGCCGAGTCCCGCACAAGGCGCCTCCCTTGACATAAGAGTATGCTGTACTCCACGAGACGGTCGAACCTATTCAAAAAATCGAAGTGTCGCATATTGTCGAGTGTACGATGACCTTATGAGAAGGTCATCGTACACGGCCCATTACTATCGCACTCTAACCGTCAAGCTATCGACACCCCCCTATTCTGTGTTATTTCTACTACAACAACACATATTAAGGTGTGAGGCGTAATGAGTCACCATCCATTGTTGGAGGCGATGGGAACTATCGGGATTCAATGAGTTGAAGAAGGCACGCATGTGACAATATAGTGATGTAGGATGATGATGGGGTTGAAGGCAGAGCCGTGGGGCGAACAAAGAAGAAGAGAGGAGAAAGATGACACTATTTTCTTGTGGAGTAGGGATAGAGAAAGAGACACGTGAGGAGGAAGAGAGCCAAAGGGGTGCACAATAGTCACCAGAGAGGAGGGAAGCAGAAGGAAGACCAAAGTGACACACGGCAGGAGGAACAGAGTAGGAGTGGTACATAATGGTTGCCAGAGAAAGAGTAAGCGTGAGAAAGACGGACACTGTTGTTTGACGCGACGTGGTTGACACCCATATTCACAAAATACCTGCATTGTTATATCTCTTTGTTATTCTGTAGCAATCCACAAGTCCAGGAACAAGAGTACGATTTCCACTGATCACAGATTTTTTTTGAAAAACCCCAGGCACAGATGACAGATAGACTAGCATTCATGCATGATGTCTGTTCCGAGTAGTTCTGCGTAGATATATATGTGCCAAGACATTCAGATCCACATGATTTCACGTACGTAATTGTGCCCACGAATCCTACTGTAGTAATGTCCTAACATTGAACTATGCCACGGCGCCACGCCTGTGGTGATTGTTGCACCACATTCTATATAGTTCTAGTTCAATGCTTGTCCTGTTCGCTTGCCACTACTTTGTAACAAACTTGCAAACATTGCCTGGGCTAACAATGGTCTAGGTGGGTAATCTAATGGAAGATGCTACTGATCAACCACTGGTAACCAACAGAATGCCAATTCATGACGCAATCCAGGAACAGCTATGGATGGCATATGGTTGCATGACACTCGCTGAGAAAGCTACAGCCTACATGCATCAGAGAAAATGACTCGAAACTGTTCAACTGGTAATGGTTTATCCCCTGGCATATTGTAATCAGCGTGTACGCCGTATCTTACCTCATTATCCAATAATACTGATCCAACATCTAACCAGATAACAGGAGATACATGGCAGTTGCTGGGTTCACAGTGAAAACCAATCCGGACAATCGAGAAAGTAACAATGTAATTTATGCATCACTTGAAATCAGCACATGAACTCTTAACTGCTTCCATAGCGGGCTGATATACTCAATATAAGCACAACTTATTCCACTCCAATGTGGAAAACAGACAATATTCAATTCCACTAGTACTTCGCGGTGTTCTATTAATGATAATACAAACATCTCAAACACAGATTGCACTCAACTTTCAAGGAGGGAACTTCAGTCTTTGTCAGAAGCACAAACGTGGATGACGATCTATCTTTCAACAGGATGTCAGATTGTAGCTAACTGACATCATTTGACTAAAAAAAAAGGAGACAATGGTTTATTCCTTCCAAAACAGGTTGTCGTTGTACACTGCCAGCAAATAAAATAAGTCTGAATTCAGTGTATATGCTGTTACATTTCATAGGTCCGCACTAGTTTACAATGCCGGGAATAAATCATCGATGCTTCAAGAATGCTTAGGTTTGCCCTCTGACTTGGTCCAAATTCAAATCTTGCATCATATTGTCATCTGGTGAAATCATATGGCCAACAGCAGATGCTTTGGCACAGTCAAGTAATGAGTTTTACAGCTTTCGTTCCAGAAACAAGTGTATCTTCTACAAATGGTATGGTCTTCCATACTTTTAATCCTAGTGGTACTGGATCATTTTCAGAATCTGCAACATGTAGCAACAATATTGGAGTGACTGAAAGAACAAAGATAACATAACTGTTTTTCCCCAAAACGTTGAAGCTCTAAACCTGGACTTCTGGAGTCGTCATCTATACAAACTGCCATGTAATGAGAACTATTTAGCTCCGCAAGTGCAAATTGACAGTTCTCAGACAGATCATCAGAATTGAAGTTGGAATTATTGCATAATTTTGGTGCCTGGCAAGTTCAATGGGAATCAAGGTAGACCGATCAAAATGTTCAATTGCTTTTTTTTATGACAAAACATTTTACTGTTACAAGTTGCAACAATGAAATAATAAGGCGCCTAAGTCCTGCGACGCATAAAACCAAGATACTGTTCCTTATGAAATTGGCATAACATCAACTGACAGTTGGACCACAACATATGTAGGGTCCAGGAGAGCTATCTGTTAGAGGGTGTCACAATTCATCATGTGAAATTTGTTCAGATATAGGGCTCGAGGTCCCTTTAACATGTAAATAGAAAATTAGATCACCTAGGAGGAACTAGGTAACTTTCCTCCATAGAAGAAATAGGCACCCAAATTCGAGTAGAGAGGACTCGAACCTGGGTGGTGGGGGTGTACACCCACACTTCCAACCAACTGAGCTAACATGAAAGGAGAAATATCAAAGCTGCATACCTTAGAAATCTGAATTCCCTTGCTTGTTTTCAATAGGATTGAAAACCTATTGAAAGGAGCACCTGAAAACCCTCTTCCAAGAGCCTTCACATATGCTTCCTAAAAATTTAGACAGCTAACCACGTAAGCAATTTGCTTTGCAATATCATATCAGCTAATCAAAGATCTGAAAAAAGGGGACTTGGATAGGATTTTGACCACGATCAAAAGATAGGAGGGGTTCTCTTTCTTTCATCGCCGTCAAAAGCAAAGGCTACCAAAAAAACCTTTACTATCACGGAGATCGTTAAGAAAACATGGATCCAAATGCCAAAGGGAAAAAATGGTGGAAAAGCTGGTGGAAAAGCTTCTCAAGGCCTCGTCCTCCTCACCGCGCAAGCATGGGAAAAACGTTATGTGCTATCGTTGCGGGGAGAGGGTCATCTTGCGGAGATCTGCAGAAAAGAGGCGACCCGCTTCGTTTGTGGCGCCTTCGGCCACAGATCCTTCTACTGTCCTAGGCGAGGGAAGCAAGGTAACCAAGTAATCCTCTTTCTTGTGCTTCAGCCCTATGAGGATATGGTGAGAAACGTGGAACATTTGAGAAAATGTGCTGTGTCGTTGAGGGGAAGAGCGAGTCTTTCGAAGGCATCTTTCTGAAGGAAGAGTGTCCCCTCCATTTGGATACAGTTTCTGATTGTTAGCTAGAATATATGGATCAGTATTAGTAATCTCTAATTTATATAGGGCAATATCTTGTGGAAACTCATATTTGGTGCTAACTTGCTAACTCTTGTCATAACGATTCTTTGGTAAGGCATTATTCATAAAACAGCAAAATTCCCATCTATGTGTCCTTCGATTTCATTCTTTTAATATCATGAATGGCTTTGCAAGAAGTTAGCAGTTCAGCCTCTAAAAATGGGTTTGCACTAGATACATATTCAATCCTGCATTTCTATAGCAAAGAACAACAAAGTCAGTTACAGTGTGCTTTAGGTGGTCATATTAGATTAATTGATCAGTCAGTTATAGACTCAAGCCTAGTACAGAAAAATACCATTACTGTTCAATGTTCTAAAGAATAGTAAATCAGCACCATGCAGTGGTTGCATGAGAAAGCTATATAAAATAGAGGAGCAAAGAGAGCCTCACTAACTTTAAGAGTCCATAGTTTTATGAATTCCTTTCGCTGAGCATCAGAATCAGAAATCTCAGCTAGATAATCAACTTCGGAAGGGGTGAAATAACGGCAAGCAAGAGATAAAATACTCTTGGCTGTCTTCCGATTCTTCTCTTCAATATCAATACCAATCTGAGACAGTAGATAAAACAGCAAAATTGACTGAAATAAAATCCACAACAACAGAAGAATGGACATTTCACATTTCTTTCTCTCGCTTTTGGTAGTCACAAGGAACATACAGAAGCATGCATGGCAATGCCACAGGCAATCAAAGAAGATGTGTGTGAAATGTTGAAATGCAAAGACCACTTCACACTGCTATCATCAGATGCCACAATATCTGATCAAATATGGAAAGCAACAAAAGGTAAGCTAATTACAAAGCTTTAAATTGCAGAAAAAGGAACACTGTGAAGCCTAACCTCTTACCTCAGGTTTGCCATATTTGTTCTTCTTGAACTCAAATGATCTTGGATCAATTTTACAATCTGTATCTAGTCTAGTTCAAACAAATTAGCAGTAATCGTATCAGTAATCCTGTAATGCTATCGCAAATTATGTTGATGCTACATATAGTAAAACTAGTGACAAGAATATATCATTATCACTGACAAGATTAAGTGCTACACTGAACACGGAGCATCATGCCCAAAATTTCCATGTTACAGGTCAAATGGCTGATAGTTTCACTCTCCAATTTTATGACCACTTATCATTTGAAATGCCCCCTTTCTCATATTTACATTATGTTGAGAAACTACATATACATCAGCAAGCGGTTGGAATTACGGACCACCGGATCATGAGTACTCGAATACACCTAGCAAGCCCTGGAATGTTAGTTAAGAAAAATGAAACCATTTATTGATGCAAGATGTTGAAAGTTACAAAAAAAATTTATCATGAATTATGTGGATTCCATATATATACGACAGATGAATGCATAAATGAAAGTCATGCACCTCTATACAGGCAGAGTTTACAAAAAATAATTGGTTACATCTAAAAGCTATGAATTGCATCAAACAGTTCAATGTCTATAGCAATATTAAGCTATTTTTCTTACAAAGATACCAACTTTTCCTCATAATGACTAAACTTACAAGTATATATTATAAAAATTGTTCATAGGATTACTACACCCATGGCCAGGATTCAATGTCCTGTCATCCTAACCATTGTACACTAGTAAATTCAACATCTTCAGCCAATTTTCCCAATTTAAAATATCCTAATAACTAGAACACAGACATCAAATTTATTTAATGATAGTAACAGGCATGAAAATTAAGTTAAATGTGATCAAAAGTTCCATATTGCCGTTCATGGTTACATACATCTTGAGAGAGTGGTGCGCAACAACGCCCGGGACAACATAGCATTTTTCTGCAACCTTGTTTCCTTCATAGACAGAGCATTCTTTTTTTCAGAAGGTGAAGGAGTTCCGCATACATCTTCAGTTGGGAGTGATCACTCAACTCATCAGGGCAAAGATACCAAACGTGCACCTCTCTACAAAAGAAATAAACCCATAAACTAATGTCTTTAAATATCCTAATGCACACCAAGTCACTATTACAAGAAAGGAAATCCAACCATGTGTAAATGTAAAAGACACAAGCTATGCTTTCATTAAGTACAGTCTTTACCCAATCCAAGAGAAAAACTTACGACCAAGAGCTATATCATCGGTTATTTCTTGAGTTATTGATTCATGCCCTCAAAATACTAGTGTTGATTCATTTTGTCTTCAAAGGCAGAGGTATTATTTAGTTGATATTCATGAATTTTAGCATCAAAAATTGCCCAAAAGACCCATCATACAACTATCCAAGATACCCAAATTACAGGATGGCATGGGTAGGTGAGTTTTGTTGACCTGTGAACATCCCTAACTGTGGGCATGGATCAAGTAAGTTCACCCAACTCTAAAACAGAAAAGGCAAGGAGGAAAACAAAGTTAGGAAGATGCTACTAAAATACCCTTGCAAATAATCAACTCAAAGTATTCTGGTTGTCCATTCTATAAAACAGCGAAATTTGTTACACTGCACACTACAGTAGCTGAAATTATCACAATGATCTGGGACAGAACATAACAATAATTAGTGCATTTTGGTAGCTAAAATGAACTCATCACCTATAGATCATGATAGTAAACTTAACTAACACTTTGTTAAAAAAATGCAGGGCGAATTTTTTTTAGTAGTCTTGTTCACAGATGTAGGTATTCCAATGTAGAATAAGTGTGCTGATCCCTTTATACCCCTAAAAATACCCAGATTTTACTTTGTATTATCTACATGCGTGCATTGAATACAGAACTTAGAGATAATAATTAAGGGTGGTCTAGTCATTTTCAAAGCATCCTTGGTCTATGGCAAGACAAAGTGCGCCCTACATTTTCAAACTGAGGGAGTATTATCGGTCTGTCTCAAGGAGTCGTTAACTAGTCATTGATCTTTGGCACCAAAGCAAGGAAGAGATTGAAAACTTTCAAGTCACAAGGACATTGCAGTTGTCCAATTTCAATTGCACCAACTGGGGAGAAAAAGCTCCAAGCCAATTCCAGGAGCCCAAAGGAAACCCCACACATGAATCACAACACACCCACCAAATCAAGAACATTAAATCTAAACCCCCAAAAATCGATGAAAAATCTAGCTCAATTTCTCGTCAGCACATCTACACTGTGCTACCCTGATACATCGTGGAACTATCGCACGCGCATCCGTTATGCAGGAATATCAGGGAATTTTGATTTTCAAAAAATATAAAACAAATCCCGACAGTCCCCAATACTTTTGGGATAAAACGCCTTCAACAAAAGCCCACAGCAAGCCCAAATAAAATCACAAACTACAACCCTAGCAAACAATCTTCTCATCCTGTAATAGATTATTGTTAAACGTTACTTTTTTTTTCAATTTTACAGTAGAAAGAAGTTTACTGATTAAGTGATATCTAATTTGTTCAATGTCCATTTACTATTTTACTTTCGTACCAATAAGGACATTATAGGTTTAGGAGTGGCATCTAGAAACTCTCAGTCTTCTCATCCTCTAATATTTTCTATATGATGTATTTTTATATCTAAATGCATATACATTCGTATAGCCGTATCCTTGTTTTTGGAAAATGTTGTGTCGACGTATGGCCGTATCCTTGTTCTTGTTTTTGAAAAATGCTGTATCGCCTGTAAAATCCAACTTGCAAGATCCAACGGAAGGGCGTACCTTCGGGACTGGAGAGGCGGCGGGGGCGGGAGGGAAGCGAAGAGGCGCCCGCCGGAGACCCCTGGCGTCCTCGGAGGGGGTGGGAGGGGCATCGCGCGGCAGCGGAGGAAGCGGTGGTGCATGCGGAGGCTTCCGGAGCCTCTGCCCCGCCCGGTTTGGTTTATAGCGTGGGCTGTCGGTGGCAACAAGGGGACCGAGCAGCCAAGCTGGTTTCTTGAATCCAACGAGCCAGTGGCGTAGCAATCAATGCGGGGTGCACATCACACTGCATCGGCAAATCACAACAAGAACCAGTAAGAACCGGTAACAACATTTCACGTATCCTAAAATCCCCAATTTCTGAATCGGCAGCAGATGAAGGGGATTAAGGAGGGTTACCTACGCCGCTGCCCTCCTGACCTTGCCGGGTGCCGCGCCACCGCGGTGCTGGCCTGCGCTTACCCCTCGCCCTGCAGGCAGGCCAGCGGTGCCGCCAGCGAGAAGCCGGCGACGCAGCAAGCGGTTGGATGCGGAGACTCCGGTCCAAGAAACAAGAAAGACTTTTGGCGACGCTGCTATGTTCCTGTGCGCCGGGCGGCTGGATTGCAGAGAAGCTGATGGGCCTTCTATCGGCCTGCGGAACGAGGCATGGAGCATGGCTTGCCAATAACTATAAATTTAGTAGTATTATCAATTTAATGTCATCGATATTAGTAAAAATATATACTGATGATTAACAACGCGGATTCTAAGATAATACAGGCGATATTTGATGCGAAAGATAACTGAATAGATGTGACCTTCCTACGTGTCTTCTATATTACCATATTTATCGAGCTTTCATCTTAAAGCATAAACAATATAAGGTTTTTGCCACCTCACACAGCAACCAAGTTAGCTATTTTCTTTACAGTGTGTGGTTCTCATCCAAAATCACACTGGGACCTACCAGCAATAAAAGTACTTCATCTTCCTCTTCTAGCAACCAACCACCAAAGATCAAATTCTTGCTCTCTCTTCTCTTGGTTTCGGTACCTCACTTAGTTCTGAGTTTAAGCTTGGTTTCGATTTTAGAAAGCTAAACAACGTGTGATATCAAAACTAACTCTCTCTCTTTCCTCTTTGGTCCCGATTAAAGAAGATACGGCTCGTGCTCTTAGCATCTCGTGGGCAGTATCAGAAACCCCTCTTTACTAGAGATCCTTCACTCCAACACTGATTTTCCACTGCAATTTCTCAATCTCTGAAGCGACCTGGCGTCTTCCGTGGGAACAAGGAATGGTTTAGCTTGGAAAGACGGTGAATCGACTTTCTAGTGACACCATATCAATCTCTGCAACTTTCATAAAGGACGAGGCGGTGGATCGATTTCCTAGTAACACAAAACCTTTGGAGGACGAAACACCAGCAGATTAGTATTAATAGGTGTCGGACTTTTTTGATATGGAGTATGGCCGTGGAGCAACTGGGTGCAGTAATCCTTGAGACAATGGGAGGTTCGTTGCGGGTTCTAATAGCACCTGAACCATGTTTTGGACCCTCACACTGCGGAAGCGGCTGCGTCGCGAAATACTCTATTGTTGGCATGCCAAATTGGGTACCATAAAATATTGGTCCACTCGAATTATGGAAGTAATCAATAACAACGGAGGCAATAATAATAATAAAGACCATACATATTATTCTCTCCGTTAAAGCGTATTTTGTTGATTAAAATAAGACTTTGACTAATAATTACTTTAGTGGTATATGGCATATGTGACATAAAATTGATATCATTAGATTCGTATTTAAAACTACTTATGATTGTGAATTTGTATCACATAATCACATATTAATAGAGTAATTGATGGTTAAAATTTTACCTTAATAAATCAAAATACGACTTACATTATGGGACAAAAGAAGTATTTACTAATGTCAAAAAGGTAACTTATGGACACGGTACCAGAAATCTAACTCATACCAGCTCATGAATTAGCTAAGAAAGCAGGTACTAATTTTTCAATTCTTCATCTATTTGTTTGGACGCATCATCGAGTTTTATTATCTTTTTTATTGGACAGTGTAACAATACTATAATAGATATGAAAAGATTGTATGAGTTTTTAGAAGAGTGGGTGTCCAATCGAAGCTAAGAGAGAGGCGAAGAAGATAGAGAGGATGTCCACAACTTCTTTACAGATAGAAACATAATCTTTACCATTTTCTGTTTATTTTAATCTGTTAGTTTGTGTCTCACATGTGTATTTCTCATCATCAATCGACACAATGGAAACCGGTTGTTGTGCGTTCGAACGACAAATACCAGACTCTCGATTTGAAAGGAAAAAACAGAAGTGTTTCTAGTAAGGCATTCGCTCGTCAATCGCTCCTTCGGGTTTTCCTCACCACTTGCCGCTGATTTGGTGCTAAGTGGTGGAGGAACCTGGATCTACATTGGTGTGTAGATAGGTTTTAGTTTTAGACTGGAGTTAGATTTCCTCATCGGAATCGCCTTGGCAGTGGAGGTGGTAAAAATTGGAATAACCGTCCTTTGTCCCCTTCCTCCTCCAACCTGCACTCCTTTCGGTGCTCGCGTGGAGCCACTGAGGTTTTGGTCCCATGGATCAGGTGCTCCAGATCTGATGGGAGGTGGTTGCTATTATCTGTTGTTTTAGCTTTCATGGGCAATAGCCAGTGCCCAAATAAAGTTGTCCAGGCCCCTTCATTGTCAGGTTGGTGTTCTTAATGGCAAAGGGCTTGTGCTAGAGATGAGGAGACCTTGTTCTTGCTTCTTGTTGTATGCGTTTCTTTGTTGTGTTGCTTTTTTTTCGTCCACCTAGAGAAGTGATGATGGATCTGTGCCCAACCATTAATGAGGAAGCTCCCCAATCGACAGTCGTTTAATGTTCTTATGTTTACGTCTTTTGAGAAGGGTCTCTACCGCGGTTCTTGTAGCCCTTAGCGGCGTTTTGCATTGGTATATGTTTAGGAGTGGTTTTAAGTGCTGTTATTCTCATCCGTGGTTGGTCCAGCGATAGGATAGAGGACTCCACCATATGGCGATGTGAGCTTTAGAGACAAGGATCATTTGAACTTGATTGTAAATTTAATTTTTGGTCTGTTTGGAACAGTATTGATTGTAAATTTAATTTTTGGTCTGTTTGGAACAGTATTGATTGTAAATTTAATTTTTGGTCTGTTTGGAACAGTATTAATTTTTTATTAATTTTATTATCTAGTGAATATCAGATATCCTGTGGAAAAATAAAATCGGTTGCTGTGAAGTTTGCCTTCTCGGACCGCAAAGCGCAAGGCACGCGTCGGCGCAAGTTTGCAACATAGCGAAGCAATCCTGCCGTCCTACCACAATCACATGCTGTGGCCCCCGCTCAGGCAATGCCCAGCCCCGACCGCGCCGTCTCCTCCAGATCTCCCGCACCTCCGGGGGTCACCGACACGCCGGCCCCGCCATACCGTTGCCGGCCTCCTTCCCTTCTTCCCCTCGCGACCATTTCAAATCACTCTCCACACCACAACGCCACAACCCATCGCCCAATCCATCCCCTCTCATTCCTCCACCCACCAGATCTCTCTCCCCCCTCCGCGCTCCGCTCATGTCGGTCTCGTCGCGCTTCGAGCTCCGGGTAAAACCCTAACCCTATCCGCCGCAGATCCGCGCTCTCCCCTCCCTCGCCGCCGGCTCCCCTAACCTCCTCCTCTCTCCTTCCAATGCAGGCCTCGTCGCATCTCCACCAGCAGCCGCCGCCGCCGCCCGTCGGCATGAGGTGAGCGCCCGCTATCTCTAGGGTTTTGTCCTCCCGTAATGGATGGGGGTGGGGGCGGGGGGTGGCGGTTCTGAGGTTGTTCTGGTTGGTTGGTGTGTTTTGCTGCAGCGGCGATGGCGGGGCGTTCGCGGACGCGGGGAACCTCGAGCACTGCGCCAAGTACCTCAACCAGACGCTCGTCACCTTCGGGTTCCCGGCCTCCCTCGATCTCTTCGCCACCGATCCGGTCCGTCACTCCCTCTCGATTTACTTTCGATTCGTGGTGTTCCCCGATTCAGAGTTTTTTATCCTCTTTCTCCTCGAGGTTTAACATGCCATTTTGTAGGCCATTGTGTTAATTTCACGGTATTTCGCCTCGAGTAGTCCCTTATTTTGTTTGCCGGAAGAGTGCTGATGCATTAATTTCTTTAGCTATACGCAGCATTTTCTCTGGCTATCTCTGGTTTTGATTTTGCGGATTCTCTTTCTTTTTATTTCCCAGTAGAATTGTGACTTTTGGATGTTGCGTTGCTCATGGCAAAATTGCATTTTGGTGGTTCTTCTGCTTCGAGGTAGAACGACTATTTTCTTGGTGGTGGCCAGTGAGTGCATGGTCGTGTTACTCTTTCAGGTGCTTGTTTCTCTAAATTTACCTCATTTCTTTCGTTTCTGTGGCGCAGGTATCTATTGCAAGAACGTGCAACTGCATGTATGCATTGCTGCAGCAGCGTCAGCGAGACATCGAGTTCCGGGAATCGACCAATGATCTACGGCAGCGGTGAGCTTTTTCCTTGCCATTTCTTCCATCTATGTTTGACAGTATAACTTGGGTGTGCTTAGCCAGTGTTAGTTATGAATTGCTCACCAGATCTGCACTGTAGCACAGTTTAGCAATACGATACGATGCAGAGTACTGGTTGGTAGTGATAGACTGATAGTTTCATATAAAAAGAAGTGATAAGACTGATAGTGGCTGGTGGTGCCTCTCAAATGACATTATTGTCATTGATGTTTACTTGCTTGACCTTTGACATGAGAATATGGATGATGGTATGGCTCTGTTGGGTTAATTAACATTTAATGTTATACAATAAGGTAGCACAGTGCAGCAATACAGTACGATGCACAGTAGAGATAGAGTGATAGTGGCTGGTGGTGCCTCTCAAATGACATTATTGTCATTGATGTTTACTTGCTTGACCTTTGACATGAGAATATGGATGATGGTATGGCTCTGTTGGGTTAATTAACATTTAATGTTATACAATAAGGTAGCACAGTGCAGCAATACAGTACGATGCACAGTAGAGATAGACTGATAGTGGCTGGTGGTGCCTCTAAGATGACATTATTGTCATTGATGTTTACTTGCTTGACCTTTGACATGAGAATATGGATGATGGTATGGCTCTGTTGGGTTAATTAACATTTAACGTTATACAATAAGGTAGCACAGTGCAGCAATACAGTACGATGCACAGTACTGGCCAGTAGAGATAGACTGATAGTTTCTGGTGGTACCTCTCGGATGATATCATTGTCCTTGATGTTCACTTTCTTAACAGTTGATATGAGAATATAGATGATGCCATGGCTCTGTTGGGTTAATTAACATTACGGAATTGGGCCAGTGTTATGCAACCTGAAAATGCCTGATCTAGTAATGTTGCATGCCATTCTATGTGAATACCTGCCAAAATCTGTTTGTATAGACTGGTGAAGTAGAGAGTCCTAAGTACAATCTTCATGTTTCTGTGTGCTCCGGTAGTGCCCTTTTTTCTCTGTGCCCTTGCATTTCTTCTGAATGTTGTTATTGGCTCCAATAACTCATTTTCAAATATTGCTAGTATAATTCGTTTACCAATTCTTGTACTCAACGTGCATCCTTTTTGCTTTCCCAGTGAGCCAAACAAATGCCTACATCTTGGGCTCAGGCATAGTGAAATGAGGTTTTGCCACAACGATTTTTGACTTTGCTAACATCAGTTTAGTACTTGCTGTTTGGCTTTATAGCTATGTCTTTGAATCTTGATTTTGCTTGTATGATAAGTTTGATTTATGCCGAGCATTTTATTTTGGCCATCGAATCAAAACTAGATCTGGCAATTGTGTAAGACTGTCGTCCTTGACACAGTCTCCACCCTAGAATTCTTTTCCAGACAGTACCATTGTCTGGCATGAGCAAACACTGTCACCACCTAAAGTCTACCCTTTTCCCTCTTTTGTCTACTTTACTCTTCCTTTCTCCTCCCAAATCCTATACGTATTGTAGTTTTAATTGCTAGCATCTTCTGTTTATCCAATAACCTACCGGCAGTGTGAAATATGCATTATCATGTAAATAGGTGCACCTAACAACTTAATGATTCGTTCCATTTGTCATCATTAGTTGCACCTGCACAGTTCTATTTGTGTAGGGTCTATACCTTCACAGTGCTGATGTGCTGTAAGGCCTCCTTTGTTTGTTATCTTTGTCAGTATTAAGTCTACATGAAGATGTGTCTATTGTCTGCTCATTCCTGTATATCTGCATGTAATTTAGTTAAGTGACAAGATTAATGTATTTGATTGGAAGTTTGCAACATTTAGAAGGTTCTACCTAAATGTTGTCCGTATTTGGTGAACACATGTCTATTATATACAATTATATTTTGAACAAAGTACATTTAGTTGGGTAAGATTAATGCAATTGATTGCCGCATGTGGAAATGTTACTTCACATATCACTATAAGATATATGTGTAATGGCTCCATGACTCATATTATACAATGTTCAGTATGCAGTCTGATATTTCAAGACTGGAAGCCAAGATTGAAAGAATGGATGCCCAATTAGCAACAAAAGATCGAGAGCTGGCCACTTTGACCCGAACGGTTTGTCCTTGTATCAGCTCTTGTTTGATTCTTTACCAGTTTTGAAATTCTAACTTTTCCCCCAATCATCAGGAGGCCAAAAATACTGCAGCTTTGAAAGCTCAGATTGAGAAGCTGCAGCAGGAACGTGATGAATTTCAAAAAATGGTCATTGGAAATCAGGTTAAATGACCTTATCCTACTCCATTTCTTTTAAAGGTCATTCTGTTCATTTTGTTTGTCTATGTAGAATTACAACCATTCGTGTTGGTTGAGTGATGGGTTCCTGTCCTGATTTGGTATCTTCCTTTTGTAAGCAAGTACGGACCCAACAAATTCACGAAACAAAGAAGAAAGAAAAGGAATACATCAAATTACAGGTACGCGGTTGCATTTCCCCCCATATGTTATGTGACAGACATAGCATGGAAATGTAATCTAAACTGTTGCTATTGGATGGGCCTATTTCTGTTTGCAGGAGAGGCTAAATCAGGTACTGATGGAGAAGAAAAAGGAATCATCCCGATCAGGAATGGAAATAATGAACTTGTTGCAGGTGCGCCATGCTTGTGAATATTTTGCATGTTACTAGTCTGTAGTGTTAGTTTATTTTGTATAAGCGAGGCTTTGTTTGATGATTCTGTTGTTTTATTTAACAGAAAGAGGGACGTCAACGTGGAACATGGACTGGAAAAAAGAATGACAATGATTATTACAAAATGATCGTAAGGACTATGCCACTTCTGTGATACTGATACTTAGCTGGTTGAATATATTCTAAGGTGCCTTGAATGCACATTCAGGTTGATGCATATGAAGTGAAGAAGCAAGAGCTGGTGCAGGAGAATGCAGATTTGCGGGCACTGCTACGTTCGATGCAGGTAGTGATTGCGAGGTTACAAATTCCATTCCTTGCCTTTGTTTGTTAGTGTATGAATGTGTAATATGCTTAATTGCTACTACTTTTCACATTGTACATTCCGTTCATGATAAACATATGTACATTAACATTGTTTTCGAAAATTTCTATAGGTATTCCTTGGATCCCATATTTGTTATGCTTATTTCAGTGGTCTGCCAGGAATTGATAATTTACTGCTATAGTTTCCATTTATGTGCTAATTCTGAAATGCCATGATTTGATGGGTGAAGAAACTGCAGTAACATTTGTAGTCAGTCATATCATGTCTCTGTTTATGAGCTATTGAAAAGTGTGCTTATCTGATTAATAATGTTGTACTTCAGATGGATATGCGTGAGTTCCTCAATGCTCCGAATGGAACATCACAGCCTGCTGTTGCTGGCAATGGAAGACAGGAGGCAGGGTCTCCTCAGTCCCCACTTGGTGGCAAGACGGTATGCATGCCCAATATTCTTTGAGCTTATGGTTGGTTTCCTTTTTTCTTTCTTTTGAAAATCAACATGGTTTTCTCCTTGTATGGTATCACAACAGAAACATAAATGGCGAAAAGAGGGGAAATGAATATTTGATTTTCATGCTTTCTCTTTTCGTCTGTCACATGTCTTGCTCAGTTGGAGTTACATGATTACTCCTTGATATATTTGTGGTTTCTCCTGCCAGGACGTCTTTGACTTGCCCTTTCACATGGCCAGAGACCAGATAGAGGAGAGTTTGCGCACAAAAATGGCTTCAGTAAAGGTAGGAACAACTGAATGGACACTGATTTCCCCTTATGTTGATGGTCAGTATGCAAATTGTTCTTCTTTTCACTGTGCTCCTTCTCAGCTTTGCAAAACGTATTACAGGCACGAATGACACAACTTCAAGATGCTCAAAAAGGTGCTGAGGTGACGTCAGAAGCTACTGAGCGTGAGCTTGAGCTTGAAGCTCAACTGGTTGAAGCTAGAAGCATCATACAAGAGCAGGTATGTGGTGTTTAAACTTTTGTTATGACTTCTGAACAACAGTGATCTCTAGCATGGTAATCACAAATACATCTCAACATGGTAACTTCGAACACTGGATTCTAAGGATTTGGATTGTAGTTTACAACTTTACATCCATAAATGTAGTAGTGTCTACATGTCTTGTCTCCCATGCCAACTCCTGAGTAACCTACATTTGGGAACTGAATTTACAGGCATCCATCATGTCCAAGCACTTCACTAAGTGTGATAAACCAAGGTGGTTTCATACATTTTCTCTCTAGTTCTCTTCTATTAACTCCAAAAGCCCTTTTGTTTATGCACTCACACAATAGCAGGAGGTTAAGCGGCCTGGATGCTGAGCGGGACACGACTCAATCTGCATCTGCAGATGTGTAAAAATATGTTTGTAGCGAGTTTCAGTTCTGCAAGACTGCAAGGCACATCATATCAGCCTGTGATCGAGATCTCTTGTGTTTGTAACTACCAAAGTATAGCCCAGGATAAATCTCTTCCTGCCATGGTAGCATGAATCTAGCCGCAGTCTATGTAGTATGATGTGCCAGAGCATCTCCTCGGCCGTTGCTAACCGGTAATATTTAGGAAGGACAGTCTAGTTACTACTGATCATCTCTGATGAAATGGACTTATCAGTCTTGGTTCCTACAGAATATTAGTTGCTTGTTCTTTCAAATATGCATTCAGTTGTCTTCGGAATGTAAATTGTGCCTGGCTGTTAACCCCTGCTATTCCCAGTTTGGTTAGCTGCATATCTTACCTTGTGGCAAACTGTGTTTATGACTGAAAAGAGATGGGATCTCGAAATTTCACAAATACTCTGAAACTTGAGCCTTGTTTGGAATGCAGGAGTTTCATATGGAAGAGTTAAGTAAAAACTTAGATGAAGCCCTACATTTCAAATGTGGCCTTATAATGCACCTCTTATGGAAGTACTAATAATGAATCATTGGCTTCTGTTACAAAAATGACGTGTTGGAAATTTGGGGCCTCTTTGGAACGCAGTTATTGAAGAACATGCCAACAGGAAAAACATAGTAATTAAATGTCATAACATGTTGTATCTTGTAGGAAATTGAAAGGGAAAAGTATGGGAATATTTTCTAGAATTTGCATGTATAATATAATTGTCATGGAGGAAAATCTTCGAGAGGTACGACGCCATGCTAAAAGTCCTTTGGAATTGGGGGCTATGAAAAACAGTCCATAGGACTTAATTTAGTACCCTCGTTTTTGTGATCCAAAGCCCTTTAGAAAAAAGAAATCCTAAAGATTAAATTTCTCTAAAGATCATGTGAGAATCCTCCGATCCAAAAGGCCCTTGTAACTTAGGATTCTCATATGTCTTATGTAGGAGACCACGCATCTGATGTAAGTGGATAGTTTTTTCTTTGGACTTCCCCACCAAATTGTTTCTTTGCCCTCATTTTGGTTTTATTTTTGGGTTAGACACACTATGGTTTGTGGCGTGAAATGGTTTTGATTCTGGATTACATGTTTCTGTGGGCGATTCATGAGCCGTGCGTACTGCATGGTCGGATCATGTTCATTTCATCCAATCTGATGCGGAAGCTGACTCGAACTAGCGTGATCTGGTACCAACCAATCCTATCGTTTTCGCCATAAACAACGCGATAATGATTCGTTCATTTGTCACGTACCACCCTTACTTTCAGAGTTTTGCGTGTCAGATCCGGAATTCTAACCGTGGGCACCATACCATATTATCATATGATACTCTGTACTGATACATAAAAGATCGAGTTGGAAGATGAGATCATCTCATGTATGCGTACATGGCATATGCTGTGCCCCTGGATGCGAATCAGATGACTGAGAAATACTCTTTTTTTTTGCCATCGCATAGCAAAAGCTGTCTTCTTTGAAGGGGTTAGGCTCAAAAGCAATGTCCTTGTGTGGCGATGGCTTACACCGTCTCCCGCTTGTACGGTCATTCAAGTATCGATCTATGCTGATGTGGCATCTCTCCTAATGTGGAATTCTGGATGGCTTGAACACCGTCCACGGCGAAGCCCCAGAGACGCTCCTAAATGAAAAATATTGACGGTAGCTAAAATTAAAGTTCTTGTCCACTCGTTCTTCCTGTCTTGATAGTAAATACTGAAATAGGGCATGAATATGGCAGTCTCGATCACGTGAAGGGGTGGGCAGGAGAAGGGAGGTGATGAATGAACCTTGAGTAGTCTTGTCAGCATCTTATTGAATATTGATCAATCATCCACACACAGCAAGTGGCTGACACCGAAATGTAATCATTTCAACGAGCACTGCAGTTGCAGCGTGTGTGAAAGATAATTCATGTTACGTTTTGACAATGAGATGGATTAAGGGCTGTTTTGTTGGGCTGTGGCTATTGATAAAGCTGTTATTAGCTGGTTGTCTGAAAAAACTACTGTGGATGTGGAAAAATAAATATATGGCTTTTGGTTGATCCAAACTATCTACAATATTTTAGAAAATGAGCATTGAAACTTCAGCACATTGCAAAAAGCTGGCAGAAGGCAGCTTTTCTAAACAGCTGAATTTACATTGCAAAACCCACAGCTACCATTGGCAAAAAACTGTTGAAAAGCTGGCCGTTTGGTTAGGCTACAGCTTTTTCCAGTAAAAGCTGCTAAAAAACCCAACCAAACTCCCCCTAAGATAATCTTATTTGCTTAACTAATTCTTGTCCAGATTGTTATGCGTCTAACCAGTTTTTTTATTTATATACCTATTTTTCATAATAAATTTAAAATAAATTCTACACAACATAGTTTAGCAACAATAATCTAAACCTTAAAAGTGTCCTTTCATTCTTAAACTTTTCTCTATAGAGAATCCATTACATGTCATTGAGTACTTCCTATTTCATGTTCTAACACCAAGTAAGTCATCTTCTCCCATGCTATCACCATCCAAAATTCGTCCATTCCATGCCATTGTTGTCGCATCTAGTGTCAATTGCTTAAGGATAAGGGTGTCCAAAGATCATTTTGCCTCGTGAACATGTGAGTAACTGACAACCAAGCCCTCCCCCCTCCCTCCCCTCCCCTCCCCTCCCCACAATTCTCTCCTCTTTCTCTATCTCTGTTGGTGGGTGTTAAAAAAATCTACGGGCGTGTTGCAACGTAGATCAATCACACACCACATTGAAAAAGTAATGGGACGCATAGGCACATGATTTAGGGTGATGCTCTTCTCTTTATTAAATTGCACCTCTTGAGTACAAGCTCTCAGAACGTGTAGAATAACTGGAGACCACATATCCATTATAGACTATGTACACGGGGCTAGGGTTTAGTAATTGACTACATAGGCCTTTGGGGGAGGGGGGCGCCGGCTGACTCACACTAGGAGGCGCAGTTCCATAGCACTCGTACTTGGAAAATTACTATAAAATTTTGATGCCTCATTAAAACTCCAAGAAAACCCAGTGAAAAAATTGGACAAAGAGTGCATTGCACTCGCTGCTTTACATTGCGCTAGTTATCTCATTAAAAAATTATATTGCACTAGTTGCCTCATTAAAAACCTTATGGATGGAAAATTTATGTTGCACTAGCTGTATTTACTCTTCCTCAAGATGGCTCCTATTTTAATCTTCATGTTCTAACTTGTATGTTCCTAGAGGAAACACTATGGGTAATATTATGTGTAGGGTGCGGCTATCACACAATATTTAATCTTCTTGATTCCCTTCTCGCAATTAATCTTGAAAATTGCAATGAGCCTTTCTTGAGATTCTAGTGTATCCACTGTGTATCCACTTTACTTTATTCATTCATGAAAAATGTGGGTGGTATATTATGTAATTCAAAGTAAAGTGTATCCACTTTACTTTATTCACATGACATAAATGTGCAATATAATCAATCTCAGTGTGCTATACAAGCTGTCTCAACTTCATGAAAACTTAGGATAAGATTGATTATTGTACTACAAAGCTCCGTGCATTCGTGTATGGTTCCGTTGAAAATTCAAAGTATGGTTTCTAATCGCTAAACTTGACTTCCTCTATGAGGTCTCCCTGATTTACAAGTGCAAAATAATTTGTGTTGTGTTAGGACCCATTCATAAGGGATCAATCAAGTTGGTATATTATATCCCTTTGTGGTTTTATTTGAACTATAAGCGTAAACATATTTTGATCTTACCTAGATCCTTCATTTCATTTCAAGCTCTAGCTTCGAGCATGGGCTTGCTTCCTCTATGTCTTATCTTGTCACCATGATACTTCAATCATGAACATAGACTTATTTTATACATAAATTGTTCAGAGATTTTTGTATAAATATACAGGGATAGCCTTGATTGTTTGTGTAGCCTTTCCTGCATAGAAATTATCTTAACGTTATAATACATCCATTGATACTATTTTAATATTCAAGTATTACTGCCATTGAGATTAAATATCTATTGGGTAATTCCACCCATGACTAGAGAATAGGTTTCTTCACAATCAATTTTTTAGTGAAACCTCGAGCAACAAGCTGTGCATAAATATCAATGTTAAGTTATGCTCGTTCCTTTTAAAATGGAGAGGAGTACTGCTACATGCCAAATACTTTCCTATTGTAAAATGACTACAAAGCATTTGAGCTTGTTTGAGCTTGGTTAAATCCTTCTCTTATCTCAGTGTAATTGGTGGAAATCGCTTCATGAGAATATTTTGCGAGGTGCTCTTCTTGTATACCACTATTTTCCTATTTGTGGGAACATGATCCTTTAGTCTCCTAGCATAGATGTGTGCACACACATCTCCACTGGTTGCTTCCTTCGTAGGAAGGATGGAATCTGGAAAGCAATCCAATTTTGCCTCTCTACTTGTGCCTGGTCTCAACTAGTTTCCCTTCTTTTTCTTTTGGGGTACTTCATTAGTCTCAGCAAGTAAGTCCCCTTGTGCCGATTTTCCTAGATGTTTCTGGATATTTAGGGTCTGGGGAAGCCAGAGTCTCCGTCCTCCTACTAGAAGAAGGCCTTTGGACAAGGTTGGTAAGAGGCGCAACCTACAAACTCTCCAGTGCATTTTTAGCAAGTATATGTGACTTTGCAATGCATTATGATCAATAAAGTAATAGGGAAACTAATTTGCTAATGATGGCAAGTCATTTATTTTTTACTAACTTCTTTAGTGTTCGCCTCACTAGTGCGTACTCCCGAGTGTGGATCCCCGTGGATCCCCACAGGATTTCTCGACATTCTTCCTCAAGGGTTTGATTTCCTTCCCCTAATGTTAGGAATCAATCTTTACCAAAGATATGAATCATGTATGATGATGCACATCCTACATAAATCTCGACTTCATGTGGGGGCCAAATCTTCGAATATTCTAGGGAAAACTTGAGGTTTTCCTCACCCTAGTTCATGCATGTGGTATATGCAAAAAATCTCTAAGATTGATAAGAATTATTATGTGCAAGACTGCAAGTCCTTAATGTGATGTTGGCTAACAAGTGTGTGACAATATACTTGATCTCCTTGATCAATATTCCTTGGAGTCAGCTCTATGGTCTAACCTATAATTTAGAGTACATAAATTGACCCTAGAAAGAGTTGAGTAAGACTGCATATATTCCCTTGATTCGCTTCAGTAATATTGGATTTTATCCATCTTTTTAGTGTAGAAGGTCTGGTGATTAGTTTCTCTTGTTCGCCGGTCTCGCCCATAATCTTCTTGATTTAAGAATTTCTTAGTACAAATACAGTGACTAATAGCAGTACTAGTGATTCTTCTCATCATTTCTTGACTTGGATGGTTCATACACACTTCATCTGGCTTTGTGGTATGCTAAAACAATAAAAAAAATTATATCTATATGCACATGAAATACTTAAGGATATTTACTCTCATAGAGCTTACAAACCATTATAAAATTCAATTGCAATAACCACTAAAAACCATCTCTAAGAATGCTAAAAGTACTTGCCAGGTACTAGACTAACTCGGTGAAATAAGAGTCAATCCCTCATATGTCAAAAACGTATCGATATTTCTCATGCTTTACATATTGTTTATTAATCAATTTTCTGGATATTATTGCATTGCCTACTGATTATCACTGTTATCTTGCAAAACCATTTTTGTTTAATGCACGCAGAAAACTTCATAATTTTGTAGAAAAAGCAAAATTTCAGACTAACTACACAAGAGAAAGAACACCTAAAAAAGGGGGCCCACCTGGGGGGCCTACCTAGCCCAAGCGGCAAGCCCAGGTGAGTAGGCAACGGTGATGAGTGGCGATGGGGGTAGACGCGGTGCGGCTAGGGCTAGGTGCAAGTGAGCGTGGGTGGGAGTGACGGTGCGTGACCATGAAGCTCACCAGCGGCTGATGACAGCGAGGCAGCGTGGCAAATGTGGTGACGGCGTGATTCATGTAAAAGAACAATTTTCTCTCATCATGTGTAAGTCTGCTGTTCTTGCTAAAAAACTTGTCACTTCTAAGAAATCTGATCCTGAGAAAACAAATGATGTGATACTTGATAAACCTGATCCTAATAAAAGAATAGATGTGATACATGTCACTTTTTTGTTGTTTTTAATAAGACAAATGAAGCATGCAAATAATCTACTAACAATTTTTTTAAATAAACTAGAGAGCAAGTAATGCAAGTGATAAGAAACTAAATATAAGAAAATTAAATCGAGTTGTGAAATAAAATTTGGTGTTACCTACCTGGTGACGATGTCAGAAAAATGCCTTGACTATTGGCCTGCAAGTGCATATGATCAATTGTAGCATTTTCGATGAGAAAGAGTCGAACCCACAGGGAGGTAGTGATTAATCTCACTTGGACCCAAATCTGAAATCACACTCAAAACATTAAAAATAAATGGTTGAGATACACGATTACATTCCTCAAATAGCCATGGTCCTCAAGGATGAAATAGACAATTAAAAAGCGCAATTACTTGAGCTATAAAGCTAAAACTTGGGATAAATAAAAAACATAAATAAACAAATACTAAAATTAGTAAGAAAGATGTTCTAATAGCTAAGAATGAGGCATGAGGTACACAAGTTCACTAGTAGCAATTCTCATGCAAGTATTAGGGATTATGCAATATAAAGGTACCAACTACAAATTTACAAAAATTAAATGATTGGCTAGTATTATTAGTGACAAGTAGAAATAAATCTACCCCTTGTCCAACCAACAATTTGAGGTGTACATTAAGGCATGAGAGGAAACAATGCTACTAAATTCGCTAGCAAATACAAGAGAGGACCACATGGTTTGCTGCTCTACCTCATCCTCCGTGCTTACCAACTAATGCAATGCTAAGCGACATGCATGGCAAATTCATGACACACAATCAAGTAAAATTATTAAAGATGTAACATCATAAAATTAATCCCAAGCAAATAATTGATAATGCTGAAGATGGATGGTAATCATAATAACAATTTGATGGCACTGAAGATGGATGTCCATCACACATAAATAGAGAATGCTACATAGCTACTATTATAAACCTGGCAGACTCGATGGACTACTCACACATCATGCAATTCATCGAAAGCAAGGAATAAATTGATTTCATATTGAAGGTACCAATGAAACATAGCAATCCCGAAGGTTCTGATGAAGTATAAGGAGTGTCGGCTTGCTGTGGGTGATGATCTATGAGGTGGAGATGACAGTGGTGATGGTGAAGATAAAAATTGTGGTTGTCGGCGGTCCCCATCTTCTCTGTCCAAGCATCTCTTCTTGTTTCGACATGAAGGCTTATGTATATGAAAGTGAAACTCTGTAAGGGCTCCTTCATGTGGATTACAGATCTCTACGTGAAAGCACAATGGTGACTAACCCCTAGTGGGCCTATACGGCAGAGGAGGGTGGCAGGTGGGGCTGGCCCACCTAGGGTTGGCTCCAAGTCCTTAGCGACTAGTAATTCTATTTTTTATCATATGCTTAGCCATGCTTAGATTCCTCAAGTCATGATCCTTCGGATGGTTCGATGAATCAGCATGCTTGTAGATGAATCACATGTGGTGGTAGTTGTAGACTATTGGAAAGTAATTAAATAACTTGAGTAATAGTTATAGGCTTAGATGAGCGACCATGGTTGCAAACATGGTAGGTTGTCTCATTTTCCTACAACATCGGTGTCTGGTGTATACTGACCCAAGATGAGCATACTTCTACACGAGAGCATATGGAACCCTCGTGACTTACTAATTTGTCTAAGCTTAGCTTATGAGCTACGTAGTTCGTCATTTTCATTTGCCAGGTGTGTGAAAAATAAAGTGGTAGGGTGGCATCAATATAAGGGGTGGGGTGGGCACATAGTCTCGAGGAGGCTAGGGATGTTTTGCATCATAACTTATGAGACTGCGTTGGGGTATCGGGCGGACTGGTGTGCATGGATTAGCTCATAGGGGTGGCTTATAATTTAAGTCAAAACATTGTAAGCAGTCTCCTGAAGGGTTAAATCTATTCGAATAGCTATGCCCACGCTTATGGATAGGTTGGTAATTAACTGCATCAAATTAAACAACTTCAATGTTAATCTAAAATTGCCAATGTTTGGATTAGTGAAGTTAGTGGCCGCTTCCTTGTGGGTGGTTCGAGGAAGGGTCGAGGAAGAGTTGTATGTGATGGTGATGGAAAAAATAAAGTAATTTTGGAGAATGCTTGCTTACCTTCCTCAAAAAATGATCTGGTAGTCGATTTGTATCTAATTAGCTTAATTAAAGTGAAACCTAGCGTTATGCAAATTAGTGCGTAAACTAACCGTTGTTGACACCTGGTGCATCTATTACTATTTTTCTTATAAATCTTGTGGAGTACTTTTGTACACATCTTGCAACATTTAAATATTTTCTTGAAGAAGAGATCACCCCCTCTGACGAGAGTAGTCTTTGGGAGTCCCAGGCATTGACCTAGAACTGGGTATGGTAGTGCTCTCCTTTGTTTCACTGCCATCATATGGCTTTTGTTAAACTTGCGACTGTCTGAGTCGCTAAACACTTCTGTTGTGTTTATTTTTTGGTCGTGTGACTATTTGTGTGAACCGGTTGTTAAACTTACTCATTAAAAATGTTATGTATATTATTGTAGTTTATAGGGTAGATTTACTATGAAGTGACTCTTTGACTAAGTGTTTGGGAACTATATCATCATATTCTAGCCGTGCATTCATTTGCCCGACTGAGGTCAGGATTGATATTTTGGCTTAATTAGGAAGAGCGATGAGACCATATCACTTCACTCCAACTGATGCATTCATTCTCTAGTTGCTGAGGTCGAGGTTGATGTCTCAGGCTCCTCGAGATCATATCACTCTGCTTGTGATGGAATAATTATATCCTTATCGCTAATGCATGCTTGATGCCTCGACTTGGGAATTGATTTCAATTGAGGCTTTATATTCTAAATTCTGGGTCCCAATAAAAGCCTTCCTTATCTCCTCACGAATCTAATGAAAAAAACCACATTAATTTGCACTTGAAACACCAAAGTTATGCCAATTCCGGAGCCTCCCGTCCGGCTCCATATTGGCCTACGGAAAGTCTGGGTTCTGAAAAATGTTCAAAAATTTGTCATTTATTCATCTATAGTTCAAAATATGTCATTCGATTGCTCTTTTTGGGGTAGATCGATGTGATAGACAACTTTCATATTGTAAACTTTCTGATATGAGGTCACATTGATGACGAAAATAGCACAAAATCATATTTTTCCTTCTAAAACTCATCTGGATCAACTCATAAATTGTTAATATTTTTATGACAACTCCTATATGATTCCAAGGCTTTATCCTTCTACAAGAAATGAAATACAAAAATACTTAAAAATAAACTAAAATATGGAACTATGCAATGGATGCAACAAAAGAGTAATTGTGCAAATAATAATATGTCATGAATGAGCAAATAAAATAGATATTATTTGGACATATCACTTGCCAGGCCTAGTAGACTCGCAAGAGAGGTGCAATGTTGACCTGCCCGGTCTATAAGCGTGGCTCGGCTGCCTTGCCTGTATGGCCTAGGTGGCCGGCAAGCATGGCTTGTCCCAGGTGCTCACTAGGGCAGGCTGAGTGACCTACAGCATGGATTGCCCACTCAATGACCTATTTGGTCTACGTTGGGTGGCCTGCTTGGCCTGTTGTGCGGCATGACCTACCCGCACGGGAGACGTGGCTCGCCTGCCTCACCTGTGTGGCCAACGTGTGGTAGCCTGCCAACATAGCTCGGAAGGGCTGCCCTAGCGCTCGGCTAGGCTGCGTGGAGCGGCTTGCCCGCCTGCTTGGCATGGTCTGGCTTCCTAGGCACGTTGAGGCCCACCCGGTGCAGCAGCCCACCCACGCGGCATGACCTGTTTGCCAAGCATCCGTGGCCTGCAAGCTAGCTACGACTGGCCTGCCTGCAAGGCCTGCTCGACCAACAAGCAGTGGCTGAGGAGCGCGGCCTGCATGGCCCATCCGCCATTGCGCCCATGTGCATGCCATGGTCTACCTGCCTTGTAGGTGAAGCTAGGCTGTGCGGTCTACTTGTGCACTGTGGCCAGCCAAGCTTGCATGGCCGGAAGCTAGGCTGCATGTCCTGTTCGTGCCTCGTGGCCTACCCGCCCGCCATGCCTGCTTGGTTGGCAAGTGAGGCTGGGTCGTGTCTGGCCTGCTTGTGCTACATGGTGTTGCTGGCAAGCGTTGCATGGTGCGTGGTGGCTTGCGTGGCCCCGTTCGGCATGGCGGATTTGCCTGCCTGGCGCGGTCCGTCGTGGCCTGCTCGTCACCTTGGGCATACCCGCCCTTGTGGCAGTGACACGCGGTGCGGGCGGCCGCGTGGCGACCTTGCTTCGTGCAAGTATTGCCGGTGGTATTGTTGGTGGTGCGGCGATGGAATCAGCTTTGCGTTTGTGTCGAGGAGACAAATTCAGGCCATGACATGTGGGGCAGACCAAACCAATCAGTAGCACGTTATGAAGAGATCTTTCTCTTGATCTGTTCCCCTTTTTTTATCGGAGCCATATTGACTACGTGTAGTTTGTGATTGTGTGCGAGGTGGTGATCATTCTAGGTCTATCAATTCTTCATGTTGATAGGTGGCATCCGTTAGGACAGACTAGATTGACCTTTAGTTTACCAAACCCACAAGAATTAAATTGAAACATAGGACGAAACCAATCTGCTGAAACCAATCTACTGAATTAAACATCGAGCATTCATAGATTAGATATTCTATAAGAATTGGACACATACTGTTAGGATTAATCACGTGTTTTAGTAGATGCAAGTTTATACATGTGGATCATCGTATGCCTTCTGATCGTTGCGTTCATCGATCCGATCCAAGCTCGTGCAAATGTGCGCGTGGTCGCTTGGTTTTCATGGGGCTATGGCCATGTTGGCTGCTTGTAAATTCCATATATCGGAAATAACTTAACAAATAAGAAATAGAACTTCCCCATAAAAATCTTCATATATCTTTCCTTACCTTCCCTTCCTCTTCCCCATAAAAATCTCCGCTGAAAAACAAAAAACCTTTGCGGAATCTATCTATCTCTTTCTACTTCTTCTATGGCAATTATGGGAGAATAAGCAAACAACATGCTTTCTTTTTTCCCGTGAAATTTCTATGAATTATTCACTTCCAAGCATTTCCATAAGATGCTGGCAAAGTTGACCGCACATGCACAAAAGAAACCTTTTTCCATCAATCAGTTAATTGTATCCATCATCATAGATCAAAGTTGTTAGAGCAGTAGTTTATACTTGGTAGCATGCGCATTGGACAATGTTGCGACTCATCAGCTCTAAAGAAAAAGGCATGAAAAACTCTAAAACTTGCAAAAACATCTTCCAGGACCCTCACCTACGTCCGCGGCCTCCAGCAGCCCTCCTCCGGCGTCCCCCACCATGGCGGCGGCCACACGCGGCTCAAGACCGCCGCCTGCTGCAAGCACTTCACCGCCTACGACCACACACGAACCCTAGGGCAGCGAGCGAGCGGCGAGTAACGACGGAGAGGGTTCGGGGGGCTCACCGGATGCAGTCGCCGACGGGGGCTCGACGAACGGGGCGGACGGGGCCTCGAGTGACGGCGGCACGAACGGGGGCTCGGGCGGCGGCGGCGCGGACGGGGGCTCGGGTGGCGGCGCGGCAGCCTGGCGGCGGGGATAGGGTGCTTCACTGCTGGTTCGAAATGAACGCGTGAGAACTTCTGAAATTTTGCCATGTCCCGGGTTATATAGTCTGACACCTTCACTGACGGGCGCATGGAAGCGCCCGTCAGTGGAAGTCCTCCGTCAATCATTGACAGGCGACAACAAGGTGCCCGTCTGTGAAAGTAAAGTACCACTGACGGGCCCGGTGTTATGGCCCATCAGTGAAAGTACAGTACCGCTGACGGGCCCAGTGTGACTGCCCGTTAGTGGAGTTGTTTTAGGGTTCAGACGCCTAACTGTCATTTTCTTTCTAACAGACACGCCTTGCATTGCTACATTTTGAAATGGAATTTGTTTCATGCTTTGTAGTATTTATTAACAACTATAGCCATATGACAATCAAATCCCACAAATGTAATCTGTAAATATCAACAAGATTAATTGTCCGCAGAACTGTTACCAACATTATTTGAACTATCTTTCAAAAGTGATCTTGATTGACTACTAAAAAATTCATGATTTGTTGGTACAATTAGGCATATTGATGAGGATGATGAAGTCCCAAGTCGTAATAATCACTCAGGGATTTCTAGCCCACAAGGAGATACACAAATAGCAACTGACATTGAACAGGTAAGCCTTTCAGGGTTCTCTCCCCACCATGTTCATTTCATAACCATTCAATTCATCAAAATGATATTATTACACATTGAGGTTTGCTCTAAATTGATCGAAAAGCTAGGTTTCGTCGTCTTCGACACGCTTCTCAATAGTAGTTTTGACCTTCTTGCTGGTATACGTCAGTCCTTCAGCGTGACTGCGTCTTATGTAGGGACATGCATCCTGAGTACCTTTGCACTTTTTGCTCGTTCGGTCATCAACATCTTCTTCTTCTGTGTCCGGATCGTCGAATTGGTCGTAGTCCTCTTCATCAACTACAACATCGACTCCAACATGCTTCTTATTCTTTGGGTCAGTTATGTAAAAGACTTGGGCAAGTTGTTTGGCTAATACCCATGGCTCATCTTTGGGACTGATTGATTTGACTTGTCGTGGCTCTATAGTGATCGGTGGAGGTATAACCATGGTACTGGTGTTCATATCTTTGATTCTGACATCTTTCGCCCATCTGACACGAAACATGGGGATCTTGGTCACGGTGTAGTCAAGTTCCCAGATCTCTTCGATCACGCCGTAGTACCTACACTTCTTGTCCTGATGACCAGTTCTAGACTCCTGCGTTACACTGCAGTTCTGGTACGTACTGCGCCGGTCTTGAGCCTCCGTATAGAATGTGTATCCGTTGATATCATACGATTGTCACGTCACAACTTTGCTATCAGCTTCTTGTGACAACATTCGGACGGTTTCTTCTTCTCCATTTGTCGGCTCCCTTTCATACCAGAAGTCCTTTAGCCACCCGGAGAACTTTGTGTTATGCTCTTTCGTGAGCGCAACTGTGTCCTTTTTCGGATTCGCTTCGCGTAACTGTCTTATGTGGATCTGAATATAAGGCCGTACCACAGCCAAGTGTTGCAACACCACGAAATGTGCTCTGTTGTAGTAATTTGATCTTTTCGATCGATACACATGTAAATTTTTATGCCCGATCGCACCTTTACCGTCGAGCCTGCCTGTGTGCCACGAAACTGGAACACCTATAGGTTTTTGATCACGCATGTAATCCGTGCAGAACTCTACGCCCTCTTCGGTAGCATAGCCTTGGATGATACTACCTTCCGGATGCGCTCTATTACGAACGTAGCGCTTGATAACCCCATTGTACCTTTCAAACGGGTACATGTTGTGGAAAAACATGGGACTAAGGTCCAGTATCTTCGGGACGATATGGATCATGAGATGTACCATGACATCAAAGATGCTGGGAGGAAATACATCTCAAGTTCGCATAGTATGACAGTGATCTCAACCTTCAGTTTCAGGCAGCGTTGCACCGTGATTGACTTCTGACAGATAGTGTTGAAGAAGTTACAAAGATCTGTGATAGTCTTGCGGACACCCGGCTCCATGATACCTCTAATTGCAACAGGCAGTATCTGTGTGATCATCACATGGCAGTCATGAGATTTCATGCCAATCAGTCGGTGGGTCTTCATGTCAACAAGTTTTCAGATATTTGCCGAGTAACCTGAAGAAACTTTGACACCATACAGGCATTCGCAAAAGCTATGGAGCTCGTCTCTACTCAAAGTGTAGCAAGCAGCGGGACAGCTGGTTTTGACTCTGATACCATTCTTCCCCGTCTTAGTCGTTTCTCTGGTTGCCCACAGCTCATGTCTTATATTCATGTGTTGCATGTCTGCTCGTGCCTTCGGTCCATCTTTTGTCTTGTCCGGAATGTTGAGCAAGAGACCAAGCAAGCTATCGCATACATTTTTTTCAACATGCATTACATCTATGCTGTGACGTGTGTCTAGGTGAGGCCAGTAAGGCAATTCTCAAAAAATAGATTTTCTTTTCCAGACTCCCTTTACCGGCGGTTGTTTCTTTCCTTTTCCTGGCTCAACTTCGTCCATTTCATTCAAGAGATCATAGATTTCTTGTCCGGTCTTCTCGCGAGGCTTTGGACGAATTTCTTTTGTTCTGTCGAACCTTTTCGTGTCCTCTCTCCATGGGTCATTCATGGTCAGCCACCTTCGGTGGCCCATGAACATGATTTTTCTAGAGCCCTCTAAGAAAACACTTCTAGTTTCTTCTATGCACTTAACACATGCTTTGTATCCTTTGGTACACTGACACGCGTTGTTCCCGTACGCGGGATAATCTTGCACCGTTGTGAACAACAGGCCTTTCAGAGTGAAGAAGTCTTCTTTGTCCGCGTCCCAGACCTGAGCCCCTTCTTCCCATAGCGTAGCTAGTTCGTCCTTCAGTAGTTGTTGATATACGTTAAGATCCATTCCAGATTATTTTGGCCCTTGAATGAGAATAGATAGATGCATGTACTTCCGCTTTATGCACAACCATGGAGGGAGGTTATAGATCCAAAGAACCACGGGCCATGTGCTGTGTCTACTACTCATGCTGTCGAATGGATTTATTTCGTCCGTACTCATACCAAATCTGATATTCCTCGAATCACTACCGAAAGCTGGGTATTTGGCATCGATTGCCCTCCACTGACAAGCATCAGCTGGGTGTCTCAACACCCCGTCCTTTCTTCGCCCCTCTTCGTACCAATGCATCAGCTTTGCCTCCTTGTTACCGAATAAACGCTTCAAACGGGGGAGGACTGGAAGGTACCATACAACCTTTGCAGGGGCACCACTCGTCACTTCTTCCTCATCATTGTCTTGGTTTCTGTCCCCACTTATATCGAGATGTGTTGCACACCGGACATTTGTGCAACTCTTTATACTCTTTGCGATAAATAATGTAGTCATTCCGACAAGCATGGAGTCTCTCTACATCCAATCCAAGGGGGTAGACCACCTTCTTGGCTTCCTCGGTGCTCGTAGGCAACACGTTCTCCTTTGAAAAAACCGTCGCAAGGTAAGCCAGTGTCTCATCAAAGCTTGCGTCCGGACAGTTGTGGGCTTCCTTGATCCATGGAAGTTCTAGCGTGACTGATAGACGCGTGTGCTCAGGATCGCAACTGTGATACAGTGGTTTTGTCGAGTCTTCCATCAGTTTCGCAAACTTTGCAACCTCTCTTTCATCCCCGGGGTCTTCGACCACCTGGTCTGCCATGTGACTGTCCCTCAACATTTCAGCCAAATTGTTCCCCGCCTCTCCCGTCAAATCATCCCTACATTCAGAAATATAGTCTTCATCTTTTTCTGCGTCTTCATGTATGTCCTCTTCTTCTAAACATTTAGGAGTATCTAAAATTTCCGCCTCCTCACCGTGACTTGTCAAACGTGTATAACCTTCTGAAATCTCGAGTCAACAAGTGTAGCTGTAACATGCCTCTCTCCCTGAACATTATCGTGTTCTTGCATACACAACACGGATAACACATCTTGTTCGTGCCCTTTTTCTCCCTATCTTCCTCGGTCACATCTAGAAACTCATTCAAAGTATCGACGAAAGTCCGTGTTACCTTTTCGCCATACATCCAATTTCGATCCATCGATCCTACAACAACAAACTAATTGACTATAGTCCAAATTAATAAAATAATCACAAAATTAATTCTCTTCTTTCATGTATTACATCGTACCAAAGAAAGCTTGCTAGCGCCGTCAAGGAGCAGACTCGAGAGCCTTCCGAATAGGGTAAGGAGAGAGAGGAGCGGAGGAGGAAAGAGAGGGGAAAATGGGTGGAGAGGAGGGAGAGTTAGAAGAGATCTAGATCTAGATTGTATATCTAGGAGGAGGAGGGAGGGAGGGAGGAGGGGAGGGGGAAAGAGAGGGAAAAATGGGTGGAGCGGAGGAGGGATAGGATTGAGAGAGATCTAGATCTAGATTGTAGTATATCTAGAAGGGAGAGGGAGGGAGGGAGGAGGGGAAGGATGGGGACGAGAACCAGCATGGCTGCCACAGTCTTGGGAGGCACTTGCAGCTGGTCGTGTGAGGCGCGCGAGCTCACTGGCCAGCTGTGGGCACCTCAACTGTTATATTTGTAGAATTATCACTGACGGGCAAAAAATAGAGCCTGTCTGTGATAAGTCTGCCCTCGAAGGCAGTCCTGGAGCAACCTTCCACTGACGGGCGATAATGGACCCGTCAGTGGACATCTGATTTTTACTGACGGGCACGGGAGGTGCGCTTGTCAGTGAAGGTTGTCCATCATTGGAGATGCCAAGTTGCGCCTCTCGTCCCACTTTTACTGACGGGCAGATACTGTGCCCGTCAGTAGATGTTGGCTGCCTCGCCTTGTGCATCACTACGACTGACGGTCAGTGTTGCATTTAATCAGCGACGGGCCTCCTCGTGCCCGTCAGTGATGATCATGTAGCAGAAGTGTTTTCTGAGGTAGTGCATGCTGACCGCCAGCTCCTGCTTGCCACATGCGTGCATGCAGCTCGGTTGGGCACCGCCTCCGTGCTCGGTGCTTCGCGGAGGGAATTGCCGATCATCTTGTGGTCGGCAGCTCACGTACGTACAACTATACACTATCAAACAATTAAATTAAAAATTGATCAATTGGTCAGGAAATTGATCCACTACCCAAATAAAGATCAAAATAATGTTACTGGACTCGGTAGTCTATGGGAGCGAATTCCCACATTGCAAAAGTAGAGAAGGGGGCGTGTTTGGCCGGTTCAAGCTCCGAGCTTCTCAGCGAAAGCCAGTGGAGCCGGCCAAACGTTCTGGCTTCCCCAAATTGAAGAGCTGAAGCCCAAGATAAGCTGAAGCTGTTTTGTACTACAACAAAGAAGCTAGAAAAATGTGGCTTCATTGGCTCTGTTGAGCCGAATCTCTTTGCTGCCCCTATGGCCTCAACACCATGGCTTGCTTGGACCTCGACGGAGTTTGCCACGCTCCCGCCGGGGATCACTAGGACTTCGCCTTAACTTATGACGACCTTGTCAGGGATCACCGGGACCTCATCAGCTCTGGCAACCACCTCGCCGGACCTCACCGGGACGCCTCTATGACTTCATTTTGGCCTATAGAGGCTTGCTGTCGTGTTGAAGTGTCGAATATGTGTACAGGTAGGTTACATAGTGGAATTAGAGCCAAACTAGCGGATATAGTTAGTAGAGTTTGAGTTGGAAACATCTGTAACCGGGGTTTCTAGAAAAAAGGGGGTGCCACTGATTGTAACCACAAGCCAATTCGGATATATCCGAGTCATCCCGCAGAGGGCGGTTTGACCGGCCCTGTAGGGTGGTCACATCGGCCGGCCCTCGGAGAGCGGGATGTCGACGGGGATAATCCAGGAATAAAGAAGAGATGTGCCCAACGGCAGCCTCAGGAATGTAGGATTTGGTTGAATCTCGTTAACAAATATCAGTGTCTTTTCTCCTCGCTTGATTGCTTCTTGATCTAATCGCTGTGGGACGGCCGGTGTCCGTCGTTAAGATCAACCCATGTCGGGGCTGATTTTGCAACATGTCGTGTCCATAGAACGTCACTGGAGGTACCACTCATGCGTTCAACATGAGGCAGGTTAGAAACAGGATGGGAATGTAGTAGATGAGAGGAAGAAGATAGGGATAAAATGTCAAATTTTGTAGATAGGAGCTGGAGCAGTAATTTGTGCCAAACATCCTCATTTGGGTTTAAACTTCTCTCCAAAAGCTACTTCATAGTCGGAGCCTTGAAAACATAGAGCTAAAGTTGGGCCAGATCGACAGGACCATAGACACAAGACATAGGGTGATGTTTGTTTCTTCATTAGACTCTTAGAACTTGGAATAATTAGATCATTTTTTTATTTATAGATGAGCTAGAGTTTAGTAATTAATCATGTTGAACTTAGTAAGGGGGACACAACACGCTAACTAGCCCACCATGCACTATGAGACTAGATTTCATACAGCGGGAATCGCGGTCAGAGTCAAGCCGCGGAGACACAAAGGATGGAGGGTTAGGGAGGAAAAAAGGATATAATGACAAGGCGCATTTTGGACATTTCTTATTCCTTTTGATATGCTTAACAGATGAGCATGGGCGGAGAAAATGATTACGATGGCATGTTCATGTAGATAACGGCAATAGCATGAAGTAAACAAGATTTGAAATTTGATGAGACGAAGAAGCACACACTTAGAGCATTCTAATGTGGAAATAAGGTCGGCCATAAGACAGAGAAGCATCCTCGAGACCTCGACCATACCCATCGCTGGAAGGACGGGAAGGCGCGGTGGAGAGGATGGCCGCCAGCACCGTGACCTTGACCAAGAGGAAGACGCCGCCACAGGACACAAGGGAAAAATGACGCCTCTAGCCTGATCATGGACTCAGAGTTATTTGCGAATGAGTGAACCCAACAGAAGTAAAAATTTAGAGGGTTTATTTGTTTAGTGAGTGTTAAGTTATGTATGGAAAAATTGACACCGTCTGAATGAAAAAGAAAAAATTCATTGTGCATTTAAAGAAGTGTTCAGAAAATTTGCGCGCGTCAAAGTCTAATAAATTACATGAAGCACCGTAACCTTGTAGATGGAGAAAGAAGTTTCTGATGGTTAGTGAAGATATTTATATGCTCTATCTACTAGAGATTAAACTTAAGTTTTGTTTTCTATGTGTTTCACAAAGGTGAGATTTTCTTTTGGTGGTGGTAGATGTCCGTCATCTCTTGATAGAGAGATATTTATAATTATTTAAGCTCCGCAAGTCTAGTATTCTGTAGATATTGTGTTTTTTCTGAAATGGAGGTGTTACCCCTAGCCTCCTTATCTATTGATGTATACAGCTATCATAAATTATTGTTAGAAAGTAGCAAATTACAAGAGTTTGTCATTCCACGTAGGAAAAGCCCGAGGTGGTATGCGTGTATGCTCGCGTCCGTGAGTTTTTATTTGGTGTTTCTAAAAAAGGGAAAATAGAGAACGCCCTAGCATATATTGAAGATATTCTATTTGCTTCAAAGCGAATTATGCTTGCCTTTTTTCTCTTTTTACAAGAATGTTCTTGTATTGGAAGAAGAAAATCACAGTGGCGACCTACCGAAGCCCCTAGCGTGGTTACATAAAACTAAACAAAAAAACATGGTTGCTTGCTGTCCAAAATTTGTGTTCCTCGATACGGAGGAAAAAAATGAGAGAGAAAGATCAGCAGGTCTTTCACGTTTTTTTCAACTTCGCTTTGACTTAATTAGTTTGCTTGAAAATAAAGTTGTGTTCTGTGTGTGATAATTTTGCTACCTTCTTTTTGTCGCGAAATCAATACTATGATTATATTAAAGCCAATTAAGATATATACATGGTACAGTAGAGGTGCAAAGTTGCAGAATAAACTCTGAAGAAACAAAAAGAAAACATCAAGGCACAGGGGACACTCCTGCAACAATATCATCTTCTTCACTTCCACCAAAGAACTCCTGCAACAATATCATCTTATCAATATGGAAACTCGATAAGAGAGGAGCAGAAGGTGGTTCATGAGCTTGCACAATCAGAAAGCGCACTAGGAGCATCCATTGTGTGGCTCTTTTTCGGCCTCTAAGGCTGCTTGTAACTTCTTGGAGGCAGCCTCCAAATACTACGTGGCGAGAGCTAGTTTCTACGTTGAGCAAATGATTACTTTCGATTGTATTTCAATTTTTTTAATTAATAAAGCTCTGTTTTCTGTAGAAGAATCCACTACCAAAGCACAGTTTGTTGTAAAACAAATATTCTTCTAATGGTAACTTATACTTCGAGACTCAACCATTTGCTAGTTTTATTTACAAATATACTCAACAATAACTATTAATTCCATTTTTTTGGTAAATAGGATAAATTCTATTACAAATATCCAACATTTGGAAATTCCATTGCAAATGTATTTCACCTAAATTTGCCACCACACATCTATTTCTCCTTAATTTACCACAACAAACTTGGCTTACTAAAATGTCCAACATTCAAAAATGCCAATGGAAACATGTGTGTCCGTTGCCACGACAAACTTGACTTATTTTAAAAGATACTAGGTTATCACCAAACTTCGCACGTTGCACCTTTGAACCAAAATGACCTTGCTTTTGGTCCTCTTCCCCTCGCCCTCCTACCCATGATGCAATGGCGGAGTTCCCAAACTGGTAAGATCTATTGGCGTTAATATTTGCATGCTTCTAGTAGTTGTCCAAATCTATACGCCATACGTCATCAACGCCGATGGATCTCCTCTACGGTTGATCCAAGAATTCAAGTGCCAGAGCAAGGATTTGCGTGCCACCATGGATCCAACCTGTCATGTTTCCAGTGGTATTTTCAGAGGAAGAACAAGTAATGCTATCTTGTTAACCCTGATTTCATCACCCATATCGAAATGCTAAAATACATAACGGATGACATCTCGTAATACGGCATATTCTCCTCTTATTTCACTGAAACATTCATCATGCTAAATCTCATTCTCCATTTGGAGCACGAGGAGTTTTTCGTGAAAATAAACCAAATCCTATGAAATATCTACAAAATCATCGTGAAAATCCTATATTCCAAACTAGCCTCGAGAAGACCAATTCCACGTGCTATTGTACATTCCTCTCAGGATCCATAATTATACCGCAAAAATCACATAAAATGCTTACACGGTCCTCCCAGACTTTCACACCCACGTTATCCTCCCAACTGCATCAAGAAGAACCAAACCACCCCAACCAACTTATCTGCACTTGTCCTCTCCCCTCGCCCTCCATTTTCTTTCCCAATTGCAAAAACTCCACAGAAAGGGACATATCACTGCGAGAGAAGAGAGGAGAAAAGAGTGTGGGTGTCTCTGTGTGTGTGTGTGTGATATATATCCGGAGAGGGAGGGTGAGATGAGGCCGCGAGGTCGAGAGGGAGGGCACGAGCCAACCTCCCGTTTCAACCCCCTCTATCCTATGGATAGAGCCGCCGCGACAGCCATAGATATCCTCGTCATGATCCCATCAGCGCCTTCGCCTTTGTAGCACCACCTTACCCCCCGTTTCTTGGCCCAGTGGTTCTTGGATTGGGTCCCCATCCGCGCACGTCTATTTTCTTGGATTTTCTTGCCGCCAAAGGGGGAGATGGCAGAAATGGCCGTGACCGTCGCCGCCGGGACCCTCCGGCCCTGCTCCGGCGCGTCGCCGGCGGCGTCCGGGAACCGCCGGCTGGCCGGGTGGCGGCAGCTTGCGCCGGCGGCGCCCGCTAAGCTGAGGTGAGGAGACTGGCCAGAATTTTTTTTATTTTCGTTTTGGTGCATTAGATTCTGATCCATTCTTTGGCGTTTCGTTGTGTTTGGACGGTAAGATGCCGTGCTTGGATTTGTAGATTCGTTGATTTGGCTATAAAGGTCTGATTTTTTTTAGAATTTAGAACTGAGTGCCTTTTGGAACGAATACTGCAGAATATAGTTCTGTTCAGTGGGATATGTGGAATTTAGTTTGATTCATGGGATATCTTGGTTGGTAATTTGCATCATGATGGTATCATTTGATGCTTAGATTCGTTTCTTTTGTTTGAGTTGCACAACATACCAAATACTAGTAGTTGGTTTAATTAATTCTGGTTAGAAAGTGTAATAATTTTATGGTTAAAGTGGTGGTACTAATTGGTTAATGTGCTCAGGAGGATGGTACTTGTTATTGCCTTATGAGTTGTTGATATATAGATTGACAGGTCCCTGATTTCCAATTCCTTGGTAGGAAGGGGATGATAAGTTCTAGACATATTGTAGTCAGGGGAGGTCTACTAAGAGTGATGCTTGCACAATTTCTCACGTGAATTGAAGTGAAGAAATGCTACCAGCTGATTCATGTGATTCTTTCCTGGTTGAAGTGGGATAGTTTATTTTGTTTGCTTGCAGTTTTGGTTACAAGGAATCAGTACAATGTTTTATTACAGCTCGTTTAGCTAAAACATTGGTAATAAGTGCAGCCAATGGAAGTGTTCTGGTGCTGAGGGGTTGATTACATTTGCAGATACGGTCATATGCTGGAAAACATGTTTCTTTTCTTCCTGGATTTGTGAACTTATGGATTATAGAAAAACTTATATGATCAAGTTTGATAGTATATTCCTTGCTTTGCTTTTAGGTAAAGTTGGAACACAGTATAGGTTAAAGCTTTTCCTTTATTTTTATTATGCGATAAATACTGGCTGTGTCCTGTGGACAAGCTAAAAGTGTTGCTCTATGCTTGTTTTCTGCGAGTCACTTTGTTTTCATGCACTGATTCAACATGTTAAAACTTCTATGAATTTACTTTCGGATGTTCAAGTGAGTCATCTAGTTGCTACAGAGTGCATTGATGTTAATATTAAGAACCTTTCAATTTATTGTTTTGTCTTATTTAGTCATTTACTATTTTGTTTTATTTCGTCATAATCTTTCTATTTAGAACTACTGCAATATATGTTTGTCTTTAACTGTCTAGTATTTACAACTGTCTTTTTCTTTGTTTAGATTGTCCTCTCCAGCTTTGAGGGTTCCTAGAGCTGCTTCCCCTGCAGCTGTTGAGGTAGATAGCATAGCTTACTGCAAAACATTGGATGAACCTCCATGTTCAACTGCATATAATTTGGTTAGCAGGATGGGAGCTCTAGCAACACTGATACAGTTCCTACCCCGAAAGTTATAATAGATCAAGACTCGGATCCGGATGCAACCATTGTGGAAGTAACCTTGGGTGACCGTCTCGGCGATCTTCTTGATACTGTATGTTGTTTGCATTAACTTCTCAGTATACTTTCACCATTCAGCATGATTTCATTTTTATTTCTACCATCTCAGATTCATGAGAAACATGCTGATTATTTTGTGCTTTGTTTTATGTGAAGATGAATGCCTTGAGGAATCTAGGGCTAAATGTTGTGAAAGCTAGTGTCTGCCTCGATTCTTCTGGCAAGCATAACAAGTTTGTTATAACGAAATCGTAAGTGGCTCTTATTTATTAATTTCAGATATGTAAAGCTTGGGATGAGGAATCTCTCATATAAGTTTGATCTCCACTTATAACAGAATGTGACATCTTTCTCCATTGTACTTTTCTATATCTATTGGTTCTTGTCTAGAATGAGTGACAGGAATACTCTACAGGTCCACTGGCCGCAAGATTGATGATCCAGAGTTGTTAGAAGCAGTACGACTGACAATTATTAACAACATGCTCGAGTATCATCCTGTAGTTGCCTTCACCCTTCTTTTTGTTGCTTTTCTAAGCTGTGTTGACTTTATTTTTATTTTCTTTACTAAGGGCTACTTCTTTTCATTTATTTGACACCAGGAAGCTAGCAGTCAATTGGCTATGGGTGCAACATTTGGGCTAGAGCCTCCTCCGGAAGCGGTACTTTCTTAAATCCATTTATAAATCAAAGACTCCACATCTTTTATCTCATCATTTTGTTTTGAGAAACGTCTTTTTTCTCATCATCAATCTTGAATAACTGAAAACATCTCGATCTCTCTACAGATGTCACCAAAACCATCTTACTTATCTATGTGTATTAGGAGAAGAAACACATAAAGGTGTACGAGACACTATTTTCAAATGAACTTCATTGCTAGGAATGTCTTGCCTGTAAATTTATATATACATGTTTGTTTGCTAAGCCTGCCCACATAAAATGTTCTTATGCTAAACATGGACTTGGCGTGATCTTGTTGCACGATAGATTCATGTGTTTCGAGTAGAGCAACTTGGATGAGCTCCTCATACTACTATGGCCTTGAAATTGTAGTTTGATGAAGCATCAGAATCATGTCTTTCTTTATTGATGTGCTTGAGGCTTGTAAACTTTTCTGTACATAAGTAGTTTTTGTTCGTGAATTGGCAGGTTGATGTGGACATAGCAACCCACATAGATATCTATGATGATGGTCCTGAAAGAAGGTATACCATCTTTCTCGCCTGGTGCTTTATTCTTCATCTCAATAATGGACATGTTATTGGACTAGAAGCAATATAAGGACATGTTATTTTGTTAATAAGGCTTGTGTCCTAAAGAAGATACCTTGAGATTTAGCTGCCACTAGCAGGGTTCCCGTGCGGTGCTACGGAAAACAAACGGATGTATATAGTCATTGATAAAAGGATCATTATATTTTGGGAATGCACGGACATGGTTTCGACCATCGTGCACCCCTTTGATTTCCTTTCTCTCAGTTGTGTGTTTCCTACTCCATCCCCACTTCACAAGTAGAAAGGTGTCATCTTCCGCCTCCCTTCCTCCCTCTTTTTCTGCTCCTCGGCTTTGCCTCTGGTTCCATTGCTGTTGCACCATCGCGCGCTATCATCTTCTCCAATTTTGATGAATCTCTGTCGTTTTATGTCACCTCTGGTGATGGCAACATTAAGCGTATCACCATAATATGGATAATAGGGAGGGGGGAGGGGACATGTGGAAATGGCAACATTCATCGCTCTACGTTTAGCAACCGCTATGATAACCGGCTTCGCCTCTGGCACCACATGGGGAAACACCTATGGCTCCGCTCTGCCTTCAGCAGCCGGCGAGGCCTAGGGCCTGTTTGGTTGGGCTGTGGCTGTTGATAAAGCTACTGTTGGCTATCTGTCTGGAAAAGCTGTTGTGGCTATGAGAAAGTGAACATATGGTTTTGAGTTGATCCAAACCACCTACATTATTTTGGAAACTGAGCCCCAAAGCTTCAGCACATTGCAAAAAGCTGGGAGAAGGCAGTTTTTCCAAGCAGCTGAATTTTCACTGCAAAATCCACGGCCACTGTTGACAAAAGCTGCTCCAAAACTGATCGTTTGGTTGGATTGTAGTTTTTTCCAGTGAAAAACTTCTGAAAAGCCCAACCAAACAGGACCCTATGCCTCTATTCAATTGTTTCCTCGAATAATTCCAAACCTTATTCATCTGCAATAACAAAATTCTTGGTATTTAACAAATTGAGATCGATCCTAACAATTGCACTACATCTAGTGCAAAGCAAGATGAGTCGGATAGAAATCACATAGCCTCTTACAATCAAGGAATGACACGTACATGTAGAACAGGAAGAAAGTCAATAAATGAGTAGGGTCACTTAGCCTCTTATAATAAAGGAATAACACGTGCATGTAGAACAGGAAGAAAGTCAATAAATGAATAGGGTCATTGATCAAAGGGGTTTCCGACTGTGCTGCGACAAACGTTGGCATCTTCCTCTTGTTTCCCCCTCTCCGGAAACCATCATTCACATGTCCAGTTTCCTCCCTCCCAGTGGCGCGTCTCCTTCTCCACCCCACCCTGCGAGAAGACAAGGTGGCGCCATCTTCCTCCTTCCTTCCGTTGGCTTCACCCCTCGGCTCTACATCTGGCTCGATAAGCTCCACTCCACTTTGCACCGTTGTCATGTGTTGTCGTCTAATGGTAACATCTCCCCCCTCCTCCCAAGCTCTTGTCCAATGCGGGGTGAGTTGCTTCACCGCTCCGCCTCCGTGCATTACACCCTTCGCTCTGCCCGTGCCACGCTGTCAGCTCAACCACTGCAGCACCTCAACCTATGTTAGACCTGTATACTGTTTGCTAGACATATTTTTTCTCATATTATTTGTTTGTTCATTACTTTCTGCAAAATTATATGATGCTAAGATATATTATAAAGGAAAAACTGAAAATTCTGCTTCTGCACTAACAGAAAGAAAAACACATTGTGGCAGACCTCTCCTATATCTAAATATCACGTCTCGCACACACAAAAAAGATCTAAGTATCCCAAATGAAATTGAAAAATGTCTATTTGATTATATCATATCTAGAAATCCCAGCAATAGGTTAATAGTCAAGTTTCTTATCTCTCACATCCACCAGCGAGCCTGGTAACAAACATTAAGCAACAAGATCCCGCATTCCCTCCATCCAACCAAGCATATCTATATCTGCATAGTTCAAGAATTCAATGAGCAACCTTACGCCAGTGCTTTGTGTCCATCTTCAATCTCCGACTTTTTTGCCAACTCAATTGTTGCTCTGACAAATCTGTCTTTCTCAGTGTCCATATTCAATCTCTGAATTTTTCAGCTCAATTGTTGCTTCGCCAATCTCGACTTTCTCAGCCTTTTCTGTAACATCTAGAACCTGCATGCTCATTTGGATAGATGTAATAACAAAAGAAGACAAATGCTCCAAATACCACTTTTGCACTGAAAAAAATGAGATCTTAGGACCCCTCCATGCCATTACACTCCAGAATGAGGGAAGCATGTGAAATCATAGGTGCAATTAAATTTCCATTGTGCCACGGTGCAATGGCCTTTAATTATGACGATACCGATCATCATTTACTCTTTTTTCTTTCTTAATCTCCAAGAATCCTACCATATTTACTAGGAATGAAATGGCAAAGTGCAGAAGTGATGTATTCGAAATATGAAACAGCGGCAGATCCATGACTATTGCAGCAATGTTTCATGCTGTCCTAGGAAGGCATGCATTATACTGTTCTTAAGCTTGCAGCTCGATAATTCACCAGTCAACCCGAACACCAAATCATCTACGAGGACATATCACAAGATATCACCAATCAACCATAAAATGTTTTCGTAACACAACATAATTACAGAAATGTGGCCATGGGGAGGACTGAACTAATCGCAGTGCCATTTGGGGCTGCATGTATCTATACCTCAAAAAATATGCAGACAAATCACTTATCTTGATGAATTAAGAGGCCCACAGGTTTATTACGTAGAATTTGTGAAACATAGACCTCTCCGAAGCAAACTGAATAAACAAAGAATCATGAAAGGGGAATCAAAACTAATCTTAAGGACAAGAGGAATCAGAACTAATATAAGGTAAATTTCGGAACATACAAAACTAAGCAAATCCATAGCTTCTCACCTAGTGGAGAAGTGGTGCAAATATCAAGCCTGTTGTCCTCTTAGGCATATGTCGCATGCCATTGCTGAGTGCAATAGGAAAATATTTTCTGTTAGAACTTAAGATATGTTTAACAATAATAACAGCAGCAGCGGTAAGGAGTTAAGTCCTGAAGGAGTTGGATTACATTGACATACTTAACAGATTATGTTTCACTCGAGCTTCACAGCATGTGCCTTGTGCTCTGCTCAGCCCTGGACCGTGCCGACATGGGCAGCTCCTCACGGGTGAAGATATATGCCATGAGAGAAACATAGAAGATAGTTAATCACAGTTCACAAACTTCCAAGTTTTTATACTTGTTCCTAATTCCTACCAGATAGGAATCACTGCATGATGCATTCTGTCGAGCACCTTCCTGTGTGCTGCATAGATGGGCACCAAGAGCACCATAAGAGCTTGAGGAGGAGAAAGGGGAAGTAGGCATGGTGTTGAACCTGACATTGTAGCTACCTGGCCACCATGTTACCCGAACTTGCACCATAGGGCGGTGGATCCACACCTGCGTCTTTGTCCGCGGCCTTGGCAGCTCCCTACTCCCAGGCGACGTGGGCGATTGCTGAATCGGCAGCGGCCGCAACCGGAAAGGGCGCGGCGGCATGTGCTGGGAGCAAGCGAGCGATTTGAGTAGCACAGCACCCTTCTCCTCAGTTCCTCGTGATAGGGACACGTGGCACGAGTGTCGTGGAGGGAGGAACGGCAGCGCGAGGCCAACGGCTGTTCTATGCATCAGTACGAGCGAGGATCGGCGGTACTTGGGCATAGCAGTCATGGGGCGAGCAAGCGCGAAGATGGCCAGGGGTGGCGTGACTGTGTGTGTGACAATGATGTAGTATGCTGGCGGCGACGGGGTGGCATGGGACAGCGGTGGCAGCCTAGGGTTCAATGGAGTTTGGGAAGGCAAGAGAGAAGACCAGGGGTCTAGGACTGAAAGACGGTGGGGTTCAATGGGGCGAGGGGTCGCGAGACAATCGGATCAGCAAGAGTTTGTTTTTCAGTTGATGCATTGAGGGACGGGGCCACTTGTCGGCGCCAACTTCCCTGTGAAAGAGATGGGTGAGGTCAGGGGGTGGAAGGGGAAGGCAACGTACCATCACAATCACCACCAACTCCCATTTACAAGGTAGTAAAGATTGATGTGTCTGTCATCTAGAATGAATATGATCAGATTTTTTTGGGAGGATTTTGAATAACGAAATAAGTTGCATATAATGTATCCATTAGAGCTATCCACACTTTGCTTGCTTGACCGGAATAAGGTCATTGGTTTGCTGGATATTGTTATTCGCCGTACCTATAAGACCACATTGATTTGATCTCCTAGAACGTTCCATTTCAGCTTGCTTGTTGTGGAATCAGCTGACCGTCCAGGGTTGCTGGTTGATCTTGTTAAGATCATCGCCGACATCAACATCACTGTTCAATCTGGAGAGTTTGACACTGAGGTGACACTAGTCATTTGGAGCCTTCTTTTATACAAGGAACCATTCTTCTACTGACATTTTGTATCTTGCAGGGGCTACTGGCTAAAGCGAAATTCCATGTCAGCTATAGGGGCAAGCCACTGATCAAGGCTTTGCAACAGGTAAGCTTATCATTCTTGCTATTGTCTGTTAGGTGTGTTATCTGATTATCATCGAACCAGGGCTGTTCCGAAAGCCAAGCTTTTGTTCTTGTGAAAAAGAAAATTTTAAATCAGATACCATTCTGACTGGAGTCAAACGTAGATCTCTCTTGCACACGATCAGTAGTATAATGTTTTCTACCCTTTTTTCTTTTTCTGATTTCGCTTGTTTCTGCAGGTTCTGGCTAATAGCTTGCGCTATTTCTTGAGGAGGCCGACAACAGAGGACGCCAGTTTCTAGGCAGATGGTTATAAAGCCCCCCAGTTTAAGATAATTTATGGCATGATATTTCCATGAATTTGGCACTATCATCACTATCATCCAAGTTATTCTTGAAATATGCATAATTCCCAAAAGACGGAGGTATACTTGATCTTACGGTGCATACGGATTTGAGCAATTTTCATTTGAAGGTAGGACAATCTGCTGTATGAACTGCAGTAGCCTTCCAAGTCTACGTGCTGTCGCAATTCTTAAGCATGTAACACATGATTATTTTGCTACCTGGGATGCATGTTTGATGATAAAATAAGATGGCAACGTGTGGGGTCAATCATTTCTTGTTTTGGTGAATCATGTGCTTGTGTTGTTCATTCCATTGTCGGATTAATAATCGTTACTAATAATAATTACCTCATGAGCACTTGGCAAATTGCAGTTAAGGTAAATATTTCCCAGTTCAAAAGTTTACATTGAATAGTTTGCGACTTTGTGGAGACAGAGGGGGTGGATGATCTAACGGAATCAGGTCCCGTTCAAAGTGAGACTTACGGAGTCAACCATTCGTCTAGAAATATAACAACATATTTCTCAATGTTATCTTTAATTAAAAATTTATTTAATAATATTTAGATTATGTGATATAGAATTGATATGTATCAGATAATATTAAAAAATATTGATTTATATTAAAAAATACTTTTCAATAATATTGATTTTGTATCAGATAATAAATATATAGTTGGATTACTAGTTAGTTAAAAGGTTTCTGGGCCCGAGTGAGCCCAGTTCATGTCAACCTAACATCGATCGAGCCTTAGGCCCACTCAGTACGCAGTTATGTGTTTTCAGACGCTCTCGTACAAAAGTAGATAGCTAGCTAAGTTCAAAAGAAAAAAAGTAGCTAGCTAGCTATGCATTTTTGTACCGGGATGCTCCTGCAGCCGGACCTGAGCCGTCCACAGACTATTTTGACATCTGCGACGGCTTGTGTGGTTGAAATACAGCACATATACATATAGAAACTAGCTAAATGCCCCCTGTTTTGCTATAGACTTTACCAATATAGCTGTACTTAAAATAGCGAACATTTTTTTACTTAGATTAGTAATTATCCTACACGTCATCTGAATGAACACGAGCGGAATAGGTGACTGTGGCATGTACATGCAAACAGCTATTCATGCGTGTGTGCTGGTAGTTAACGTAGGAAATCGACCCGCTAAATTAAAGCAACTAACACATCCTGCAGGCATGTATCTATTACACATAGGCGTGTGGAGGATGTGGAGAATCTAGCTAATAACTAAACATGATTTCAGTCATTAATTGTCACTTAGCAGTAGATTAACGCGATTTACACCTCGCTGTGCACCTAAATTGTTGAGATTGTGTCGAATATGTATACGAATAGATTACAAGTTGGACTTAGAAAAGTTATAGTATTGTAATATGATATTACAAGGTGTCCTTATCGGGTACGGATAGAATAGGAGTCAGACTCTTATGTCCTATGCTTCCTATACAATGAGGGGGCACCACACGTTGTATCCAAGCCAAAATTCGACTTTCAGCGGAGGGTCGATCTGAAGGATAGTTAGAAGGACGGTCTGACCGGCCTGACTAGAAAAACCGGCGGAAACCTTGGAATCGTTGTGGATACTTGGTGGTTTGCTAGTGGCCGGCGGTGATGTACATATATGTCTAATATATGAGGGGATGAGTGCCCGCATGCGGCTCCGGGGGATATAGGTTTCAGCTGAACCTCGTCAACAAACATCGGTGTCATCTTCTTCTTGCATGTAATTTTGGTAGATCCTACGCTGCGCGACCTTGGTATTACGACTAGTGAAACCAAGCAGCCATGGTATTAGTCCTCAAAATTAGCGGTGGCTCGACGCCATGGAGGCTAATTTCGCAACAAGTGGTATCAACGCGTGAGGTTCGGATTGGATCTAGAGGGCAGAATATATGGATGGAGACTGGTCAAAGGTTTGGAGAACGTGCAGCGAGTGCGACGGCATATGTGTACCGCGCATGCATCTACAAGGCGTCAAGCTGCAGTGGACATGGTGCAAGGTGGAGCATGGTGGCAAAAGCTCCGAGGAGGCTGGGATCTGGAGCCGAGGCTTCAGGCGCCAGATCAGTGGTGTCAGAGCATCGGCATTTGAGCAACAACGTGCCAGATCAGTGGAGTTGGTGTGATGACGCGGGGCGGTTGGCGATCAGACCTTCCGAGGGGCGGTCGGACTAGCCGCTGGAGGACCTACCGCAGATGGCGGCCGGAGGTGTGCGATGATCACACAGATAATCAAACCACCAAGGAGGGGCGGTCAGATTGGGCAAAGGTGACTTTGACTTAGGCTCAGTTCTGGAGTTCGAGTCGATTGGGGCGTCGCTGAAGCAGCGCTGGCCGGTCAAACCGGTGGCACGACAACGGCGACATTGGGTGCGCAATGGCGCGCGAGGAAGTCTGACCGGTGCTGGACAACAGGCTGGTGCAGGCGGCGTCGATGGCTTTCTTGTGGCCTAAGCAAGGGGCGGTCAGATCGCCTAGGTGGGCGGTCAAATCGGACGAGCTCGATTGCAACTCGATCTTGGACCGGAGTTGAGTCTGAATCGGTTGAGGGATGTCAAGCTGGATAAGCGGAACCGAAGATTGGAAGGACTGAACTGAAGATCAAGACAGTCGGGACCATACGACTGTGCCTATCGGGATTGGTGAGAACCATGTGATGGACAAGATTTCACGAAAGGGAATCTACGAAAGGTTGGAAAGTTAGTATATGTTAAAGGCTTGTGGAAGCACGTGGATGTCTTTAATCAGGGGATCACTGATCTAGGGGCAGCTAGAAGTGAGGCTGATGGTGAAGTCAAAGTCATTTATTTTCTTGTGGACAGAAGGAGATCAGAGTGTTACAACCAGGGACATGTGGAGGAGAACTGTCCAAGGAAAGAATAAGACAACTACGAATTTGACTCAGTGAGATGACTCAGGATATGGCTGTGAAGTTCCTTCAGTTTCAGATAGACGGTCAACATGAACGAGGATGTTGGATTCAGGTAACTCATTTATGTGACATCTTGTAGTGAGTTCCTCAATTTCGTACATGTCTGGCAAGATGCTACCGAGGTGACGACATAATCCATAGTGTTGTCGGGACATGATGACTTCAAGATCAGTGTTTGATGGCATGGAGCGGATACTCAGGGAATTTGGGCACATATGAGGGATGTAAGAGGAATCTAATTGTGATGAAAGGAAGAAGGACATACAGTATAGGTGGAATCATGGTGGAGACAGGAATTAGCATTGGAGTCTCATCAGTGGTTCAGGTCATGGAGTTGCAAAGGTGAATCTCAAGTCCAAGGTACACGGAGGTTCGAGCAAGATGACATCAAGATGATGGAGGACATATTTACCAACATGGAGTTTATTGAGATTGTGTCGAATATGTGTACGAATATGTTACAAGTTGGACTTAGAAAAGTTGTAATATTGTAATAGGGTACTACAAGGTGCCCTAATTAGGTATGGATAGAGTATGAGTCGTACTCTTTTATCATAAGATTCCTATATAATGAGGGGGGTACCACGCGTTGTAACCAAGTCAAAATCTGAGTTTCAGCAGAGGTTCGGTCTGAAAGGCGGTCTGACCGGTTTGAATAGGAGAACGGGTGGAAACCTCGAAATTGTCATGGATACTTAATGGATCGCCGGTGGTTGGCCACGATGTACATGCATGTCTAATACATAAAGGGAGGAGTGTCTGCAATCGGCTCCTAACACTAGTACATGTCTGTAGTCGGCTCCTAACACTAGTACATAATCTATTTGTATAGATGGTTCAGAACCCCTATACGGGACGCTTTTTCGAACTATATGTATTAAAAGGTTGTATAAATTAGATTTGTACGTAAAATAAAAATATAACCCGTCGCCATTCACAACAGCGTCTCATCCCGCCATCCGCGTCGCCATGTGCCTCGTCCTTCACAGGAGCGTCTCATCCCGCCGTCCGCATCCCATCCCACCGCTAGAAATAAATCACACAATGTGCATCTAGTAGGATTAGATCCCGCAACCTTGTGTTGCCCAAACAAGGGGGGTTGTCAGCTGAACTAGGCCGAGTTTGTGATACATATGGGCTGTCATTCTTCTTAACTCATCCCTACGACTAAGTGGAACACTTCTATCACAGACGGTTTCAAACTTTGAATTGTCCATACTATTTACAGATTTGTACAGACCGCTCCAAGTTTAGAACTGTCTGTACTATAGTGTTCAACACACACGGTTCTAGTTTGGAGCCGTCTGTACTATTTGTACAGATGGTGCCTGATGGGAACCGTCTGTGCTATGGCGTCCCGCTTAATAAGAACTGACGGAATCATTTGCTCAAACGGTTCTGTTTTAGAGCTGTTTGTATAAATCACTGCACAAACAGCTCCGAAGAGCCGTCTGTACAGATGGGTCCCGTTAAATAAATTCTGCAGTAGTGTAAAGATGTAGACTTCAGCTGAATCTCATCAATAAACATTGATGTCATCTTTTTTTCATGTAACCTCGATAGATTTTATATTGCGTGAGCGCGGTATTATGACTAGTGAAATTAATCAGTCATAGTATCAGTGGTGGAAGTTAATGGTGGCTCGATATTATAAAAGCTAATTTCACAACAGAAACCGCATGAAGGGTTTGGCCCACTTAGCAGCGCAAAAATACTTGTGAGGGGAAACAAGGATGGGGACTGCTGTGCTAGTTGGGCGACGAGAGGTGTGATTTGATTGTTTCCTTCATTGTTATCTTTCTTTAAAGCTTGCTAGCAAACTGCAATTAATTATGCACACGTACAACAAAGCTCTAAACCAGGTGTCCTAAAACAAGAAGAAAAGACAATGTACAACGCTGGCTAGAAAATAACATGAGCTTGCATCATGCATCTATAAGCTGCTCTGCAGCGTCCTCCCCCCCACCCCCCTCCACTAAACCACAAATTAAAGTTATATTTATCGCAAAATAAACACTTTCCAGGAAAAGATTCCACTTGGCTCGAATAATGAATATCTGCATAGGTACCACCCTCGTGCATGTTCTTCCGACAAGCTTTTGCAAGCAACAACGTGGTTAGATTCTTCAAAGACGACTAAAGAGATATCACGACGGCTCTGTGTCACTCTAAAAGCGGTCATACATGCTCCTGCTGTACACGACAAGCACCAAACACAATCAAAGCCACGCTTTTCATCACGAGCGCAATTAGGTCCTTCTTGTGTCCGACTCCGATTCATCCACCCCCCCGCCCCCAAACAAATATTCGCAATCCATAGAAGCAGCAAACAAATTTGAATTTTACAAAACGCACAGTAGTCGCATTTTTGGAACACAATTTACTGATATGGCTTGCACTCTAGTTGGAATAGATGCTGCTACTTACGGCTGGTTGCCTCTCCGGAGGAGGACTTTGCTATAGGCGTACTCTCGGTATGCACATGTACTTTTATGGAAATAATTAGGTAACTAGGTACGTACGTGATGATCATGTTGTTCTTCTCTTTGGACGGTTTGTCCCTGGACAATGTCACTCATGGCCGCGCAGTCCGGATCCTAACTAATTAATCATTTTCAGCGGCTAAATTGGTGCTAAGCTAGTGATTAATTAACAACACAGATGGCCGTGCAATCGTGTTTAAGGATCCTTGGATGGATCGCATCTTTTCCGGTTTGTCTCGCTGCATATGATCCCTCTCCAGACTGGCTAATTGACTAGCTAATCGGGGTAGTCTCGACTCAATCATTGTTGATTAGCTAGGACGTTTCTCTAATAAGGTGGTACAAAAAAAAAGTTGGTACGCAGTTGGTCACTTTGCCAATGCATGCATCTATGAACACTAAATCAATCAAGACATATCATTAAGCATAGACTTATGTAAAAAATTATGTTTAACTACTTAATTTCTGTTAGAATAAAATTCAATGTTCATGAGCATCGACTGAGAAATAAGAATTTCTCAATCAATTAAGAAATAGAGGATGTAAGCACTGTCACAGGAACTGGACATTTATCGACGACCAAATACCATAAACAGGGAATATATAGCAATATTGGTATCACATGACTAGGAGGATCATATAGGATAACAATATATACTCAGTTTGTTTAAGAATCATTAAGGCTCGAAAGATTGTAAAATTAGGGTCCCCGACTTATTGCAATCGTCCACAAGTCATAACTGCCATGAGAAACCATGCCATGGGTTGTTGTTATTAATACTTCTGCAAGAATGCATGTCAGGTGTTATTTCGTCCAGTGATATAACCTTATTGTGTTCCAAAATAAATGAGATGACACTAGCACAAAAATTGGTTTCCTAGACCTTACATCTCAGTCAGTTAAAGAAGAATCGACACGTAGACCAACACTCTCAGCCTGTTTATCTAGGACAACCAGCTGAAAAGAATTAACCAGCTGAGATAATGCATTACCTTAGCCAGTTCTTTGGACGAACCGTCTGTAATTTTTTTTGGCTGGTTCATTATGAAAAATTGATTGTAATATATGTAATAATCGGTTTGTTGGCTTAAATTGGCTGAAAACTTATCTTAATCGGTTTCCTTTCTAAACTGGCTGTAATAATTTTCCGTGCAAACAGCCTTCGATGCAAGTGACCATTATTTGGACAAATTTATTGCACACATTCAACACAAGTTGTAGGTTGGTTGGGGTAGTGTTGCAAGTTTTAGGTCATTTTAAGACAAATTTATTGCGCAGAACATTCGCTTTAAGAAATTCTTAGGTTAGTTTTTAATTGAATATGCGTATAATTTTGTTAATTTTTTATACTCTATCGATGAACACAACATTTAACTAATGTTAATTATATGCACGGGTTGTAGATGAATCGACGGTGGATGTACGTCGAGAACCGTGCAAGCGAAGAGTATGTTGATGGCATGTTGGTATTTTTACAAGCAGCCAAACATGATAGCGAATAGAGGGGCCATATGGATGTGCTATCGATGCTCTGGTTGTAAAAATCTCAAGAGCTTTCTAAACCGCAGATTCTAAACCGTACGCAGATCCAAACACATTTGATCATGAGGGAATTCATGAATGGGTATGCATGTCGGACCAGTCACAGTGAAAATGAGATCATAGAGGGAGGTCCCGCAAACATGGACGAAGGCAACGACATGTTTGATCCTGTCAATAGCACAGCTTTGGACCAGACGCCTGATGATGTCCGTGCGTCACAAGAGGACACGTCGCAAAATGACACGTCGTGGCATCAAGACAACGACCTAGATCAGATGTTGTACGATATTGATGAAAACTGTGAGAATGATCAAAAGTACCATAAATTTGTTGGCTTGTTGGAAGATTCAGAGAAACCTATGTATCCCAGCTGCAAGCATACAAAGCTTTTCGCTGTGTTAGAACTGTTGAAATTGAAGGCAAGCAGCGGTTGGACTGATAAGAGTTTCTTGTTGCTCCTAACTTTGTCAGAGGACATGTTTCTAAAGAAAAACCATGTGTCGAAAACTACCTACAGAGCTAACAAGGTTCTTTTTCCGTTGGGAATGGAAGTAGAGAAAATACATACATGTCCAAATGATTGTATCAAATACTATAAAGAGTATGAGAAATTACGTGCATGTCCAGTGTGCAAAGCTTCTCGATACAAGTGTAAGAATGACGGTGATGATGACAAGGATGTCATGGAGGTAGGAAGGAGACTCTTGTTAAGGTTGCGTGGTACCTGCCTATAATTTCCCCTTTGAAGGAGGCCAAATTAATTGTTGGCACATAGAGGACCGTACAATGATGGAATGTTGAGACACTCCGCAGTTTCTCTACAGTGGAGAAATATCGATAGGAGATATGCTATGTTCTATGAATAGACGAAAAATGTAAGGTTTGCACTGATCACTGATGGAATGAACCCGTTCAGCAACATGAGCAGCTGACACTGCACTTAGCCCGTGAATCTCTACATGTACAACCTTCCTTCTTGGTTGTGTATGAAGCGGAAGTACATCATGATGGCAATAGTTATCCAATGTTTGAAACAAACCAGTAACGACATTGATGTGTACTCTTCATCATTGGTGCATGATTTGAAGCTTCTTTAAATTGAAGGGGTATAGATATGAGATGCACACCTAAAGGAAAACTTCACGTTACGCTGTATGTTGCTCCTAAATATCAATAATTATCCTGCTATGGTAACTATTTGGGCCAAACTATTAAAGAGTCCAATGCATGTGTTTAATGCCTAGTTGATACAACAAGTATGTGGCTGAAGCATTCTAAGAAACCGTACACATGCGTCACCATAAGTTTCTTCGGAGGGATCACCGGTACCACAAGATGACGTATGAATTCGATAGAACTATTGGAAAAAGGCTCAGCTCCAAAGATTTTAAGCAGTACTGAGATCCATGATTAGGTTAAGAACCTCAAAATTGTGGTTAGAAAGGAAAACTTTAAAAGAAAAGGTAGAGCAAAGAAAAAACCATTGAGAAGAAGAACATTTGGAAGAGAAGATCAATATTCTAGACTTACTTTACTGGAAGCACCTAGAGGTGTGTCACTACATCCACCTGATGCACGTAGAGTAGAAGCATGTGATACCAGACGACAAAGTCATACTACCGTGAAATTAGAATGTGTTGCCTGCAAAAGCGAATCATTCATCCTTGCTCAACTAGTTCATCAAGTCTTCTACATTATCGACCCGTCAAATAAGAAGCGGCACGTTATGAACTCAAAAATGAGTATTGTCGAAGTTGAAAATGTAATGGATGAGGATGAATACAATAAAAATAGATGACTTTCCTCCTCCCAGTGACCAACGAAGGGTTGTGTAAGAAGTGTCGGTTGAGCCGGCTCCTTACAAATGCAAAGATCATCAAGAAAGAATGATTTTGTAATATATTTTATAATATTATGAATTTTGTATGATTTCTACTAGCTTGTTTGAGTTATAGAAACTTGTTTGTGAGTTCAAATTTTTTATATGAATTGTACAAATATTATATGAATTCTACAAATATTAAATGAAATCTACAAATTTTATATGAACTCTACAAATATTATACAAATTTTGAAATATTAAATGAAATTTACAAATATTATGAAATTTTCAAAATATTAAATGAAATGTACAAATATTATCCAAATCTCAAAGATTTGGGGGTGGCTCGGGCGGGAAGATAGAAAGACTTAGGGTTTTATCGTCAATATCTTATCTCAGCCAGTTCGTTGGTTAAAACCGACTAAGATAGTGTATTATCCCAGTCGATTCGTTCTACGTAACCAATTGAGTAGTATTATTGCGGTCGGTTTTGGCCGCCGAACCAGCTGCGATAAGATATCCACCATAAACTCTAAGTCTTTCTATCTTTCCGCTCGCACCGCCCCCCCCAAATCTCCCAAATTGCAAGCGCTGCTTGCTCCGCCGAGGAAGAGCAGTACTACCGTCCACTCCCCTGCCGAGAATGAGTGCCCCGTCGCTGTCTGCTCCGCGCCTGAGGACGAGTCTGAGCCACTGCGACTGAGGTCGGCCCCGAGCTTGACCGCTCCGCCGCCGTGCTAGCTTCCAGGTAATCGCCCCTTCTCCATCCACCCCTCTCTCTCCTTCATCCCTCCACAATGCTGGCCACAACCGCCGACATGTCCTCAACATAATCAGGCCGCGGGTGAAGGTAGAGGCAGAGATGGCGAGGTGAGGAAGATTGGAGGCAGATCTGGGGGAAAAAGAGGCTGCTCATGGATAGTGTTAAGAACTTGATTTGAGGTAGATTCATTACAATGCAGGAAATGGTGCAGCCTTACATATGTATATGATTTATTGATGTATATGATTCGGGGCAGATTCATTGATGTATATCATTTTATTTACAAGGTGAGATTAGTTGGCCTATAAGATGATGAAGTTTTACATATGATAATTGACATATCATTTGAATAGATTTGGGTATTTAGACTAAGCCTACATATCACTTCACTGAAACTATCCCTCGTTTTTTTTTCTCTTGAAACACTAGGATATTCAATTGTCATATTTAATGATTCAACATGTTTGCCATCACATTCAAGTCTAAAATTCATCACCTTTGTAATATCATTTGCTAAACTTATATGCAGTGAATTGATTGTTCACCCTATATCATATGAGATCTTTCTTGTGTAAGCATTTTTTACATTCAATTTCAATGCTTTGCCAAGTGTAAAGCAACATTGTAGTATATTAGCTTGTTTATTATATTTTGATTAGAGAATGCCAAGGAGATATTTATCTAGTACCACAAGAGGGACATCTTCCTCGACCAGTCAACAACTTTTTAAAAGATTACAACAGGCAACAACTGTAAACTAAATAAATGTGGTAGGATTGATTTGCACTGACTTGTTTCTGCGAACATATGGGCAAAACCACCCTCAACACTAGGCTAGCTAGTGGATTTTATTTAATCAAATTTTATGACTTTAGAGTAAGATGCCCAGTCTACAACACCAACGTTCAAGCGGTGAATAAATTTTTTTGTGTGTAACATACTACTACTTTCATTTAGAAATAGATGGCTCCCAAAATATACGTGCGTGCAGTCAAAATTTTCTAACTTTGACTATTTAGATAAAAAAGTAATTTAGATCAAGCAAAATAAAAATAACATCATTAGATTTGTCGTGATAAAATATTTTTTAATATTATAATTTTATAAACTAGAATATTCATATAAAAAGGTAGTGATTAAAAGTTAGGTGTTGGAGACTATGTCAAAACTTAAAATGGTTGAACTGAGGAAGTTATTCATTTTCCGGTGCTGCATGCACAAGTAGGACACCCACACATCCTACGTACAGGTACGTTCTTCCGTGGTCAACACAAAATCTGAGCAGCGATCGATAACCGTTGTAAGTTCAAAATATGAAAGTACGTAGTACAATGTTCTACGGTCCAAGTTGGTCAATATATATGCATATATAATATAATCATTTTATGCACCTTTTGTACGGCTAGCTATCAAGGCTTCTACTATATCATATGGAATGGGACAAATTTTAGGCAAGGGGTTAGCACGAATTTCGAGCTTGTCACTTACTATCACACAGTAACTCGCAGTACTTTCTATGCGGAAAAGGAAGTGTTGCTTTAATTCGTGCGACTTATTCTACCATTTGAGGCCAGACCCGCGGGGAACATGGAGGCAAGGAGTCAAACTCGTGTGCCGTGTCACCGGCCCCCTGGTCGGGTGAAAAACTACTCACGTGGTTAATTATATACTCCCTCTGTCCACAAATGTAAGACGTGTATAAAATTTTAGGTTTAATTTTAACTAATAATTAAGTCAATAATATTAAATTATATAATACAAAAGTGATACCATTTGAAAATACATTTGAATATGAATTCAATGATACCACTACTATATCATATACTCTAATATTGGTTAAAGTTAGACCTTAAATTCTGTACAACCTTACATTTATGGACAGAGAGAGTACTCCTATACATGTTCTCTCCCTGTTAAGACATGCACATTATTGAGAGTACTAACAACGATATGGTCATGGGTCACGCAATCACATCTTGAGCCAATGCTCCCTTACCTTACGACCGGACTGCACCCTGCATCATGGCAGCACTAGCTCAGTGTCTGGAATGCAATAATTTGACAGGAATTTTATGGGAAACAACTCGTTGCCTACAGTATTAGAAAAAAAAGATGTGTTAATTCCAAACGTGTCCTAAATAGTCCACACCAATGGTAGACGAAGTGACAAGACTCGCATGTCTTGAGATAAAACGGTGCTCTCGCTAGACACCTCAATATCTCTTCTTCCTCACGCTATCGTACTTCTATAAATATCTGAGTTGATGGTACGTAGTTGGTTCATCTTCAGAAAACTTTCTTTTAAATAACAAAAAAGATACCTTAATTATCATGTATCTATATACATATAGATATATTAAAACGATCTTTTAATTATAGATTTAATTGATATATATTTTAAAATAATTGTTATTTGGTATAAAGGTAAGGAATACGATGTCCCAAGTTTTTAGACAATTCGTGGAATACACTTCTTTTCTTCCGTGCATTTAACTAGTATTAAAAATAAGTGGAAGATAGCTTACGTGGAACTGGAAACTAGTCGATTTTTGAACGTGACATACATAATTAGGAGGGAATCTAGCGGTATGCATGTATGCAAATTAAGCAAGCAAGAGAGGGACAGAACAACACGTACATATATCAGTGTCGCTTTGCGCATGTAGCATCATGCATGCCCGCATGAATCATCCATATCTCACGTCGTCTCGTAGGATAGATGCACCCAGTGGGTCGTGCATGCAGTACTGTGCCGATCATCATATGCATGTGTCAGGAAAAGAATATTTGCGTCACTGCATGCAACAAACTTGACCGATCTTTGGGCCAACCCGTTGCTTGGAGAGTACTTTTCAGGATGTCGGCAGACTGCTACGATAAAAGTACCTCGCAATGCTGTGGCTTTTCCGGGCTGGCTTGCACTGTGCTTAATTTGTATATGTATATACATATAAAATTATATATATATGATCCAGAAACCTATCTGCGAGGCTGATATAGTGCATGTCGTGCATGTGTACAAACTGTGCTAGAAAATGACAGTGGAATGTCCAGAAAACAGAGTGCTTCCAAAACATGTGTACAAACAGTGCATGTACCAGTTTTTTTTTAATAATGAGTGCATGTGCCAGTGATAATTAATATATAGAATGCCTGCTATACCCAAGGCTGGCTAAACCTTTGGTGAGGAAGGTAAGAATTACTGAAGAATGGATTCTTATGGTGCATGCATGCCCCGTACAGGTTGGCATGCATATGGGGGTGATGTTCACAGCTAGCGGGGCGTTTAATCGCTTTCTGAGGATCCGGGATTCCGGTTTGAACCTAGGAATTATATAGGAACTATACTATTTTCTAAATGTCTTTAAATATTTGGATTGAATACTTAGAAAATTATATGTGTAAATTTTTCTCAAAAAATACTTTCATATTTTTATATTTTTTAGTTTTATAAATATATATTATAATAGAAATAAGTGATAAAAATATGTATTAAAGACTGTGCTATTGTTTGAAACAACAATTTTTAGAAAAAGGGAGGTATATATATATATATATATATATATATATATATATATATCCGGCGTTTCCTGAACTAAAGAACATACGAAAGATGTTCTATATATGGTGACACACTAATCAAGATAAATTCCTTCATCGATCATGGCCCATGGCCACTCAGTAAACTACGTACAATTTGTTTATTGGCATGTATGACGAGCACTTTGGTAGGTTCATGCATCAGGGAGCATAATTGTTGATTAGAGAGAGCATACAAGACGACACACCGACTAGTGGATTAAGCTGAGCTAATTATAATATATATATATATACACACATATATATCTTGTGACTCATCAATAGTTAGTATTGAACCTACCATATTGATTTTCTTTTGAAATTTTCTGTGGAACCTAGCTAACATAATAAATCATTAAGTTGTTTGAATAGCATATATAGGAAGCATCCTCTATATAATAATTTTTGGAAGCTGTATAAAAATTAACGTACCTCCAAACCGGCCCGCACATGCAATCATGTTTTAGATTAAATTATTATAAGGAGAAAACACCTTTTGTCCTTCATTTTCACATGAGGAGCCCACCTGTCCCAAACAAAATAGAAACCTATGGGCACCCACCGGCTCCCCAAAGTGTGGTCACTTGAGATTTTGCCAAACTTTATGGTCCCACCTGTATTCACTGGTACATAAAGCAAGATCTAAGACGGTTCAAAAATCGCTTGATTAAATCGTCTAAAAGGAAGGGTCTAAGATGAGGTCGTTTCATCATAGATAATTTCTGAATTATCTGTGAAAAAGACATCACAAATAGTTCTGTTTTAATGGCTAGCCTGATGAAATGCTAGCCATTAAAACAAAAAAACTATTATCAACACAAGTACTTCATTATACATATCAATACACATCTAGTGGAACATGTCTAGGTCTTATTAACGGGGCTTATAAACACAAGTACTTTAAGTCCTGATGCCCAAGATGAACAAGGATACTAATATATTGACCTAGGTCTAGTAGAACATGTCAAAAGTGACTAATTAGTAATAAACTTTGAATAATATGAAATTCTTCCAGAGACACAAATTTTAAAAAGAAGAACCAATGCCACATCTCTAAATCATGAACCCCTCCTTGCTGAAGTTGCTTAATTATCTGCTAGTGTCACGGAATCAAGAACTTACTTGTTTTAAGAAAGTTGCAAAAAGTACATGGAACAAATAACTTTAACAATGAGATGAGCATAATGCAAATTGCACTATTTTCTACTATCAGTGAATATTGCATTGTTGTTGATTAACTTAGACCAGACAGTACCCTATTGCGGAGATCATTAACTATGCATTATACAATAGATTGAGGTAAAATAGATGGATTGAATAAAAATCGAGGTAAAATATATGGATTGAATAAAATAAACATCACTAGATGGTATATAACATAGTAACTAAAATGGCGATATCAATACTAAAGAACATGCTATAAGTTCAAAAAGTGAAGAAAAATAAGAAAGACACAATTACAATTAAAAATATATTCAATTAGCAGCTACAATAAATATCATCTGAAGGAGATATTCAACCAAAGAAACCAAAGAAATTTTATGCTTTTATTATATAACAGTAGAGTCGTTTCATCGAACACATTGCATGCACCAAGACGAAATTCATTTAGAGAAGTTAACACGAAAGGGATTAACACCGAACCTGTGTGCTGCACATATGAATATCAGCTCTTGCAGGTTGTGCTTGACTTCATCCGACATCATCTGGTGGAGTTGGGCCTTGAGGACGATGGCATTGGTAGAGGAGGAGGCTGAGACTCCATAGCTCAAGCACGAACCAAGAAACCATCAAAATGAATAGAGAGAGAGAGAGAGAGAGAGAGGTTGTAAGAGAAGGGAAAAAGAAGGCGCTTAGCCATAGAGTTTGCTGCATATGAAGAGGGCAGGATGCGAGGTGGCACTGGTGGGAAGGTGAATGGGATCGTTGCCCTCAACCATGGCGGAGGCGGATGTGCCCTCAGCCTCGTGCATGGTGGGTGTGTCGCTGGTTTGGCCAAAGATGGTGAAGTCAGGGAGGGCGATGCTGGAGGGGACGAGCTCAAGCTTGAGGGTAGCGTGCCGCTGCTAGATCCGACTGCCTCGAGCTTGAGGGTGCCACGCCTAGTTCGGCCACCTCGATCTCAAGAATGATGTGTCCCCTGGATCTGGCCGCCTCATGCCCACGCCATGTTTGACTCTTTAGGTGAGCTATTCTGATCTAACGAACTTGATGGACTTGGGGGAGAGATGTAAGATGACGAGGAGGCAGAAGGGAGGAGGGGGTCACGAGATGCGAAAGAGATGGAGGGAAATGGAGGTGGAGGGGTCACTACCTCAGAAAACACTTTTCCTAAATAGTCTCCGCTGACGGGCAAAAAATAACCGTCAGTAGTACTGTTCACCACTGACGGGCGAACAGGTAACCGTCAGTGATTATTCCAGTAGAGGGTCTAAATTCAGAAAAAAATAATTACTGACGAGTCAAAAACACGGCCCGTCAGTGGTTGTGTATCTCTACTAACGGGGATCATCACTGACGGGCTCAAATTTCGGCCCGTCAGTAGCGTGTACTACACCACTGACGGGCCCAAACTATGGCCCGTCGGTGATGTTATATGACAAGCCCAAATTGCCCAAACCCTAGCCCAAACCTATGACTATATAAGCCATCCTTTCTTCGGAACGCCGCCTCCTCCTTTCTCCCTTTCTCCCGAACGCCACTGCGCTCCTTCCTCCTCCTTTCTCCACTCCACTTCTCCTCCACCTCGCCACCGCATGACGCCGGCCTCGAGCCACCGCCGCCATCGCCTCCGGCTTAGGAAGCGCCGCCGCAGCCCCCGGCTCAGATGGCGCCACCGCGGTCTACACCTCAGGTAGCGCGTCCCCAACCTCAGTGTCGGCCTCAGGGGGAGGATCCGCAGCCTCAGCTTGCGGTTCGGGAGGCGCCTCCACGATGGCCGAGAGCTCGGGCGCTCCTCCCATGTTGGCGTTGTCGTCGGCCAGGGTGAGGGCGGAGAGGTCCGCGGTGTCGTCTGCAGTGGGCGGCAGGCAGGTGCATCTATCCAGATCCAGATCCAGGCGGGTGGGGGAGAAGAGGGAGACGCATCAGCCGACAGTAGACCGCATCTCCTCTTCGGAGGTCACGGCGGAGGAGGCGTGGCGGCTGGTGCTGTTGGTTGGGAAGGAGGCGCTGAAGCGGCGGCTGAGGGTCGGGACGGACGAGGTGGTCGGGTACGGGGAGCTCCTGGATGCGTGCGTGAGGCAGGCGCGGTGCGCACGCACGGCGAGGCGGAGGGGCTCGCGCGTGCCATGGACGACGCCGGCGTCGTGCTGCTCCTCCGGGACAAGGCCTCCGGCGTCGGGCCCTCCAGGATCGGCAAGACGCAGGTGGATGGAGGCGGATCTGGCATCGGCAAGGCGGACGGCAGCAGGTCACAGCGGCGGCGGGTGTGGGCTTGGGCTCAGGCTGGGCTCGGGGGGTGCTGCAATTTTTTTTGGTCCTAGGTCTATCTCCACTGACGGGTGCGGCCGCCCGTCAGTGGATTTTTTATCTCCACTGACGGGAGCTTACTGACGGGCGCAAAACCCGTCAGTGAAGGCGGTTTTGCGCCCGTCAGTGGAAATGTTTTGTGAGGTAGTGGGTGTGGTTGGTTTGAAGGGAGGAGGGGTTAGGTTTAGTTGGCACCCTTATATGCGATGTGAGAAACGTGCCAGTACGGGTCGGATTTGCTAGACCTGTGTCAGATTTAGGCATTCGAGATTCATATACGGTTCTTGGAGAATACCGTTTGCGGTGACATCACAGACCATGATGTCCTACTTATTATGGATAGTTAAAAAAAATGTATATGATGTAAATTTTGATAAAATCTATCTGTGATGAGGTATATAAAGTATGGTTTTTGTAAATTGCTTTTATAAATTGCTTGTGACAAAAATTTTTAGGATGATCTTTTCTATAATAGTGATTCCTCATGTACGTCCTCCTCTCTCTAACTCCCTATTTACACACTAAAACGGGCATAGATATATGAACTAAGTCTGGATGATTTTAGATTTAAAAAATAATAAGTTCGTTTGATTTGAAACTCCAAGAGGAAAAGTACTCCCTCCATTTCTCTTGGTAATTAGTTACTCCTATCACGCATAAATTAAAATGATCATGTTATCCCTTGGATTTTTTTCCGAAAGCAACCAGAAGATTTATCATCATTAAGGGGAGGGGTCGATGATTACGACGCTCTGAGAGAACTCAGAGCCGCAGCAGGCCGTGCAACGCAGCATACAACGCATAATCATGGAGCACGTAGAAAAAACATTCAAGAGTGGCTGAAGGCATCAGCGGTAGGGCCGGGGAAGTACTCCGGCGCAAAGCAGCCACAAAAATCTTCAAAGGTCTTCTTAGACATGCTGATTGGTTAATGCCTCATAGATGCACTATTATGAAGAGCCGGTTTAGAAACATCATCTGAGTCGATTTTGACCGTCAGCTTTAGCAAAAAGAAGCAAATACTAAATATTATCTCAACTGATTCCACAACCAGTAATGTTATCTCAGTCAGTTCGGCTGGGATACCCAATTATTCTAGTTGGTTTCCAAGTTAAACCGACAAGGATAGTAGACTATTCTAGCTGTTTTCTTGCTCAGAACCAGCTGGGATATTTTCTAAATATAATTTTAGACGGAATCTGTTTCTACCTACCATATTTCCTAAAACAGAAAACAAAATATATTATCTCAGATTTTCCATATCATCCCAACATCAAGATATTATACATATATATACACATACACATCATATTCACATCACATTTCCATTTACAAATGAACTCTCCAATAGATAGAAATTGAAAAATTAAATAAGTATATCGATCACATATAAAAATTTAAACAAAAATAGCGATCACATTTCAAAAACATCAATTTAGTTTGAAAGATGATAACAAAGATAGTCTTAAACTATAGCCACTAAGATGTAACACTTTTATAGTAAAACAAGTTATTGTACAATGAGTTATGGATCTAAGCAAATCCTTAACAATTTCTACAAGAACTATTTCACTGCATATTACATGTACATTATGTATATGTGGTCATTTTGGTCATTGGCATAAACAACAAACATGACATCTTAGACCCTAAAACTTAGAAAATAGCACATCATTGGCAGAACCTTTTCCTGACCGATTATATCTACGTGACCAATTTCTTATCAACAACAATTGGGTTCCAAACGATATCAAGGAGAACTACATGTGATCCCCAATAAAACCTATTGGGAGCTCATTTGTAGTTCTCGTTGATGTTATTTGGAACCCTTATGTTGTTGGCAAACAATTAGTGACGACATAGAATCGTTGAGAAGAAGATATAATGAAATGATGCAATTGACCATCAAGGAGGTAAGGATTTTGAGAGAATGTCTTAGAATAATGCACATTTCAAATAATCGCACATTGGTCTACATACAAGGATTCAATGGTGTAGGGTTTATAGTTGGTGTTAATACAATTTTAACCTTATCCTGAACCCTAAACCCTAAACCCTTGTAAATCATTGTAAATAATTTATCAATGGGTATTTTTTTCATCATTGGCATAATCTAGCGCTGCTGTAGAAACCTATAATCTATCGTGTCATTAATGATGACATCCTTCATGAGAAAATTTGATGGTGCAAATCACCATCAAGGTTTCACGTGAAGGAGACAACATTGTGACTGAATGAGAAAATATATTATAAATTTTACAAATAACATAAACAGAGAATATTGTATTTAAATTAGTTTTTCAAAAATATTGAAATAGATGCATCCATGCATATGATAGGCCTCATATTCTAACTTTCTCTTAATATATAGAATGTATGTCTATTTTTTCAAGATGATGTAAAGATTTTTAGTTATTTCTTACTTTATACTGGAAAAAACAAAACACACACTCATTATATAGCAAAATCTTACCATCATTGACCTAATCATGTACTATTACTGAATACATGGCATAGCTAACTAAAACAATGATGGTAAACATTAGCTAACTAAGATTTAATAATAACCGAATAACCATCCTAACTAGCTAGTGGTAAAAAGTAGATTCGATCATAGATGGAGCACAATAACTACATCAAGCAATCCTAGATCCAAGTGGACAGTGGTACAGTACGATGATCAAATAATCAACACAAAAACCCTAATATGCATATATACAGTAGCAAAGTACTTAAAATAGATAGATTAAAACAAACTAAGCAAGCTCAATTAGCTAAACAAAATCATTAACCTAATCTTAACATGTGGACAGTGATCAACAAGTGCACACATTCATTCCATCTAAGCCTAATGAGGTGGCTTGGGATGGTCAGAGGTTACTGGAGTTCAGTCGCCGGTGGCCACGGCCATGGGTGGTGACGATGCCCTCAGTGCAGTGGCACGGCAGGGGCTCCCGGTCCCTCCGGAGCATGGAGATGTCTTCCTGAAAGCTTGGCGAAGGTGGTGATGTAGTCCATGATGATGATTCTGTCCTTAGCAGTGGATGTGGAGGGTTTTAGGGCTCGGGGAGGATGACGTGCGACCGTGGCAGTGATGGGCTCAAAAGGGGAGAAGAAAGGGGGCGAAGATGTTTTTCTATGTTAATGTATGCATGCAAAATAATTCTTCAGGTTCAAAGTTCAATTTGTGGTACCAGAAAATATAAAAACTAATAAGAACCATCCGTTGTTTGGACAATATAACAATGTTTTGTAGCTTAAGGATTTGGGAACAACAAAAACGTACATGGTCTAGTGTTTCCCAGTGGCATATGCAGGGGGAAATTTTAATTATGAGTTGCTCCATCTACCTATAGATTCACTTGAGATTGCCATGGCCAGATGTATAGATGCATGCCTAGGGTACGTCCGACCGGCGACGGCCCTTGGGTTTTCGACTGGACAAAGACAGTGGTGTTGATGAGTGCAATTTCTCCTTTCATTTTCACTTTTACTACCCTCGTCGTCATCGCGTTAGGAGAACATATAACTCTAAATATTTTTCCTTTACTCCTCAGTCCAAGTACAAATTGCATGTTTTCTTTTGGTGATTGTCCAGGAATAGTAGACGCATACATATGAGTGGGTGACGAAGTTTACCCAAGGAGGTAGTGTTAATATCAAAGTAAATGACGTTGTCGGTCCTTTCTTCCAAACACGGAAGGGCCTTCGGCAAGGTGATGCTATGTCTTCTATTTTGTTCAATTTGGTGGCGGACATGCTTGCTATTTTGCTCAAAAGAGCAAACGAGGCAGGGCTCATCGAGGGTCTCGTGCCACACCTAGTGGACGGGGGGTTGTCTATTTTGTAATATGCAGACGATACGATCATCTTTCTCCAACACGATCTTGAATATGCTACAAACCTTAAGATTATCCTATGTATTTTTGAACAGTTGTCCGGCCTAAAGATTAATTTTCATAAGAGTGATATCTTTTGCTTCGGGGAGGCCAAAAATTTTGAAGGCCAATATACCGAGCTCTTTAGCTGTGGGTTGGGATCCTTTCCTTTCCAGTATTTGGGCATTCCGATGCATTATAAGCGTCTTCGTAATTCAGATTGGAAGCGCATCGATGATCGTTTTGAATCCTGTTTAAGTTCTTGGAAAGGGAAGAATTTATCTGCCGGGGGTAGGCTGGTTCTAATTAATTCAGTGCTCTCTAGTTTACCGATGTTTATGCTCTCCTTTTTTGAGATCCCTGTTGGTGTTAGAACGCGGCTTGATTTCTACAGATCTCTTTTTTTTTGGCAAAGCGATGAGCATAAACAAAAATATAGGTTAGCTAAATGGAGCATTTGTTGTCGCCCTAAGGACCAAGGAGGGCTAGGTATTCTTAACTTACAGCAACAGAATCGTGCCCTTCTGTGCAAATGGCTTTTCAAACTTGTAAATGAAGATGGCTTATGGCAGCGGCTACTCCGTCAGAAATATCTTAGGACGAAAACTTTGGCCCAAGTGGAGTTCAAGCCAGGGGACTCTCATTTTTGGGCTGGTCTAATGGCGGTGAAAGGTTTTTTTCTTTCCTCTTTGTCGCTTCCATGTTGGAAATGGTTCTCAAACTAGACTTTGGGTTGATCTCTGGATTAGTTGCTCTACTTTGAGTGAACGCTATCCGAGGCTCTTTAATGTGGCTCGAAATAAAAATGTGTCTATTGCTTCAGTATTCCAGGCCACCCCTTTAAATCTGTCTTTTTGCAGAGCTATTGTTGGGGCTAAATTAGCGGAGTGGATGGAGTTGATGCGCGAGTTGGAGGTGGTTATGGTTAATGTTAGCCAAGATAGAATTCTATGGGTTTCCCAATTCGAATGGGTTGTTCTCTGTTAGGTCCTTGTATTATTTTCTGATGGTTTCTAATGCGCAGTTTTGTCATAAACATTTTTGGAAGCTGAAAGTTCCTCTCAAGACTCGAATTTTCCTTTGGTATCTAGGTAGGGGGTGGTGCTGACAAAAGATAACCTGCTCAGATGAAATTGGACAGGGAATTCTTGTTGTTGTTTTTTTTCACATGATGAGACCATTTAACACCTTTTCTTTCAGTGTAAGGTGGCCAAGTTTTGTTGGAGAGTGGTTCGCATAGTTTTTAACATAGCTACTCCCACCTCTGTTGCTGATATGATGGGACCTTAGCATGATTCTTTTGTAGCGTCCTGTAGAGATCAAGTTTTTTCTGGCGCCCTCGCTTTGTGTACGGCTATTTGGCTATGCCGTAATGATTTAATTTTTGACAAATTTTTTTTTATCATCCTAATCAGGTGGTGTTCCTTTGTGCCTCTCTTCTTCGCACATGGGCGCCCTTGCAGTAGGATGATCAACGACTAGTGTTCCAAGTGGGGAGCGACCAGTTGCGACGAGTGGTGCTACACTTGTTTTCATCTAGTGCTTAGAGGCAGCAGCCCAGGATTGATGTTGGAGTTATATCGTAGTTTCTGGGTTTTCGATCGCGTTGTGCGATGTTTGTCTTTTGACAGTGTCGGTTTCGTTTATTCCTTTTTGTTGGCTTTTTTCCTTTAAACATTTGAAACTTGTGGATGTTTGTGGTGGCTGTGTGCATTGTTTTGCAGAGATTGAAAGTAATATAATTTCTTTCTTTATTTAAAAAAATCAAAGAGTTTTGTTGTGTGGTTTATTTAAGTAATGATGATGGGTGCCATACGTAGGTGTAGGTGTATTAACGTGATTAATTAGGGGTAGTTTAGACTTTAATTGTATCATATTGGTTCATGTGTGTCAAAACAAAATACTTTTAAGTATATAGGCCTTACAAACATGGACCGAGGGAGTATTTGCTAACCATAGGCCATTTCACGTTGACCCAGCATGCCTGTACGTACGTACGAGGTTACCTTTTAATTTCTTAGTTATAGGAGTATAACCCTAGTTGACGTTGAGGACGAGTACTAAATATCCGATACTATTTTCAGAAAATTTAACTTATCAATTGTCGAGATTCTGTCGAACAAGTTATAAATTATATGTGGCCATTTGGATAATAATCAACAAACCCTTTTTGAATTTCTTAAAAAAAAACCAAGACTAGTTTTTTTGTTCTCCAGAGTAGAGAGATAGGTAGGACGGTAGATCAACAGGATTGAAGTGTTACTTAGGAACATATAGATGACATCATACGTTCATGAAAATTAAGAACATGTCTTGAATTTCCTTCTTTCTAGAGCAACAGCAACTAGAGCGGCAAATGCAAAAAAATAAAAAAATAAAAAGAAAAAAAAACAAATGGCACCCACTAATATATAGCAAATCACTCCCTGTGCCCTCTGCTTGCCTAGTGACACAATTATCGCATTAGCCAATAAAGACACGAATCAATCACACAGAGTCCTATAAGTACACACAGGATTCTCCATTATACTCCACTGCCCCCTTGGCTTCCCTTCCATCAATCCTTCTTTGCCCCTTTCCACAAAACTGTCCCTAATTAGCTTTGACCATCTCCTAGCTACCTGCCTAGCTCTCCATGGAGCACGGCCCCCACCGTGGCGGCGGCGGGGACGAGGGGGGCGAGCCGGCGAGGTCGCGGTGGGCGCCGAAGCCGGAGCAGATCCTGATCCTGGAGTCCATCTTCAACAGCGGCATGGTGAACCCGGCCAAGGACGAGACGGCGCGCATCCGCCGCCTCCTCGAGCGCTTCGGCGCCGTCCGCGACGCCAACGTGTTCTACTGGTTCCAGAACCGCCGCTCCCGCTCCCGCCGCCGCGCCCGCCAGCTCCAGCAGGCCTGTGGCGACGCCGGCCAGCTCCCCTCCGCCGACGCCGCCGCTAACCACGACGGCGTGATCAGCACTTCTCCCTTCTTCATGCAGTACGGCCAGCTGTGCGGCGGCGTGTCCGCGGCCGCGCCCGTGCCATCCACGGCCACCGCGGCTTCTCACTTGGCGGTTGACGACGTCGACGGCGGAGACGACCTTTTCGCCATCTCCCGGCAAATGGGCCTCACGGCACGCGGTGGCGACCACCGGTATAACTGCACGGCTGCCGCCGACGCCTCGCAACTGATGAACTACCAACCAACTGGTTAGCATTTTCGTTAGTAACTGTTCATTGCATGTACTGAAATCTCGTGCACATATGGTACATGACAAAAACTTTGAGTAACTAATAATCATATGTACTACTTAATTATGAAATGGTGGATATTGATTGCAGGAACGATCCATGTGTTCATCAATGGCGCGGCGTACGAGGTGCCGAGCGCGGGCGCATTGGATGTGGCAGGCACGTTCGGGCATGATGTGATTCTGGTGCACTCCTCCGGTGAGATCCTCCCCGTGAACGAGCACGGCGTCCTCATGAAGAGCTTGCAGATGGGGGAGTGCTATTACCTGGTAATTGGCCAATTTACAATTTATTTGTTCATTATGCATGCACTAATTAACTTAGGTTATAGTTTTATAAGTATATTCTTAGTGAAGAATCAATTTAGTTACTCCTTCCTTGATGTGTTTATATATAGGTTTCGAGAATGAACTGAACTCAAGATTCGAGATGGATCTACCCGAACTCAAGATTCAAGGTTCATATATGCATGCATGCTGGGAAGCATGGCTTCGTTGAGAAAGTGTTATCCAGATCATATCAGTTTGTGTGTGTACTAATGTTGTACTTGATCTCCATCGATGTATATTATTCTCTGGATGCATCGTCCCCTTGAGAGTTCCTTCCAATGTTGGAGATGTTGTGGCTTAATTACTTGAGAAACGAGTTTGTAAATCCTTCACAGCTACCGTCCATTTGGTTCTTGGGGTTACATCGCAATAGTTGAATATATTCATACGACACAAACACAAAAAATCGAAGCAAGGTATTAAGCTATTTATACGCGAGTGCACGCCTCGTGCTATAGAAATGCAAGAATTAAGCTAACAGAAACTATGGCGCTTTACCGAGAATAACTGGAACTTACTACTGGTGAAATGCAGTTAATTAAGCTTGAAAAATACCATTGTTAATAAAGAGGGGAAATTGTCAACACTATGTAAATGCTACTTTTAATGAAAAATATACATAACATTGAAATATGGGTTTAATATGATCAAGTAGGTAAATAACCTTTTTTAATACAATATATATAATCTATATATATATATACATACACACACAATAGAGTACTCTCCTATTGTTGATCAAATAGTTGCCTTGCTAGTTGAACTCTTGTGGTTCTTCTGCTTCGGTGTCGAATGTCTCCAGCAGTCGTAATATCCATGGAAGAGAAAGTGCAAGAACACAAAAAATTGCAACTAAATTTCAACCAGAACCCGAGATTAACAAAGTTGCATGGTTTAGAACGAAAGGTCTTGAATATTTAAATATTTAGCAACGAAACAGTGAGGTTAATCGGACTTTGAACAAGGAATTCACGGTCATTGGGAGTTTTGCTGGAAAAGAAAATCCAATAAAAAGAGCGGAAACAAGGATGGGTCGAACCGTACGGTTGGTGTACATTTTCTCGGAGATTTATTTTTGCTCAAACTGACAACAAGGTTCCACTGTTGAGCGTCACGTATTAGTTTTTGATTTAGTTATACTCTTTCAGATCAATTTGCCATCGAGAAAACTAAATATGAATGAGTTTCAAAATTTGGCTAATAAGGGCCACGTCGACATTTAGGAGGAAAACCGGGGAAGCGGTATGGGAGCACCACTGGCTGCTAGAGCACGGGAAGCTACAAGAAGGACCATTAAAGGAGGGAAGTTTATTTGGGTGGTGGAAGGTGGTAGTACATGGACGGGCTAGTGTTGCCAAGACGATTAGGGAAGAACGAAAGGTACGAAGATGAGCATCATTGCTATATTTTGTGTTGATATAATATATACCACATCATAACTTTCTTCCTCCAAATCTTTAAGCGCCTTCGTTGTCTCCCCGCAACACATAAAGGGGCCACTACCGCATGAACCTTACTAGTTCCGCCACCATTTGGCCATTGTACCTGTTGATGTTATGGAACAATACAGAAGACGAAGTGTCGATAGCTCGATGGCTACATCACAATACACTATAATAGAAATCATTTGTACAGACGGTTCGGAACCCCCGTGCGGGACGGTTTTTCGAACCGTCTGTACGAAAGAGACTGTACAAATCAGATTTGAACCGTCTGTACAAATCGATTAGTACAGACGGTTCCAAACTAGAACCGTCTGTACAAAGTTTGGAACCGTCTGTACTACTCGATTTGTACAGATGGTTTTAGTTTGGAACCGTCTGCACTAATCGATTAGCTCAAACGGTTCTAGTTTGGAACCGTCTGTACTACTCGATAGCACCCGTCTGTGATGTCGTGTTATAAAAAAAAATGGCCCCACGCGCCATGTGCCTAGTCTTCAACCGCGTCTCATCCGGCCGTCCGCGTCGTCCCATCCAACCACTAGAATTAAATTGTCACGGACCCGGGAATTACATATGATTAAGGGAATGCGAAGTCGCCAAGGACCGAAGGACTCGTCAGCCAGGTGGCACGGTACCTGCGCCGTACACACCCAGGCAAGACGATCCGACACCCGACCCACGCGAGCCGGCCGGAAGCGACCAATCTTCCCAGAACCACATATGATTCCCTGACCCAGTGAAGGGGTAGTACCGCGCGATAAGAGTGCGCTCCATGATAGTCATAGGAGGACTAGAGCCCGGGATATGCATCCCCTCAACCCAACCTAGCCACGAGGTGCGACTCCGGAAGGTCCAGCTCTGCTCTGCCGTCAGCGCAAAGCGTGACAGTCGTAGGAGACTTAGCGAGTACGGGACGAATCCCCTGGATCGACTCCACCAGAGCTACACAGGACTAGAGGTTCGCTCACCTCTGCCATCACAAAGTGCAATCCTAGCCCGCAATAAAACCACTGCACAGTTGCCCATATACTCCATCCCATACACGCATTGTACATGGGCAACCGGGATAACAACTCGTATACCATAAACAAGCACTACAGTACTATATTAAACTAGTTGTTCACTGGGTGAACTTTACAAACACTTCAGTCGGCGATAACCATAAATTTAGTTGAGACGGAACTATTTACAATGTAGCGAAAAAGAGCCAAAAGCCCCGCAGTGGTGCATCAACCACTGCACAACCACCAAACCATTCCCACGAGTCGAACGCGGACCAAGGAAACCATTTGGATTAAACTTCATCACAGAATTCCGCAACAGTTGGCTCACCTGCAAAAGTCTAGGAATATCCTAGGTGAGTACAAAGGTACTCGCAAGACTTATTCGTGCTTGATTCCATGTCCTACACATGCTCACTACTACAGGAATTAAACATGATGCAATTCCATCGAAATAGTACATAATCGAAGTAGTAACCTAGTTCATAGCATAATCATAAATGATAGAATCAAAGTGAACTTCAGGATTCAAAAGGAATACAAAGTAATCAAGACAATTGGAATATCACATTGGGGTAGCCCACACCCATTAAATTTAATCCACCTCTTGGACCGTTGCTGGCAATACGATCACCCTGGACATGATGAGTGCATTTCCCTTGGAGGTTGCAAGGCTCCAAGTGATATCGAGGCTTACCTCAATCATTCTCGGCATCGATTCCGCTAACGTCCGCGAGGGCTATCAATCCATTTCATATCACATTCAATCAACTCTCAGATCATTACCGACAATCGATCACCCTGGATATGGTGAGTGCATTTCACTCCAAGTGATATCGAGGCTTACCTCACCCTTATCCCAGCCTCGATTCTCGGTAATGTCCACGTGTGACAGGGAAGTAACACTCCGGCATGCGGTTGGTGTGTGACCAATCTCAATTTCTAATCACCAAACCCCTGGGTCACTTCAACACTTCAATTAACACCAACCTTATCCATTGCGTACGCCCTCGGCTCTCCCAACTCACTTAACCAATTTTAGTTGAAAGGGCAACAAGGACGTTCCCAACGCAACGATACATCATACGCATGCTAGTAAATTCAATTTCAATACTCATATCAACCAATCATTCAATCACACACACATTACGAAAGGTAAAGAATGCAACAAGCTCTGCTTGCCTTCGTCGTAGGATTCGGAGACTTGAGTGAGCTCAACGTTCTGCGGTTCTTCCTCTTCGGGCTCTGTCGCAAGCAACACGAGGCACCGGAAAGGAAGTGGTAAGAAAGAATAAATTCCAGCATGTATGCATGATGGAATGCTAAACATGAGATGCTACAACACTTGGTGAATGCTAGGGTTTTGCAATAAGTACCATGCTTCATTTCACTTTAAAGAACTAAAGTAGTTAATCAAGTAGTTATATGCATGGTTCATTGGGTCCAAGTTTATATTAGGGTTAACCATGTTTGATTTGAAGATTAATATGAAAAGGAACTATCCTTATATCCTAGCATATTAGTTACATGTACTAACTACTTTGGAGCATTGGGATTGAACTAACAATAGAGCATTTTTATAGGTTTTGAAAATATACATTTGTTAAAAGATGAACCCTATACCTCTTGAGAAAAGGTCACCCCAAAAGTTGGAAGGAATCACAGCTGCCCTTGCTCTCAAACCTCAATGACCAGCTTCCCCCCTTTTCTGCCTTGAAAACACCCCTCTTCTTTGCTGAACCCTGCAGCCCGGAAGGAATTCCGGATGGTCCAGAATGGACTCCGGATGACTCGAAGAGGCTGCTGAAGAACTTGGCTTGAGCTGAGAAAAGGAGGAAGGGGAGTGAGGAAGGGGGAATGGGGACACAGGAGAAGGAAGGGAAGGGAAGGAGTTAGCTCACCAGGGCGCCGGCTCACCGGAGTTGGCGCCGGAGCTGAGGAAGATGATGAGGAGGAGGAGGCTGCTGTGCTGTTCTTGAAGAGAAAAGGAGAGGAAAATGGAGGGATTAAGTGGGGAGGAGAAAAAGAGGTAGAGGGGGCCCCTGGGGAGGCTTTTATACAAGGGACGGCGACCCCTCCACGGAGGCTCCACCGCCCACCGCCCCCCAACCGGCGACGGCACGTGTCCTCAAATCTGACACTCGGATGTTCACCCGGAAGACCGTCCGGAGGATGACTCGGAATCCGAGTCACCCGGACATTGCACTCGGAGGTTCCGAATGGGACCTCCGGCCTTCACAAACCACAGCCCAAAACCCTACTGGACTCACCCGGAATTCAACCCGGAAATCACCCGGATGTTTCCGGGTCCACCCGGATGCTCACCCCGGAGGCTCCGGATTGGACCTCCGGTGGCACCGGGATCCCAAATTGCTCTCTGGACTCCCCCGGAAGTTTGCTCGGAATCCACCCGGAATCCGGACCACCCGGAGGTTGAACCCGGAGGTTCCGGACCGAACCTCCGGCTGACCGACTTACCCCAAACTCCTCTCTGGACTCACCCGGAATATAGTTCGGAGCCCACCCGGAATTTCCGGGTCACCCGGAGGTTGCATCCGGAGACTCCGGACCAAACATCCGGACCAAGTGCAGAGAAGAAAATTTTGCAAAGTTTAGGTTTTTAAGATGAGATATGCACATATTCTATAAAACCTAATTATTTAGTATTCAAGTTTATGCAAGGTGGTGTATGGATGATGCCATGTATGCATGAGGCAAAATAGAACTTTATTTATATACTTGGATGGGTGTTACAAAAATTGCACAATATGCTTCCAGCGGGATTCGATCCCGCAACCTTGTGTTGTCCAAGCAAGGGGAGTTGCCAGCTGACCTAGACTGAGTACGCGATACAGACTGAGTAGCTTTCCTCTTAACTAATCCCTACGAGTAAGCGAGACGCTTCTAGTACAGACGGTTTCAAATTGGAGCCGTCTGTAATGTAGCACCGAATGCTAGTTTTAGAGTCCAGATCCAACCCTAGTTTGAGATGTTTTAGTAAAACAGCCATAACTTTCTCATACGAAGTCCGTTTTGGGTTCACGACCACTCAAATCGAAGCTAACGACAAGGCGCATCCGAAAAAATACACATGTATACACTTGTACCCGTCTTGACCCTCAAAATTCGGCTTCTAAGTAGGACTTTTTTGCTCCGGAAGTTTTTCCGTTACTTTTTTTGATCTTGCGGAGGGCATATCTCCTCTACCCGGACTCCGAATTGGGTGATTCTTGTTGCTCTGGTTAGCTTGAGCCGAGGACTTGCTTTTCACCTTGATCCTAGCTTTTGCTGAACACTTTTGTCGAGGTGCCGTTTTCAAAATCTTCGATTTCGGGCCGGGATTTCCACTAGTCGTTTCGTTGACTTTCTCGGAATTGGCTCAAAATTTCTAGAGACGTAGAGTTTGGCCTCCCGCTCACAGCCATGAAAACTGTTTGACAATCGGAGCTGTCAAACTCCCTCCCCGACGGTGCCACTTTCCTGCCGCGGCAAGGAAATCTGCAGTTTTGCTGCCACGGCAGCAGAGTATCAACCAGCCTTGCTTCATCTATTTGTACAGATGGTTCTAGTTTAAAACTGTCTGTACTATTCCATTTGTACAGACGGTTTCAAGTTTAGAACTGTCTGTACTGTTTACAGATGGTTCCGAACTTAGAACCGTCTGTACTGTTCGATTTGTACAGACGGTTCCAAGTTTAGAACCGTCTGTACTATTTATAGATTTGTACAGACGGTTCCGAACTTAGACCCATCTGTACTGTTCAATTTGTACAGACGGTTCCAGTTTGGACCCGTCTGTGCTATTTATACAGAGCGTCCCGCTTGTTGGGAACCGCTTGTACTCATTTTCTCAGACGGTTTTCTTTTGGAACCGTCTGTAATACTATTTGTACATACGGTTTCAAAAATCCGTCTGTACAGGGGCGTCCCGTTAAATCGTTTTTGTAGTAGTGATAGTTAAGGAGGTGTATGATGGTCTTGTTAGAAGGTCGCCGTATACTCGACAATATGAGACACATCGATGTGTTTTGAATAGGTTCGGCCACCTCATGGAACACTGCCTAGTCCTATATCGAGAGAGGTGCCCCGTATGAGACTTGACTAGTGACTTGGCCCGTCGATGACTTCCTAAGGCCGCCCCTAGAGATTTTCGTTCGAGACTTGGAACTCTAGGCCTCCATGGGATTTCTCATTTATGAAATGGATTTTACATCCCCATGGAGGGTTATATAGGCAAGAGACAAATAATAAATGACCATAGATATCCCTGAGGGATTGGAAAGAGAGTGGTAAAATGGTAAAATTTAGTCTACAGGTCTAAGGTGAACTAAGAAGGTAGCGTAGTGTATGGTTCATGGTGAACCAAACCTCTCATGCACCTCCTAATGCCGTTGACTTTCTTTGACTTGACTTGACCTGTTGCCATCTAAGTGTCAAGTAAGAATTAATAGAGCGGCCCATATATGATTATTAGTACCCCAAAAGGAGCCCCCTTGAGCTATAGTCATGGTAGAAACTGCAGGTCAAATTTCTGATGTTGGCACTTATCTCTCTTCTTCAAGATTCTTTTTGGATTTTTGGTTTGACTTGTAGCCATTTTGGTCCACACCAAGTTGCTTGATCCTTCGAGAAATACTAGTACTGGTCTTGGCCATTAGAGACGGATAAATTCTTTTCTTGTTGACATGAAGCCGAGGAAAAGACTTTCTCGTGGAAAAGTTAGACCCTTGAGGATCATATTTTTCTCTTTTCGAGGTTCTTTGTCTCTTTCAAGTGTTCTTGATACAGAGGGCTCCCGATCTTCACGGTTGGAACGATAACTAGACTAGCCAAGATGGATTCTAGGCTCAACAACACACACCAACATGATAGCCTTTGGGAAACTTAGAAACCAAAACAACCAATCTCTTGATGGATGCCACGGATTCCACTCGGAGGCACACGCCGATCCTTACAAATCCAAGAGAAATTATAAGGCCAAAAGTGGATCTCCCCAATCTTGAGGGATGAACCCTAGATTAAGGAGCTAAGCTCTACTTTGTCTTAATACATCAAGTCTCACCCTAATTAGTGGGGGTGGTACGATATTTATAGTGTAACCCTCCACTTAAGAGATACATGGGCCGTGGCCTGTTTAACTGCGCGCAGGTGTATCTGGATCGTTCGGCCCCAATCCAGATTGGGGCCGGACAATCCGGGTACCTGGAGGGTCCGGGCTGATGTCCGGGACTTCCAGAGAAGATCCGGACCCTCATCCGAACTGTCCGAGTGGGAGGTCCGGGATTTCCAGAGAAGATCCAGACCCTCATCCGGAGGGTCCAGGTGGAAGGTCCAGCCAAATCCGGAGGGTCCGAGCCACAACCGGGCAATCCGGACCCGGAGGGTCTGAGGCAGCGGTCTGGCTGGGACTGGGCTTGATGCTTGGAGCCCCTTCCTCGGTCCCGTTGTCCTCCACCTTAGACAATCCTTCGTACCTAACCATGCATAAGGTCGGCGCATTAGGTAGCATACCATTCATGTTCATGCCAAATGGAAAAGTACCAAGGAGAAGATTCACCTCATGTTGGGCTTTGGCTCGAGCTCGTGTCATTGGCCCAACAAGTGGAGGTGGGCTTGAATGTGATGTTGTGTTGTCTATGGTGATGTCCGCATCAGTTCTCCAGCTTTTGTCGGATTACTTGATTTTCCTTGTCGTGATATTGGAGAAAATGGGAGACAAAAACGCCCCATTGAGCCTTGCCTGGCCCCTGGCTTGCTTGCATTCGGAGGCCGGGTGGCCTTTGCCTCACTGAGGCAAAGCCACTAGCGTGTGCTAATGTGGCATAACATAGGAGGTTCACCTAGCCCGAGGCCCATGAAGTGGCATCCCCCGCTAGAGTCTTGCATCATGTGTTGGATCTTGACGATGCCACTATCACTCAACCATTACATATGGTAGGGATGTTGGTGCTTCTTGTACTTCAAGCCTAGCTTGGCACATAGCTCTTGACTTGCCAAGTTGTGACAACTTCCTCCATCAATGATGACCTTGATAATTTTGCCGTCGATTGCGGCCTTGGTTTGGAGATGTTGCACCTTTGTTCGGGTTCATCTTGAAGTTGGATGGTGAGGGTCTTCTTGGTGACGACGAGGGATGGTCCCGCCTTGATCTCACCATAGATCCACTCTTGTCCTTCTTCATCTTCTCCTTCTTGCTCGAATCTCGCCACCTCATGGATAGCATCAATTTCTCCTTCACTTGTAGATTCATATGCTCCTTCTTCGGTGATCAACATGACATGAGCATTGGAATACTCTTTTTTCATATGACCTCGACATTGGCACTTGAAGCATATGATGTCTCGTGACTTGCCGGTAAAAGCCATTGAGGAAGCCATGCTTGGAACTGGTCCCCCCTTGGAGTAGGTGGTTGAGGGGCGGCTTGTATTTGTTGATGGGCGAACACTTGCACCTCCACCACCAATATAGCTATCCATCTTGGTTGTTGTAGCTCGAGGAACACTTCTTGTGTTTGGAGTTGGACACGAAGCATAATGTGTGGTGCGTGGAGTGTATGAAGTAGCTCTTGGAGTGTATGTTGAAGTCTTGAAGTAGCGAGCATCTTCTTGTACTTGACATTCTGCCTTGATAGCTTGGTGCACTAACTCCACCACGGTGTTGTATGGTTGATAGTCGGCGATCGCTTGATGGGGTGGTTCAATCCGGCCAAGAAGTGGGCTATGGTTTGCTCTTCTGTTTCTTGGATGTTGGCTCGAATCATGGCAGTCTCCATCTCTTTGAAGTACTCTTCAATAGTTTGGCTTCCTTGCTTGAGATCTTAAAGCTTCTTAAAGAGGTCACGCTTGTAGTATTTGAGCACAAAGAGTGCTCGCATCTCCTTTTTCATCTCTCTCCAAGTCATGATGGGTTGCTCCCCATGCTCTTCACGCTAGTTTTGGACTTGTTCCCACCAAATGAGCACATACCCATCAAACTCGGGAGAGGCCACGGCAACCTTCTTCTCTTTGGATTAGTTGTGCTTCTTGAAGACCTTGTCCAAGTTGAGCTCCCAAGTGAGGTACTCCTTGGGGTCAATGGTGTCGCCGGAGAACTAGGGCATAGTGAACTTGAGCTTGCCGAACTTCTCATCGCCATCTTCATGGCGACCCCGTCGCCAATTGACTTCACCTTCCCGAAGTCATCGATGTCGTGGTTCAACTTGGGGATGAACGCTCGAGTCTCCTTCTGAGGTTTCTTCTTGGTCTTTATATCGCCTTTGATGGCTCCTTGATCTCCCGTGGCCCCATGACCCATCGGTGGGGACTCGGGCTCGGGTTCTTGTTGAAGGGATAGGTGCTCGATGTCTTGAAGCTTCTCGTGTTTGAGCTCGCTGAGTTGCCATCTCGGCATCGGTTTGATCGAGGGGTTCTTCTTCATCAACCTCCGCCTCCGGAAGTTGGCCTTGAAGAGCTTGGACAACTTCTCGCACAATGCTTGTCCTCATGGCGCCCAATTGTTGAGTCATGTCATTCCTCAAATTCTCCACGGTGTCGCGAAGATTTCGTTGGAGGGCCATGTGTTGTCCTCTTGTCACGTACCCCTCATCCCTATTGCCGTCGTGTGATCCTTCCCTAGACATGATTAACAAAGCGAAAATATATGTGGAATATGTGGAATTTGGAACTCTCTCACCTCACTTACCACCATAGTCCTTACCTCCCTTGGATTGAAGGATTGAAGGTCCGCCGGGGAAAAGGTGACCCTTAAGAGTAGGTTGAAGAAGTTCCAAGTACCCAAACACTATCAAGTTCAAAGCTTATGTGGATCTCGGAAAGGATTAGCACACAATACACTAAGCAAGTGGAATTAGAGATATTGCAATGATTAGTAATAATCCACAAAGAAACAATGCAATAAGTGTTGATCTCAAAGGATATAAGTGAAGCATAAGACAACTCACACATAAAGATATTGGGATTTATGCCACCAAGAAATGAGCTAATACAAGAATTTTCCTAGCGAAGACTAGAAGCTCATGTTGCACAAATGCTAGGAAAGACGCTAGCTCGATTGCAAATTTGTAGGGCAAAGGATTTGTACACTTGACTACTCTCCCTATTCAGATTTCCTTTCAAGCATGTGTTTTCCCTACAAGATGATCAATGGCATTTGCATGTTTCTTTCTCTTTTTTTGTTCTTCTTCCTCTTTTTCTTTGTGCCAAGATCTTATAAGACTAATGTTTATGATTGCTTGGGAAAGATGTTCTAAGTAGCACAAGTGTACAAGGCCCTAGCAATCATCAATGAGCGAGTCCTCATAGGATCAAAGTATTTGCAAAAGAAAGATTGGCTCAAAAAGAAGTTACAAAGAAGAAGGGTATTTCTAGAGATTTTACCTTACTTGTGGAGGTTGGTGCCAATGATGATGACCTAGAGCTCGTCGTTAGCTTTGAAACGAGTCCAAGATCATTGAAAACGGACACTGGATGTGGAAGTTATACCCCAAACGGTGAAACTGCTTTGTTCAGTTTTGCCAAATCCGGACTGTCCGGGATGAATCCAGAGGGTCCGGTCGCCCGGACTGTCCGGTTGAAATCCAGACTGTTCGACCGGTGAACAGAGGAGCACATCTGAGATACGGGCGGACCGGGATCCACCAAATCGGTGGGCAAATGATGAAATTGGCCAAAGCAACGCAAAGGAAGGTTAGATCAACAAAGCAAAGATCTAAGGGATCAAAACCAACCAAAGGTCACCCAAAACTCCAAATTGCATCTAAATCTCAAATTGGGCTTGACGATGGATAGTACAGTATCCCGTATATTAGGAAATATCTATATACAATTCCCTGGATCACCAGAGTGTACCACGTACCAGGTAAGGATCCCAGGACGATAAGGTAACCCCTCGTAAGAAGGGAAGATACTTTAAACTAGGGAGGCGATCCCGATGTTTAAGGAAGCTAGAGTCTTACCCAAGTCAAAGTCCATGACCGGTACGACTAGATGAACCCCCTATAAAAGGGTCAGCAATCCCTTAGGGAAGGAGAGCCTTTCCAGATCCGGAGGCCCCAGCTATTCCTACGAGAAGATCTGCCACCTCGAAGGAGTCGAGCTCAGCAGGACTAGTCGGATTAGTATATGATTAGGCCTAGGGTAGCCACTAACATACACATCCCTTGTAAGACAATTCTCTGATCAATATATACGAACAAGACGTAGGATTGTTATCCTGAGGGAGGTCCGAACCTGTATAAAAAGGGCTTTTCCTTGCTGTCAGATCTCTTGGCCTTGTGCCCTAGAGGTCCCTACCCTCCAAGTATCACAGTTCCACGAACATCATAAGCTCGGTGGTTTACCAATCGTCAACAGATGGTGCCGACCGTGGGGACCTCTCCGGCTCAAGCCGTCCAGGAAGAATCAGAGTCAGCAAGATGCGCAACTAGTCGCGATCAGCCCATTACGCCGACTGCACAGCCCTTGCCGGTCCAACCCGAGAAGGAAGAAGCAGTTTTGGTGGGGAATCTGATCGCCCCCATGCGCCGTACTGGGTACTCAGACCAGGATCTCTACGACAGCTTCGGCCCTGTAAATCCGTATCTGACAACGGACCGCGTGGATTTTGGAGAATACTCCCCTGGTGAGGACTCGAATTGTGAAGCAGATCGCTTCAGGACCGAGTGCGCCAGGGCCTTCAAGGGGAAGTTGGTGTTAACCGACAACCTCCCTGCAGGAGCGACCAACCCAATGTCCGGGCTGTCGCCTGCAACCTTTGATCGTCCAGACGATCATGATCCCACTCACATTGTGCCCAATGAGGATAACACGATGGAGTGGGACTACACCCCATCTAATCTGGATTTTTGAGTAGTTCTCGCGATCGATGATGGTCGCGAAGAGATCGAGGATCAAGATCAGCATGGGGGCTCGTGACGTCGCAGCCCGACAGCTACTCCCCCCAGGAACAGGAATTTGCCTACGGCAGCAGACAGAACCCCTCCAGGGACGAGGGAGTACGTGTCCCGAACTGTTCGGAGGCTCGCTGAGGTGCGCAATCTGCTGTCACGACCACCGGTGGCAGACTTGTCGACACCCGAGGGAAGGCAGTGGCTACAACGGCTGGGGGCTGACCTACAACAGGCACAGAACCAAGCCAAATCTTCTCGGGCCCAATCAGTGACACGCAGCTCCACTCGAGGGAAAACCCCATCTTGACCAGAGGAATATGATAGAGAAGGACGACATCCTAGGAACAGGTCTCCTCAGGGGGAACCACACATCGACCTCCGCGACCAGATCAACGAGTGCCGTTTCCAAAGACGCCAGGGAGAACAATCACCCCCTTGGAGAGACCACAGACACCATGCCAACGTTCGGGGACGGTCTCCGACCCCGAATAGCGGCAAGAATGCGCCTTATCGGAGAAATATCAACGGGTGCCAAGCGCTATCCCAATAGCTTTGACATGTGCGCTAGCCATCTCGTTTCAAGCCTGGGGCCTTAGAGTCGTATGATGGCACCATGAATCCTGTAGAATTCCTGTAGATCTACACTACGACGATCGAGGCTGCAGGCGGGAACAAGAAGGTTATGACCAACTGTCGGTGTTACGGGGCCCAGGGTCCCCTAAACCATTGGCAAAGGTCCAACTTGACACCACATCGCCAAGGACGCGGGAGTTAAGTAGAGGTGCTCGGGGGCTCACCCCGACCACTGTTCCACTCGGCTAAATCGAGGGGTGCCCCGAGTCGTCCCTTAAGGGCGCTTCCCGAAGGGCCCAGGGCGACTTGGTCCCCACCCGGGACGAAGTAAGCAGAAGTGCTCGGGGGCTCACCCCGAGCACCCGAGGTGACCTGGCCCCCGTTCGGGGCGCCGAGTGCCTCGCCCGGATGATGGAGTGGCCTAGGGAGTGTGCTCGGGGGCCTCTGATCCCGGGAGCCCCGAGCACCCCTTGTGGCCCCCTCCTCAGTCCGCATGGCCCAATGGGCACATTTAATGCGTGTGTCGGGTGCATTAAATGCCCGTCTACTCCAAGTCCTTGCGGACCAGAGGCGGTGTCCTGACCGGTTCCCATCCCCCAAGTGATAAGCCCTGTTAGCTATCAGTCTTGGAGGGGATGGAGAGGTCTGACACCCTTTTTGACTTTAAGGGCGCGCCTCCGCGCGCCCATACACATGTCCTGTGCATCTGGTCTGTGGGTCCCGGGTAGTTGCAGCATAGCTCATGTCAAGAGACGTCAAGTCTTCGCCTCCTGACACGGCCTCATCATGATGATCCGGTTTCCAACCAAGACGTGACCGGCACTGTTCCGCTACAACGAATCTCAACCACCGGCGTGGCTTGCCCATGCCCCTTTCGTCAGCAACAAGCATGATTGTAAGATATTTACCTTTCGGCCACTGTGGTGACCCCCGGGTATATAAGGGGAGAACCGCGGCCATGCAAGGGGTGATCCCTTCTTGATCAAGCCTCACACATCCAAACCCTAGAAGAAGAACTGGAGCAGCTACGCCGGAGCTAGAGCTCGGCAGGATGGGAAACTAGAGATGGCACGGTGTGATTTACCCAGGTTCGGGCCCTCGAAGAGAGGTAATACCCTACGTCCTGCTTTGAGTGTATTTGAGAATATGTGGAGAGATTACCGTGAACTAGCAGCACAGGTGCTCCAGTTCTTCTTCTAGGGTTTGGATGTGTGAGGCTTGATCAAGAAGGGATCACCCCTTGCATGGCCGCGGTTCTCCCCTTATATAACCGGGGGTCACCACAGTGGCCGAAAGGTAAATATCTTACAATCATGCTTGTTGCTGACGAAAGGGGCGTGGGAAAGTGTGTCGTACCCAGTTTTAAGGCCAGATACTCCCTTGTGATTACTGTTCCGGTCCCTGGATTAGTAGCCGGTACACATAAGTTAACCTGTATATCATTGTCATACATACGTATATAAGTAAATAGACCGTCAAGGTCAATTGTCTGATACCTGTAGCCCAATAGCTATGAATTGCAGCGGAAATCAAACGTTGATGAAGCCCATCAATATACCAAACCCAACAGGCAACTGACTGGGGTTACGCCTTAGCGTTTGCGATTGTAACCAAATCTTCAGAATTGATGTCCCCTCCGTCTGGCCAAATCAACAACCCAGGTGAGAACATTGAATGTACTCGCAAGCTATTCCCACAGGAGACTTATATGGCAATATTTCATGCAAGGTGTGTTTCAAGGAATAGCTATATCCTAAGTTGCTTGTTGTGCAGAAATGTAAGTTTTAAATGTAAATACGAGAATAGTAGGTTGCAAAAGCATTTTGAAATTCACGGTATTGTGAAATAACATCTTAACTCATCTCATGGAGTAGATACTCGTTTCTCTTCCTATTATCGTTAGCTCCATCTGTCGTTGATGGCTCCATCTATCCTTGGATAGCTCCATCCATCGGCCGACAGCTCCATCTAACCGGTAACTAGGTATTTCCTTACCAGCCTGCATGGTCTTACACCATTCGGCCAGTACAGCTGCATTTCCTTTCTCCTGCAATTCCTTGCCACTGCAGCGTGGCCTCAATTGCACACTGTGGACACGTCATGCCCACGTCCTTAATCCCATTGCCTGGGTTTTCACAATCAAAACTTAGTCTAACCAAGGTGTGGCTTTGCCAGTTCATGTCCATAACCGAGGACGTGGCTATTCGAATAGTTTTAAACACTCTGCAGAGGTTGTACGGCTTTACCCACAAGATGTAAGTCCCCCTTGTCGCCGAGCGCTTACGGATACACTTCACGAGGTGTATCGGCAGGGCTGTTACAATGAGGCTTTCGCCCGCTTCCATACCAGAACTGGACCCACTAGATAAGATCTACCCAACTCCGTTTGTGCCCAGGCGCGCAGCCTGACACCACAACCCGAGTGGACCCATCTCTGTGTCAAATCTCTACCCACGTACCGTGTAGAGATCCTCTAGAGATACCAATATACCTAGCACATACTCCCTACTTCCCGCGGGTCCATACCCTAATACTTGCCGGGTTAATACACCAAGTCCTTCCCATAAAGGCCATGTGGACGTACGGTGTGGAACTGGTTTAACGGCACTTAGGTTCGGTCCTTAAGTGATTCGAGCAAGACTCCAATTCATCCTCGTCATCGATGTAGCTTCCAGCTACTCCATCATCTCCCATAATACCCTTACATTTCTTACCCGAATCAAAATCATTCTCCACTTTCATTTAGGGTTTTGAGAAGAATAGCAAGATTTTCAAACCATCACCTCGGGTGGCACTTGCCAGTCCAAGGGTTTTATTCCCATAACAGAAGGGGTATGTAGTGGACGATCAAAAACATGTTTTCTTTCTAGGCAGGGCTAAGCGGGGCTATTGCCTATACTCCTAAATATTTTGCTGAATGTACGATGGACAACATTTAATACTAGGGTTACAAGGATTGGGTTTACCGGACTTAAGCCAATGCATCTGTTAGGAATAGCTAATTCTACATAAAATAACGGTGATCACCATATAGCATGCAAGGTTCGCAAACAAAATAATTAACTTCACACATATAGGATTCAACATGATCAAGATGGGGAATGCTTGCCTGGCAATCTCAATCGATTCCCGAGCTTTGAACTTGATGTGGCAATCGTCCGGAATCCTCCGCACAATTTCTCCTAACGTCGGTATCTATACGTCGAAAGAACGGCGAATAAATCAGCGGTGCAAGAAAAACCTGAGAACATCGAATGCACAATCAGTATAGTCCACTCGTGCAACCACAACGCGTTGGATTAGCTATTACGATTCTATGAAGCTTTAGGGTGATAGAAATAGATGCTTTAGGTTATTCCACATGGGATATCAGCTAGAGGGTGTACTACCGCATTAAGGTTTCCTTTATTTTGCTTTATGGTAAGATGAAACTTTGCTGCTAAATCCAGGATACATTATGGCTGGTATGTTCTGGCTAAGATTAGAGGATGCATTTTGTTATGAAATCTTTTAGGAGTTCTTTTATTCATCCATATGGTTTCGGGTGAATACTACACTAGGCACTGACTTAAGAAAATACAGCCATTACGGTATTCTGAGATGTTAGGGTTCACTTTAGCTTTTAGTGTATTTGTGAGAATGTCTTAAACTCAGCTTACACTAGGGACCAGATTCAGATGAATATTTTAATAAGTGTTTATCAAAAGACATTAAGATCATATAAGGCTTTTGAAACTTGGATCTTTGTTTGAGTCAGGTATTTTTAGAATAAATCTTGGGCCTAACGTCGGAACAAGATTCTGAATTAACGCTTACATCGTATGTGCCTGATTAAAATAAAGGGGAAATTGGTCTTATTTCTATTCCTTATCATTTTAAATTTTAATTTTTTTTAGAATCTGGAAAAGTGCTTGTTAAAAGCGGGCCTCGCTTTAGATTTTGCGGAACTGGATTAAATGGTCTACGAACCGGCCATGAACACGCCTAACTGGTTGGACCGTTTCAACCGGTGTGGCATTAGCCCTAACTACCGGTGATTAGGGAATAAGTGAGGGTTAGGTGCTGTCGGCTGCTCACCTACGCTGGGACTGGCGGCAATGAGCTCTGTGGCGGCGAAAGTGGATTAGACTCTGGTGATTTAGTGGGGGTTGCATGGCGGCGCGGGAGAGGCGGCCATGGGTGAGAGGGGAACTCGTGCAGGTGGAGGTTGGGGCTCCTGTGCTGGTGGCGGCGGTCCTCGCTGTAGTCGGCAGCTCGGGGAAAACGAGGATTTGGAGCAAAATCGGAAAGGCGCTCAGCGCTGGAGAAGATGAGGGGAATCGGAGCTCGAGTGCTTGTTGGAGATGGGTCCTGGTTGGGGGCGGAGCTTCAGTCGCTCGGTGCTGGTGGCGACTGGAGCGCAGGTGGTTTGGCAGCTCGGGCGGCTTTATGGGGAAAAGAAGGGGAAAGCTCAGCTTCCGTGGTCGAGCTCAGGCGTGGTAGGAAAAAGTAGCAGGGAGAGCATGGAGCTTGAGGGCAGCTCGGTTTGGTGCTAGAGGAGATTAATGGAGAGGAAGAAGGCAGGGAAGCTCACTGCTTGGGGGGGGTTGTTCGGGTGCTCGGCTCTGGTTCTTGGGCGCCAAGGAGCTGCTCGGGTGGCCTGGGAGCTTGGCGATGGAGGGAGATGACACTGGTTGGACAAATGGAGGGGAGTGGGAGGCTTAGTGCAGAGGAGGGAAGCTCGACCTGCCCTTTATAGCCTGGCGGTGAGGTGAGCTAGCCATGGCTGCTATTCTCCGGTGATGGGACTCGTCCAAGTGTTCGCGATGAGGCTGGGGCTACAGGAGGTTGGAGGGACACCTGGGGGCTGCGGCAGTAGCTTGGAAGTGCCTCAACGGCAGACGGCACAGCGAGGGAGATGACGGGCGGCGTGGAAGTACAGCTGGTGCATGCTGTGGCATGATGATGCCTGTCCAGAGCGCGTCCGGAGTGGCATCGAGTGTCCCAGGACGTCCTATCAAGGTTCTCTATGCAGCACCATGTCAAAGTGGTTTGTGTGTACGTGTTTGGGGACTCTGCAAATTTAGGCACCGAACGGTACCTCGTGCTGTGCGGGCCATGAATGCCAAGGTGTGACAAGACTTATCCTTCAAGTGGTGGTGAGGGAACGTGAGCTGCCAGGGAGGATTTAGAATTGTAGGTAAGTTGAGAAAACTGAGGAGAAGCTCCATGAGCTGTTCAGTAGACTTTGGTTAAAGGTTCCTCAAGATTTTATGCGACGGAAATTTTTTGGCAAAGGTGTTCGATTGCGTTCACGGAGGATTTTTAAACATGGGATGTTCGTATTTTTGTAGATTTGGGTTCCTGGAGATGTGGGGACTATTGTGGAATTTTATCGGAATTTTTTAGAAACGTATCTCTAGGGGTTGCAGTGCAATGCTCCCGTTTATTCTAAAGTTCATTAATTCTGTTTGTAGATGTTTTTGTACTGGTTATTTTATGTTATAGTCGAGTTAGGAATATTATTAGGTTGTCTCACAGATTATTGCAGAATTTTTGGGAAGGTCGGGGAGTGTCTTGTCTCACGATTAGGGTTTTGGAGGGAAATTGAGTTTAAAGAAAGGAAGGGAATCAGAGTGTGGGATTAGGGCTCTGGAGCGTGGCAAGGGGTGGAAGGGTTATGGGATCTCTCGGGAACTCTCATATCTTGGTTCGGGGGTTTTTGGTGGTAAGGTGCCGTAAGCGTATCGGCGTATACGACGCGGTTGTTGGGTTAGTATCTTTTCGTGTTAGGTTTTAGTCCGGGGCTGTGGGTGTGTGGCGTGGTTGGGTTTAATGAATGCGTGTAAAGCTTTAAATGTTCTTGACACATGTGGGTTCATGTTGGCATGCCAATTTTTGCAAATCAGGGTGTGACACTAGGGCTTTGGATTCGTCGTTCGGGGAGAAGGGGGTTAGGGTTTTGCGTATAGACGTATATCCAAAAGCGGTATACATGTGCACATATTCCTGATAGGTCATGATGGGGTAGATGGCAGAAGATCACGGCATTCGGAAGTGGTTTGCGATATATATATATATGTTTCAATTTTCCCAGGGCATCGCGTGGCAATTAGTTGTAGTTGTGGTCCAGGTTATACCAACTAGGAAAAAGGAAGGGGATCAAAGGCGGAAGATCTTGGCCTGATTTGCCTTAGGGTTAGAATGATTTGGTGTGAAGTTTTAATCGGGTGTACTTTAGTTAGCGTTATTTAGTAAAAAGTTTTTGAAAGCCCTAATTTTCGGGTTTTTGAGAAATCGGGGTGTGACAGCAAGCCACGCCGGTGGTTGAGATTCGCTGTAGTGGAACAGTGCCGGTCACACCTTGGTTGGAAACCGGATCATCATGATGAGGCCGTGTCAGGAGGCGAAGACTTGACGTCTCCTAACATGGGCTATGCTGCAACTACCCGAGCCCCACGGACCAGATGCAGAGGGCATGCGTATGGGCGTGCGGAGGCGTGACCTTAAAGTCAAAAAGGGTGTCAGACCTCTCCATCCCCTCCAAGACTGATAGCTGACAGGGCTTATCACTTGGGGGGATGGGAACCGGTCAGGACAACGCCTCTGGTCCGCAAGGACTTGAGTAGACGGGCATTTAATGCACCCGACACGCACATTAAATGCGCCTGTTGGGCCATGCGGACTGAGGAGGGGCCCACAAGGGGTGCTCGGGGCTCCCGGGATCAGAGGCCCCCGAGCACACTCCCTAGGCTACTCCATCATCCGGGCGAGGCACTCGGTGCCCCGAACAGGGGCCAGGTCGCCTCGAGTGCTCGGGGTGAGCCCCCGAGCACTTCTGCTTGCTTCGTCCCGGGCGGGGATCAAGTCGCCCTGGGCCCTTCGGGAAGCACCCTTAAGGGATGACTCGGGGCACCCCTCGATTTAGTCGAGTGGAACAGTGCTCGGGGTGAGCCCCCGAGCACCTCTTCTTAACTCCCGCGTCCTTGGCGACGTGGTGTCAAGTTGGACCTTTGCCAGCGGTTTAGGGGACCCTGGGCCCCGTAATGCCGACACCAACTATCTCCCGACCGCACTCAGAGGAGCCGCTAGGACTTGGTTGACGAACCTACCCCAGGAACAATCTACTCCTAGGGACAACTCTGCGACATGCTTCTCGGAAACTTCAAGGTACCTTCACATGCCCTGGTCGAGTCGATGACTTGTTCCTAGTCATTCAACAACCAGACGAGACTCTCCGAGAATTCACTAAAGGGTTTGGTGCTGTCCGCAATACTATACCTGAGATAACTGACTCGGACGTCATCCGCGCCTTCACTCGGGGCAGCAGAAACGAGATGTGCACGCACGACTTGATCATGCATCCACCAAAAACCATGACACAACTCATGGACTTGGCAGAAAAGGCTGCTTGTGCGGCGGAAACCTTACGCTACATCAAGCAACAACGGGGCAGGACGACAAATTCTCCCCTCTAGACCAGAGACGATTCAAGGAAAACAAAACGCAAGAAGAAGTCCCCCGGAGGGAGCAGGGAAAAGAGAGCTAAAACTGAGGAGATAATGGCTGACCTCGCCGAGAAATGTACTTGGCGACCAAGCCCAAAGGACAAGCAGACCAATTCCTCCGACAAGCCATCCAAGCTCTAGTGTGACTTTCACCAGACCGATTCGCATGATCTCCGTCAGTGCCGCATTTTCAAGAAGTACCTCAAGGTGGAAAGAGAGAAGTTCCATGAGGAAAACCCACAGGTCGCAAATAACAGCCGGGACACGACTTCCGATGATGATGACTGATGGTGACATGGCACCCGGGTATCATCAGGAAGGACGAATTCGGCCCTCTGACCATAGGGTGGGCCGGGCCGACTACTTGGAGTCTGACTCCTACACGGGGACGCCTCATCAATGTGGAGTACAAGACATAGACTAATACCTGCCCGGCATACCCGGAATCTATTGTAACTAATTAGAAAATCAATCTGTTAACCGATCTGGACTCTTGTAACCCTATCCCGATCGCCTATATAAGGCCTGGTAGGGGACCTCCGATCGGTAAGCTTTTAGTCATAGGCTATCTCCATCGTTTCATAGCTCAAGCAACCTCGAGATCAATTCTCCAGGGCTTGCGGCACTCGGGATTCAAGCTATACCAGCCACCAAACACAGGACGTAGGGTATTACCTCTCCGCGAGGGCCTGAACCTGTCTAAATCCTGTCTCCTGTGTGTACCCATCTGGATTTGATGTGCTCACACCGCCCCATATTCAGTATTGCCGGAATAATACTCCGACAGTTGGCGCTCCAGGTAGGGGTGGTGCGCATAGATCCATCTGAACAGATCCAGATGGGTTTCTTCGGCTACAACTCAGACGGCGTCGAGTCCCTCTTACCCATCCTCGGCTACAGCTCAGACGGCGTCGAGTCCCTCTTACCCATCCTCGGCTACAACTCGGACGGCGTTGAGGTCCCTCTTACCCGTCCTTGACTACGACTCGGACGGCTCCGAGAGTTCGGGAAGTCACCATCCTTTGCGGAAGATTTTCATGGCTGACTCGGATGCGCCGACTGAAGGATAAGGACGGCAACCTCATCACCGACGACTGGAACATTGAACAGTTAAGTTACTTCTACACTTAAGCTTTGTGCTTTCATACTTTAAATATGAATAAATGAATAAACATTTTATTTGCTCCATCCGAGTAACTCTTGGGGTTTCCGACTGGCCCGCTATGTACGCCCACGGCCACGCATAGCAGACACTCGGGGGCTACACCACCACAAGTGCGACTAAGTGCACTCGGGCTCTTCTCTTTCAACAATTATTTTAGTATTGTGTAAATAGCCCCGCGTAACTCTTCGTCTTCAATTGCGGGTCTACGCCACAACCCTGCGCTACACGGGAAACTGCCCACGGTTAATCTCTACGCAATGTGGGCTACGACGGGTCGGCAAGAGCATACACAAGGGGCTAACTTACACACGAATGAATTTTTACGAAATAAGGGGTTAATAAACACAGAACAAGTTAACCAAAACGTGCATAATCAAGTTGCATTCGGTTTTCCTGAGTACTTGACATGTATATGGAACGGTTCATGTGTTTTCTGCCTGCCTTTACAGGACAAAGCCACATCAGCAAGGTACTCGATAGGCTCCGATTGAGCAGGCGTGAGTCGGGGGCTTAGTAACGGCGGCATCCTGAGTAGCTACTCGGGAAGAATCGTCAAGACCCTCCACTCGGCTCCTTGAACCAAGTGGAGGCTCGGGGGGTTACACCTTCTGGGTGCACTGTTCGTGCCCCCAGAGTGAAATCTATAGAACGACAAGGAACCTCCGCTTGACTGCTCCAGTCGGCCGAAGGCTCAGGGATTTACAATCCTTCTCGGGAAAAATCGTCAAGACCCTCCGCCCGGTTCCATGAACCGACTGGAGGCTCGGGGGCTACACCCTCTGGGTGCACTGTTCGTGCCCCCAGAGCAGAATCTACAGGCCAAAAAGGACCTCCACCTGACTGTTCCAGTCGGCCAGAGGCTCGAGGGTTTCAACGGTTGACCTCTAGGGGTCCGCAACCGCTTGATACACCCAAATAAAGAACAGCTGTAGTGCGCCTTCAACAGACTGCTAGTCGGATACCGAACAATTCGGGACCGAAGCACTACAGTTTGAAGGGTTTCAATGGTTGACCTTTAGGGGTCCACAGCCACTTGAATACACCCGAGTGAAGGGCAGTTATGGTGCGCCTTCCACAGGCCACTAGTCGGATGCCAAGCAACTCGGAGCTGCCTGTTTCTCCACCCTGATTTCCCGCGGACTTCGTTCCAGAACTGTCGGGATCCGGATTTCCTGGATTCTGTGAAACATCTGGGCATCAGGCTTCGTCACTCGGGAACCTATGCACCATAACTTGTGTTCTGGTTCTGACTCAGATTTCAGAGGCATTCCTTCAGGGGACACTAGCTGGACCCGGTCCACTCGGGATTGTCCAGGTGCTACTCGGGAATCCAGTCGGGATTGATGGAGTTCTAGGAGTCCCTCACAATCTCCCTGCACGCGACAAGAAGGTGTGTTCATACGGATACCACTTGGGAAGGCCAAGTGCTACTCAGGAATTCAGTCGGGATTCATGGAGTTCGATCAGTCCTTCACCATCTTCCTGTGAGCAATCAGAAGGTGTACGCCAGCGGAGGCCACTCGGGAAACTTGATCAGGAGATTGTTGGGGAACGCGCTACGCAAAACAAAATTTTTCCGCGCACGAACCAAACCAAGAGACACTATCGAGGTGTAGATAACGATATCATACCTTCGACGATCACGTCAATGCAGCGGAGAAGTTGACCGATGTCGATGAAGTCCGCAGACTCCCGCAGCTAGGTTATACCTCCCAGCCGCGAGAGCGATCTCCTCGTGAATAGTTCGCCCGATCAAACGCCGAAGTATACGACGTCTCCGAGGTATCCACGCGTACCGGATCAGCGACACCGCGGTAATGTGTGGACCAGCACACAAGAACAGCGGGGATCTACGAGAAGGAGAATCAGCAGCGCGCCGGCAGCTGTACTAGATCCAATCTAGAAGAGAGAGAAAAAGAAGGCTGTGGCCAATCTAAAGATGGCCGGCCTAGGGTTTAGTCCAAGGGACTAGGGCTGCCTCTGGGGCTGCTTGGGATACCCTTTGAGGTGCCCTGCCCCTCTATTTATAGGGGTTGGGGCAGCTCTCCCTAGGCAGGTGGAGTCCTACTTCAGCAGGGACACCCTGTTGGAGTTGGAGTCCAACTCCACTAGAACCTTCTAGAACCTTCTAGAATTTCTAGAACCTTCCAGAACCTTCTAGAATTTCTAGAACCTTCCAGAACCTTCTAGAACCTTCCAGAACCTTCTAGAACCTTCCAATACTTTCCGGAACACTTCCGGACATCACCGGAACCATCCGGGACCTCCCGGAACACTTTCGAGATCATCCGAAACACTTTCGGAACCCTTCTCTCTCGTTCTCCATAAATCATAGCATTCCTAAATGTCGCTAAAACGTTAAGCGTGTGACCCTATAGGTTCGAGTATATGTGGACATGTCCGGAATACATTCCGGTCAATAATCGTCAGCGGGATCTGGACACCCATAACGACTCCCACATATCATCGAAGATCTTTATCGAGCAAACCTTGTATTGTCGCATACAATTCCTTTTGCCTCACGATACATTACACAACCCGAGGCGAGACTTTGACGGTATCCCTGTGATCAACTCCTTGATCACCATACCTAGTTATCCTCGTTACCGGTTTGTACTCTTTTCTCGTTTCCGTATTCCGGTATCCCCGTGACTAACCTTTTAGTCACAATACCTGGCCAGGCGATGCTGGACACCGTAATACCGAGTGGGCCCAGAGTGTATCTCTCCATCGCCGGATGGGCAAATCCCAGTCTTGACATATCTAGAACCACGATATACTTTCTGGTGTACCTGGAAGTCACCTTTATAATTACCCAGTTACGGCGTAACGATTGATGACCCCAAAGCAACCATCCGGTATCCGGGTCTATGATATTCTCATGGTCTAAGGACGCAAGTAAACGTTAACACATCATGAGAAGATACTGACAACATATTGACGAAGTGATCTCGCAGTATCTCATAAGGGGTCTATCCAACACCATTGTTACCCTAACAATGTGTTCCCATTATTGCCGGCATCCTTGTTACATTAACAATGCCCATGATCAGGAAAACAAGATCATCAACAATACATGAGCTAGTCCAGAGGCCTGACTAGGGATCTGAATGGTGTTTATTATTCCACACATGCAATTAGGTTTTCCTCTGAATCTCATATTCAAGAACCAATGCAATTTTAGCATAGAACATAAACTTAATCATGAACATGAAAATAGAATAATAACAACTTTATTATTGCCTCTAGGGCATATTTCCAACACGAGCAACTCGGCCCTCATCTCCCTCGGGGGCAGCCGCCACTCCGCCTCGACTTCCTCCATCACTGACGCGCTGCATGCCGAGTTGGGGATCCCGCGCGAGCTCATGACCGTTGTGTGCTGCTTCCCGGAGGATTTCCTCGCCATCGTCATTCATCCACACCACCGCGACATCACCGTGGCGCGTGGCAACTTGTCCCATGGCTAGCTCGACCTCCACCTCAAGGGATGGCTTTTGGAGGCGTTCGCCGACCACGAGGAGATGAGGCACCATGTGCAGCTTAGCCTGGAGGGGATTCCCCTGCATGCGTATGACTCGGATGAGTACGAGAGTTCAGGTAGTCACCACCGTCCCGGGAGGTATTCATGGCCAATCCCGACTCACTGGACAACGGTGGCGACCGGTCAGTCCCCATCGTGGAGCAAACGCCAACTGAGCTTGAAGCCACTCGACTCCGTCTCCTCGCCAAGGAGGAGGAGTTGATTGAGCAGTAGACCAGGCTCGCTCGTCAACGCGATGAACAACTGCGCAACGACAACATGAGGGCTCAAGGACGCCAAGTCCATAACGAGTTTCGCATGCGAGAAAGGGACGGGGTTCCAATATTTCCGCTTCCTAGTCACAACATTATCGCTGCCACGATGGCGGCACGCGCCATTAATGTCCCCAATGGCACTGGGCTACACCACACTGGGTGCGCCTAAGCGCACTCGGGCTCCTTTTTTTCAACAATTATTTTAATACTGTGTAAACAGCCCGGCGTTAACTCTTCGTCTTCGATCGCCGGTCTATGCCACAACCCTGCGCTACATGGGAAACAGCCCACGGCTAATCTCAACGCAATGGGGGATACGACGGGTCGGCAAGAGCACACACAAAGGGCTAACTTACACATGAACGAATCTTTATGAAAGAAGTGATTAATAAACATGACACAAGTTCACAAAAACATGCAAAGTGACACTCGGACTTCCCAAGTACTTAACATGCATTTGCGGGCGGTTCATATATTTATTCCTACTTCTACAGATTAGCACGGTCGACAAGGGCGTTCGCTGCAGCATGGACCTCCTCCATTAGCCTCGGGAAAGGTCATAAGGACCCTCCACTCGGTTCCTCGAATCGAGTGGAGGCTCGGGGGCTACACCCACTGGGTGCACTGCCCGTGCCCCCAGTGAAAAGTCTACAGAACAACTCGGGACCGAAGCGCTATAACCTGCTTTCTGGTTCTGACGCAAATTCCGAGGGTATTCCTCCAGTGGGACACTAGCTGGACCCGAGCCACTCGGGAAACCAGATACCACTCGGGAATTTAGTCGGGACTCATGGAGTCAGCTACTCGGGAAAATCATCAAGACCCTCCAATTGGTTCCTCGAACCGAGTAGAGGCTTGAGGGCTACACCCTCTGGGTGCACTGTTCGTGCCCCTAGAGTGAAATCTACAAAAACAACAAAGGAGCCTCCGCCCGACTGCTCCAGTCGGCCGAAGGCTCGGGGGCTATTGACGATGACATAGCACTCGGGTATTGTCAAGGAGGACAAAGCTGGCCATCCAGGCATAGGGTGAGCCACGCCGACTACTCGGAGTCCGACTATGACACGGGGACGCTTCATCGACTTGGAGTACAAGACAAGGACTAAAACCAATCCTGGCATACCCGGGTGTCTGTTGTAACCGAATAGGAAACCAATCTGTAAACCGATCCGAACTCTTGTAACCCTAATCTGGTCGCCTATATAAGGCTAGATAGGGATCCTCGGATAGGCGGAAGCTCTCAGAATCACATACCCTCATACGGGATACTTCAATACCATCCACCAACACAGGACGTAGGGTATTACCTCTTCCCGAGGGCCTGAACCTGTCTAAATCTCGTGTCCCGTGTGCACCCATCTGGATTTGCTGTGCTCACGCCACCCCATATTCAGTATTGCTGGAATAATACTCCGACAATGAATCCATCCCTGAGCCATTTCAAGGACATGTCAGAGTGATCGAGCATATATTCGGGGGCTCGGCTTCCTATGAGTCAAAGAGGCAATACAAGGCACTTGCCTGAGAAGTTCTCGCAAGTGTACCGCGAGTCCCTCGGGCGATCAAGTGGTCGGAGGTCACTATCACATTCGACCAAGCAGATTGCCCCGAGAATTGTGCTCGACCAGGATGATACCCGATTGTTGTTGAACCAACAATCAACAACTGCCGAGTAGGCCGAGTGCTGATAGACGGAGGAAGGTCCCTCAACATCCTATTCGCCAATGCTCTCGATGCCATGCAAGTGCCACGATCGTCGGTCCAAACAGTGACACAGGCATTCTACGGTATCGTCCCAGGCTCATCAGCCACACCGATCGGGCAGGTCACACTCCCGGTTACTTTTGGTACACCGGAGAACTTCCAAATAGAAAAAATCATGTTCGATGTAGTTGACTTCGAAATAGCGTACAATGCCATCTTGGGGCGCCCAACTCTGACCAAATTCATGGCAGTAACACATTACGCTTACCAGTGCATGAAGATGCCTGGCCCAAAAGGTGTCCTCACAATAAAGAGCTCCCCCCAGGAAGCACTACTCTGCGACAAGCGCAGTATCGACCTCGCAGAAAAGCATCAAATCTCAAACAGGGAAGCAGATCCCGACGCCGTTACGTGCATCCCCGCGTCAACAAGACCTCCACCGTGACTATGGGCGACAACATCGGATAACACCTCCTCCAGGTTGGAGAGCAGGTCCCACGACTAGTTCGGGACCAGGGCAAAAGGGCCTTCTCCTCAGCAGGACAACAGCTCCACAGGAGAAGTCGCCCGATCCAGGTCGCTCGAGTTAACGGTAAAAAGATAGTCAAGTCCCTTTAGAGATTTCCTAGTCCAAGCTCCTTCGATAAAATCGCATAGTCATCACCCCTTCGACCGTCAGTTTGTCTCAAGTCGCACCAGCTCCATCCTCAAAGTCGTCAAGCTACGAACAAGCCGATGATAAGACGCTCCAGGTGCCATCTCCCAGCACGCGCACTCAACAAAGCTTCTACAGCAGGTCACGACAAAGAGCACAGGAATCCCTAGAGCAACCAACGACAACTCTGAAGGAGGGGATGATGTTTTTTCAGTTTTCTAGCACTTTTTTCTTACAATAGCTTATAAAGAATACCTTGTCAATTCACGGCTTTTATAATTATCAAGTCTTTTTAGGTAAAATTTCTTCTAGACTGCCTATCTAAGAAACTTCTTGAATAAGATAGTCAGGGGCTGGATAAGTATGTGGCACCAAAAACTGGCTTATGCATAAATGTAACCAACGACTCGACCAGAACAAAAGGAAAGGGTTGCGCGCTGCAACTGTCAGGGACGCAAGGAAGACCCCTTAACGCGTCTGCAGGTGACAGGGGAAGCCACTGAGCCCCCCACTTGACCAGACCTAAGGCCCGGTCGACTAAGCTCCCCGGTTTTGTGGCAAAATCCCCCGACCATGAGTAAAAGAAGAAGAGAAGGTGCGAATATGACTAAGCCAATAGAACCCGCCTGCTTATCCACATCCTCGACTACTTTGAACATAAGATATCACGGATAAAGTGCAATGTGGTCGCCAAGAGGGAAAACATAGAACTTACTAACTTACGTCCAGCACCCCAGCAACAAGGGAACACGAGTTATCGCTATGACCATGAAAAGCTGTATGAGGACCCCTTATCGCGTTTACTGATGACGAGGAGCCACGGAGCCCTCCATCCGACTAAACCTAAGGCCTGGTTGATCGTAGCTAGCGGTAAACAGCACAACTCGCAAATCCTAAGTTAGGGGAAGGGGACGACGGGTTCGACTAAGTATACGAAAACCCTCGCGTCCGACATTCACAGAGCAAGAGAGCGACAAGTCTTTAGAAAATGAAAAACACACAGATTAAGAGCACAAGTTACTAATCACAGTTTTTGATTACAAGAGTTATTCGGGAAAACCGGGTGCCTGAACCCGGTCCGCAAAAGCATTGGTGGCACTCTGCACGGTGCTGAGAAGCTTCTCTTCCTCATCCTCCGGCAGATCAGAATCAAGGGCCTCCAGATATAACTCTGGGTACCGGCATTTGAGGAGGGCCAAGGCGAAGGCCAGGGCATCCCGCATCCCTTGCTTGAGCTCCTTGTCGAGGAGCTTCTCGACAACGGGCTTCAGACGTGAGACGGACGCCACTAGCTCCACTAGACGAATAGCCCCTGGAGGGCTAGGAAAGACGGTGACCCCAACCTCCACGCGCGCTCTCTCAAGCGTGCGAAGAGGCTGGGCGAGGTCCTCCTCCAGCTTCCCGGTATATGCTCGACTCCGGCTTAGAGAAGACTCTACCTCGAAAAGGCGGGCCTTCGCTTCTCCAGTGCCTCTTTCTCCACCCACCATCTCCCGGATTCTTTGAGTCGGTTCTTCAGCTCCTTGTTCTCCGCCCGATGCGCCTCCAGCTCGGTTTGCACCCTTTGGAGCGGAGGAATCAAGGGGAGGATGCGCTGTCGAAACACAAGGTTAGTACCAGGTATATAAGTATTTTTACTACTGTCGACGATCGGTGAACCGGCGATCTTACGGTACTCGTGAGATGATGATTACTGGGGGGTAGGGACCTCTAGGGCCCAAGTGCCAAGAGATCTGACAGCAGGGGACAGCCGTTTTTATACAGGTTCGGGCCTCCCTCAGGATAATAACCCTACGTCCTGTTGCTATATATTGATCGGGAACACGCTTTACAGTGGGGGGTGTATGTTAGTGGCTACCCTAGGCCTAATCGTAGACTAATCCTAGCTAATCCTCCGGGCTCGACTCCTTCGAGGCAGTGGATCTTCTAGGGCTTCGTCTTCTAGAACTGCGACTAGATGTCTTGACCTAATTCGCTCCGTTGGATCTCCTCTTTTTCCCCCTCCCCTATGGGATTGCTGATCCTTATATAGGGGGTATCCAAGGTCGTACTGGACGTGGACTTATGCCCAAGTAGGACTCTGGTCTCCTTAAACATCGGGGTCGACTTCCTAGTTTAAGGAGAGTCTTCTCTTCCCGAGAAGGGTTACCTTATCGTCCAGGGATCCTTCCCGGGTAAGCTGTACCTTCCTAAAATCACGGGTATCCGTGTACGGATACCCCTAATACGCAGGATGCCGCACTATTCATCATCAAGCCCCCCATCAGTACGTGAAGTGAGGCCATGATGGTTTTGTTAGAAATCTGCCCTTATCGGGAACGAACTTCCGAGTAGGCGATCCGAGTAGCTTTCATTGGCGACTTCTTCGAGTAGGTTCTACCCCGACCGAGTAGTTGGGAGAGCCTTATCGGAATTATCCTCGGGATAGACCCCAGAATGCTTTCTGATTCGATCTGGTCCGTTGATCACGGACACGCGTCCGCCTGGCATATTTTTAGGAAACCGATCCATCGTGGCGGAAAATTCGCGTGGTGATGAAGAATCTTTTCTCTCTCTGCGCTATCGTGCGCGTGCTCGTTCGGGTCGTGGGTTGTCAGACCCTCTTTTTCCCGCGACATGCCTCGTACGCGGAAAAAGCAACTGCCCACATTAAATGCGATGGAACTGATCGTGCTGAAAACCACGCTCGTCTCCGGCGAAAGTTTAAATCTCTAGGAGTCCAAGGATTGGGGTTTTGCCCACATTGTCTCTTCGGCCTCCTAACCTTCTTGCTCCTATCTCCTGTTTCTCCGCGCCATGGCTGAGAACCCATTGGTTGAAGAAGCATGGCCGCGCTCGGAGATGAACGAGGTGAAACTCGCATCTTCCATAGAGCTGACCCTGATCCAATCAACTCGTCAAGCCGAGTTCCGTCACGTCCGGGGCGAAAGGATCCCGGAACCCGAAGCCGGATGGCTGGTCGTTTTCCCCGACTTCTTCCGATGCGGGTTCTTTTTGCCTCCTTCCACCTTCTTATATTCGATCTTCATGTTCTACCGAGTGGAGGTGGTGAATCTTGACCCGGCCTCATACGTCCTCCTGAGCGTGTTCGCCCATTTGTGCGAAGCATTCCTCGGAGTGCGGCCATCGTTGGATCTATTCAGATATTTCCACAAGATGGAGAGGACAAAGAAGAAGGTGGTAGGAGGCGCAAGCGTCCGCCTCCGAGAAGATAGGACCGCGGAGTACATTGATGCCACCGGAATCCGCTCCTTTGCGGGGTGGGAGTATGAGTGGTGCTATTGCCGCCCGTCGATCCCCCTAAGCATAAGGTTCTGGGGAACTCAACCCAATGTGGCACCCGCTTGGACCGACGAGACCCTGCTCGACTCCCGTCTCCAGCACCTTGTCGAGGAGATCAAGGCTCTGCGAACCCGAGGCCTGTCATCGGCCGACGTTGTCACCGACTTCGTCAGGCGCGGAATCTGCCCTTTACGGCACAGGGAGTCCGGCGCCTGGGACTCGACGAGCGATCTGTACCAACGGCGGAGAAAAATAGGTAAATTTCCCCCTCTCAATCCCGTAAGAAGGACTTGTCGAGGTGTTCTGAAATTCCCTTTGTCTCAAACAGCCCTCTCGGAAGAGGAGGTGTTCGAACAGGTAAAAGATATCTTCAAGCGAGTTCCTTCACCCAGTCGCCAGGATGTTCCCACGTCGTTGCCTCTGCGACCTTTGCACGAGAGGGAAGAGGTTCTAGCGGTAATCCTTTCTTTTTTAGGATCCTAGGTCCTTCAGGCCCGCCTCATACTGGTTTCGTGGACTGGGCCCTTTATACAGAGAGAAGGACGGGGAATAGGCGACCCCAAAGCTGGGCCTTCTGGTCCTAGTCGATGCTCGACCGCGGCTGAGGACCGGCATGATAAGGACACCACTCTCAGCGAGAAGGTAGAAGAGGTCGCGCGGAGCGAATCAAGAACTGAAACGCCGCTCTGTCTTCGAGGAGCGGGAAATCCTTCGGTCCGTCGGGGGCGCTCCATTTCGCTAAAGAGGGCGAGGTACCATTCTTCCGCTCCTTGCTTTGTCGAGCTTACGCTCCTAGCTCTGGATCCTGAACGCGGTCTGCAGGGACGCTTCCCCACCGATACCAGCCCCTCCTACTGATCCACGGAGGAAACGGTTTATCAGGCTGCTTCCTAGTCGGAGTTCAGTTGGTGCGGTACCCCCCTCTTCACTCATCAAGGAGCGGCAGGAGCCAAGTCTCCAGGGCGAGGAAGCCTTGGCTGAAGACAATCCCGTGGCGCTACTCAAACCTTTAGTGGAGGTAGGGGAGGTCACTGCCTGTCGTAACTCTTTGTCCTGATGACATTGCCAGCTTATCTGACCTTGTTGCTTTCCATCTCAGCGTGCTCATGACAGGTGGAAGGCTGTTCGTAGCGAGGTCCAGTCACTTCGGGACCAATCGGCGTGGCTTTCCGATGCTCTTTCTCAGGAGAAGGAGGCCCTGTCGCTGGAAAAAGCGCGAGCCTCGTCTGCCGAGGAAGGTCGATTGAAGATGGCGGACCGCCTAGAGCTGGTGCTTACCACGGTCGGTGTGTCTCTTCGAGCCACGGCGAACCTTCCTGATCGCCTGGCAGAATTGGACCGAGCCGCTCAAGATTTTTCTGGGCGTTTGCGCTTGCCCGACCTGTAAACGCGTAGCCCTCATATGCACGCCAGACATGTATAGGATCTCTGCTCTGTTTAATGAATAACTCCTGAACTTATGTCTCTGGACCAGCCCCCGACTGTCTACTCGAGGGATGTTCTCGAGCGGTCAGTCTATTAGCTTTACACGTAAAACTTTTGGAGCTGGTCAATGTTCCAGGAATTAGTTAGGACTCGGCCGTCTTCCATCGCTAATCGGAAGGATCCCGGTCGAGTAACCTCAACTATTGTGTAAGGGCCCTCCCATTTGGGAGACAGCTTATTGCTATTGCTTTTATTCTGCACGAGCCGTAGGACAAGGTCTCCGACTTGCAGTGAGCGTTTTCGAACGTGTCTGTCATAGTAGCGACGAAGGTTCTGCTGGTAGCGGGTAGCCCGAAGAAGAGCCTGGGTCCGCTTTTCCTCAATGAAGTTGAGGTCGACTTCTCTTCGAGGGGTTTCTTCCTTGTCGGTGTATAGTTCTACCCGTGGGGATCGTAGGGCAAGTTCACTCGGTAGCATGGCCTCGGCTCCGTATACCAGGCTGAACGGTGTTTCTCCGGTAGCCCGATTAGAGGTCGTCCGTAGAGCCCAGAGGACGGAGGGCAGCTCGCGTACCCAAGCCTTAGCGTGGGCGGAGAGTCTATCGAAGACGCGAGTTTTCATCCCCTGGAGAATAAGTCCGTTGGCGTGTTCGACCTGTCCGTTGCTCTGTGGGTGTGCGACCGAGGTGTAGCATATCGTGGTGCTGAGTTCGGTGCAATATTCGATGAAGTCGGAGTTGGAGAATTGAGTACCGTTGTCGGTGATGATTCTGCTCGGGACGCCAAACCTGGTCATAACGTTTCTCATTATGAACCGCTTGGCTGCTTCCGACGTGATCTGCGAGATAGGTTCGGCTTTGATCCACTTGGTGAACGTATCGATCGCGACGAAGAGGAACTTATAGCCCCCGGGCGCTACCGGGAACGGCCCTAGGATATCGAGGGCCCCATGCGGCGAATGGCCATGACAAGGGGATAGTCTGTAATGCCTGGGCGGGCTGGTGAATGTGTCTGCGGTGAAATTGACACTGCCGGCATCGCTTCACTAACTCGCTCGCGTCACGGAGGGCTGTCGGCCAATAGAATCCTTGTCTAAAGGCCTTTCCGACCAGGGTTCGGAAAGATGCATGTGCCCCGCACACCCCTCCATGGATCTCTTCGAGTAATCTTATACCCTGCGTCTGAGGGATACACCACATGAGCACTCCGTGGGCCCCTCGTCGGTAGAGGGCCCCGTCGACCAGGGAGTACATCCTGGCGCGCTGGGCAATTTACTCGGAAAGCGCATCGTCCTCAGGTGTAGTTCGATCGAGAAGGTACTTGCGGATGGGCTCTATCCACGACTCTTCTAGATCGAGGGGAGCGACGAGGTGACCCGCCACTCCCCTCGGAGCGTCAATACCTGGTGACACCCTTGAGGGGTGCTTAACCACCTCTCCTTCGTCCCCGGGTTCATGGGAAGCCACGGATGGCGTCGAGATCCTTTCTACAAAGGCCCCGGGTGGGCATGGAGATCGTGAGGAGGCCAGGCGGGCAAGACTGTCGGCTTGGCAGTTATCCTTTCGGGGGATATACCGTACCTCAAAACCGATGAACTTCTTCTCTAGCTTTCTCACCTCCGCAAGGTAGGCCGCCATATTCGGGTCTGTAGTCTGGTACTCCTTGGACACTTGCCTTGCGACCAACTGTGAATCTCCATTCACGAGAAGGCGGCGGATTCCAAGTGCCGAAGCGACTCTAAGACCGGCTAGCAACCCTTCGTACTCAGCTACGTTGTTCATGGCCGGGACGTCAATCTATAGTACATACTGTAGGCGTTCTCCGGTTGGAGAGGTCAAGATTATCCCAGCCCCCGCGCCGTCGATGGTTAGAGAGCCGTCGAAGTGCAGTGTCCAGATGTCGTCTTTTTCTGCTGGTGACGCTGAACAGTCGGGCTCCGTCCATTCACTGACGAAGTCGGCGAGGACTTGTGACTTGACCGCCGTGCACCGAACGAAGTGGAGGTCGAGCTCTCCGAGCTCGACCGCCCACTTGGCGATTCGACCTATGGCTTCGCGATTGCGGAGGATCTCTCCCAAGGGGTAGGTGGTCGGGACCGTGACCGTGTGAGCTTGGAAGTAGTGTCGAAGCTTGCGAGATGTGGTGAGGACCACGTACAGGAGTTTTTGGACTTGGGGGTAACGCTCCTTGGGTCCGTGCAGGATCTCGCTGATGTAGTACACTGGTTTTTGGACCTTCTCACGGTTCTCGGGGGTTCCGCGTTCTACCGTCAACACTCCGCTGACCGCGGACAGCCCGGCCGCGATGTAGAGCAGTAGCCCTTCCGCGGGATTAGGCGCGACCAGTACCGGAGGAGAGGTTAAATATTCTTTGAGCTCTTGGAATGCCGCTTCTGATTCCGCTGTCCATTCGAAGCCGTCGTGTTGTCGCAAATGTTTGAAGAAAGGAATTCCGCGGTCTCCTAATCGGGATATGAATCGGCTCATGGCCGCCATGCAACCCGTGAGTCTTTGGACGTCTCGGACCGTTTTTGGGGACCTCATCTCTGCGATCACCCGTATCTTGTCGGGATTTGCCTCAATTCCCCGGTGTGATACCAGGAACCCGAGTAATTTTCCGACGCTGACCCCGAAGGTACATTTCTCCGGGTTCAGCATTATTCTGTTTCTTCGAAGGTTGGTGAATGTCTCCTGTAGGTCCGAGAGCAGGTCTTCTTTCTTCTTTGTTTTTACGACAAGGTCGTCGACGTACGCCTCAACGTTCCGACCAATTTGGCTGTGGAGGGCGAGCTGCATTCCGCGTTGGTATGTTGCTCCCGCGTTTTTTAGTCCGAAGGGCATCTTTGAATAGCAGAACACCCCGAACGGAGTCACGAAGGAGGTTTTCTCCTCGTCCTCCCGACACATGCTTATTTGGTGATAGCCCGAATAGGCGTCGAGGAGGCTTAGATAGTCGCATCCTGATGTTGAATCCACTATCTGATCTATTCTGGGTAAGGGGAAAGCATCCTTTGGGCAGGCCTTATTGAGATCCGTGAAATCGACGCACATTCGCCACTTCCCGTTGGCTTCTTTCTTAACCATAACTGGGTTGGCGAGCCATTCGGGGTGCTCGACTTCTCGGATAAAGCTGGCCTTCAGGAGTTTTTCGATTTCCACTTTGATGGCTTCCTTCCGATCTGGGGCGAATCGCCGTAGCTTTTGTTTTACTGGCACGGCGTCTCGATGGACAGCTAACCTGTGCTCAATTACTTCCCTAGGGATCCCCGGCATGTCGGATGGCTGCCATGCGAAGACATCCGAGTTCCCCCGGAGGAAAGTAACGAGCGATGATTCTAAGTCTGGATCAAGCGTTGACCCGATCCGGACTGTCTTGGTGGGCTCTGCCGCACTTAGAGGAACTATTTTTATCTCGCCGTGGGTTTTCACGGTCGTACTGGTTTTCGAGGGTATATGTCCCCCGTCCCCCAGGTGCACCTGTCTGTGGTCGAGGCTTCCCTTGTCGCAGAGGAGTGCTTCTCTGGGGGAACTTCTTATCGCGAGAACACCTTTTGGGCCGGGCATCTTTACGCACTGGTAGGCATAGTGCGCAGACGCCATGAAGTTGGCTAGAGTGGGTCGTCCCAAGATAGCATTGTAGGCTGTCTCGAAATCGACTACATCGAACAGGATTTTGTCTGTTCGGAAATTCTCCGGTGTACCGAAGGTAACCGGGAGTGTGACTTGCCCTATCGGTGTGGCCGATGAGCCCGGGACGATGCCGTGGAAAGCGTGCGTCACCGTCTGCACGGACGACCGTGGCACTTGCATGGCATCGAGGGCGTTGGCGAATAGGATATTGAGGGAGCTCCCTCCATCTACTAGCACGCGGCCCACTTGGCAATTGTTGATCGTTGGCTCAACCACGATCGGGTACCGTCCCGGTCGAGCGCAGTTTTCGGGGCAGTCGGCCTGGTCGAATGAGATTGCTACCTCAGACCACTTGATCGCCCGAGGGACTCGCGGTACACTCGCGAGGACTTCCCGGGCGATCGCCTTATACTGTCTCTTGGACTCATAAGAGGTTGAGCCCCCGAATATGTGCTCAATTGCTCTGACATGCCCCTGGAAAGGCTCAGGGGTGGATTCACCGTTGTCGGAAGACGTCTCCCGGCTGTTGTTAGTGACTTGAGGGTTCTCCTCGCGGAACCTCTCTCGCTCTTCCCGAAGGTATTTCTTGAAGACGCGACACTATCGCAGATCATGCGAGTCAGTCTGGTGAAAGTCACACCAGGGCTTGGGCGTCTTGTCGGAGGATGTTGTTGGCTTATCCTTAGGGCGTGGCTTCCAGGTGCTTTTCTCGGAGACGTCGGCCATCACCTCGTCGGTTCTGGTCCTCTTCTCCTTGCTCCCTCCGGAGGGCTTCTTCTTGCGCTTAGTCTTGCGCGAATCGCCTCTTGACCGGAGGGGAGAGCTGGTCGATTCACCCCGCTGCTGCTTGATATAATGAAGGGTTTCCTCCGCACAAGCGGCCTTCTCGGCCAGGTCCATGAGCTGCCTGGTGGTTTTTGCTGGTCGCATGATCAGCTCGTGCGTGCACATCTCGTTTCGGCTGCCCCGAGTGAAGGCGCGGATGACATCCGAGTCCGTTATCTCGGGTATAGTGTTGCGGACAGCACTAAACCTCTTCGTGAACTCACGGAACGTCTCATCTGGTCGCTGGACGACGAGGAAAAGATCGTCGACCCGACCAGGCCTCGGGAAGGTGCCCTGGAAGTTCCCGAGTAGCATGTCGCATAGCTGTCCCCAGGAACGTATTGTTCCTAGGGGGAGATTCGTCAACCACGTCCTAGCGGCTCCTCTGAGAGCGGTAGGGAGGTAGTTGGCCATTACCTTCTCGTCACTGTCGGCCGCCTCAATCACGGTGGTGTAGATCTGGAGGAATTCCACGGGATTCGTGGTTCCGTCGTATGATTCAAGCGAGCCGGGCTTGAAACGAGAAGGCCAGCGTACCTGCTGGAGTTCCTGAGATAGCGCTTGACATCTGCTAAAGGATCCCCGATAAGGTACGTTCTCACCGCTATTCGGGGTCGAGGACCGGCCCCGAGCATTGGCGTTGTGCACGTGGTCTCTCCGAGAAGGTTGCCGCTCCTGTTGGCGCCTTTGGCGGCGGCGCTGCTCGAGCTGTTCTCGGAGGTCCACCGGCTGCTCCTCCTGAGGAGACCGGTTCCTGGGGTGTCGTCCCTCCTGATCCCGTTCTTCCGGCGGAGGAGGGGTATCCACCCGAGTGGAGCTACGGGCCACCGATCGGGCTCGAGAAGACTCGGCCTGGTTCTGAGCCTCCTGGAGGTCAGCCCCCAGCCGTCGCAACCACTGCTCCCCTGCGGGTGTAGATAAATCCGCTACGGGAGGCTGTGACAGTAGATTGCGCACTTCCGCAAGTCTTCGAGCAGTTCGGGACATGTACTCCCTCGTTCCCGGGGGGGATCTTTTTCCCATGGTGGGCAGGTCTCCGCTTCGACGAGGAGTTCTCTCCCCGGCAGCGGGCAAGCCTCCGCCCACGTGGGAGGCAGCCAGCGCATTGCGCGGCTGTGAGCCCCCGGGCAGATTCTGATCTTCGGGGTCTTCTCGACCATCGTCGATCGCGAGTACCATCCGAGGTCCTTGGCTGGACGACGTGTACTCGTATTCCATCGCGTTGTCCTTGTCGGACGCCACGCGGGTACGGTCTTGATCGTCACCACGATCAGAATTAGCAAGAGAAATCCCAGCCATGGGGCTGGTCATCCCTGCCGGGGAGTCGTCATTCAAGACCAACTTCCCGCTGAAGGCCCTGGCGCACTCGGTTCTGAAGTGATTTGCTTCGCAATCCGAGTCCTCTCCAGGGGCGTATTCTCCCAAGTCAACTCGATCCGTCACCGGGTACGGGTCCATAGGGCCAAAGTTGTCGTAGAAGCCCTGGTCCGAGTACCCAGTGCGGGGCGAGGTTGCGACTGGTTTTCCTACCGTGCTTGGTAATTCCTCCTCGGTCGCAACCGGGGAGGGCTGTGCAAGCGGCGCTGGGATCTGATCGCGCCTAGTTGCGCGTCCTGCCGACTTTGATCTTTCCTCGACGGCTTGGTCCGGAGAGGTCCCCACGGTCGGTGCCATCTGTCGACGATCGGTGAACCGGCGATCTTACGGTACTCGTGAGATGATGATTACTGGGGGGTAGGGACCTCTAGGGCCCAAGTGCCAAGAGATCTGACAGCAGGGGACAGTCGTTTTTATACAAGTTCGGGCCTCCCTCAGGATAATAACCCTACGTCCTGTTGCTATATATTGATCGGGAACACGCTTTACAGTGGGGGGTGTATGTTAGTGGCTACCCTAGGCCTAATCGTAGACTAATCCTAACTAATCCTCCGGGCTCGACTCCTTCGAGGCAGTGGATCTTCTAGGGCTTCGTCTTCTGGAACTGCGACTAGATGTCTTGACCTAATTCGCTCCGTTGGATCTCCTCTTTCTCCCCCTCCCCTATGGGATTGCTGATCCTTATATAGGGGGTATCCAAGGTCGTACTGGACGTGGACTTACGCCCAAGTAGGACTTTGGTCTCCTTAAACGTCGGGGTCGACTTCCTAGTTTAAGGAGAGTCTTCTCTTCCCGGGAAGGGTTACCTTATCGTCCAGGGATCCTTCCCGGGTAAGCTGTACCTTCCGAAAGTCACGGGTATCCGTGTACGGATACCCCTAATACGCGGGATGCCGCACTATTCATCATCAACTACTAACTCCTCGGATTACTTGTAGCGTGGAGTAAATATCAACGCCTCTGGGCGCCGACACCCCCGGCGTGGGGGGCTCACTCTGTACGACCAAGGACGGCGCCGGCATCTTTGCCGTGGGCTGCTCCTCTGCCGCAGCCTTAGCCACAGCTCCAGTTGGGCAGATGGTCAACCTAGTCGAAAGAAACAATTTCATCAGCCTCCAAGAAGTAAAAGTAAGAAGAAAGAGAGATTTCAAAAAAAAGGCCAAGAAGAAGACTCACCGGTGGCATTTCACCGGCGGGGAGGTTCCCTTCGCTGGCACCTCCAAGCTCCACTTCTCGGTGGGCACCAACAGCAGCTTTCCCTTGTCCGTAGGAGGGCCTACGACCGGCACGACCTCCTCCACGTGGGTAGGCGTGGAGGAAGGAGCCAACTCCTCCAGGCAGGGATCACTCAATCCCTGTATCCCGACTACTTATTCCCACCGTTCATGAAAAATTAAAGGGAAAAATCTAGTCGAGCACCAGTTCGTACCTGGGGTTGGGAGCTTGGCGGAGGAGAAGGAGCCCGAGTAGGAGGCTTTGCTCGGGTAGCCTCCGCCGCTGCCTCAGCCTTAGACGAACCTCCAACACTCGGGATCGGAGAGGTCGCACCGAGGACCTCGACCTCTTCCTCCTGAACGGGGGCGCCAGTCCGCTCAGCCTCCGAGTCGGGGGCCCCTCGGCCTTCCCGCTGCAAAAGAACCCGCGTGGCGTTAGAAGTGCCACACAAACAAGCGACGACCAGACAAAACAGAAACCATGGACTTACCAAAAAGATCTCCCTTTGTTCTTTAGGGCTAAGGTTGGGGATCAACAAGGGCACATCGGTCCACTCGCCCTGAGGAGATTGCTTGAATAGGTTGTTCGACCTGTTTTGAAGGTCCTTGAGGGAAGGTCTAGACAATCAATTAAAAAATTTGACAGGTGAGAATGGGTTTCTGACTAAGAATGACACTAAGGAGTTCAGATACTCACCGGCGTCGAAGTCCCTAGTCTGGTCCTTGCCTTTTGGGACCACCCAAGCAGGGTCGACCCTCGACCAAAGGGGGCTGATCCAGCATGGAAGGAAGTCCTCTGCGACATCCAACGCCGACAAGCCTCTATTGGCGAGATCGGCGATGTCGCCAACAAGGGATTTTAGCCACTTGGTTTCCTTCGGGGTTTCTGATCAGCACTTTGTCGGGAGAGGCGCCAGCCTGCGGTAGTGGATCCCTAAAGAGAGTGGGGGCTGGCAGTAGAACCACCTCGAGTGCCAGCCTGACCACAAAGATTTCCAGGAAGAGGAGATGTAGGTGTCCTTCCTCCCTTCCCGGAATCAGAATCTGGCGCTGCCGATGACTCCACCGCCGCTGACTTTCATCCGGCGTGAGGTTGTAGTAGTACCTCCACAGCTCTAGGCTTGGCCTGATGTTGAGATAGGCCTTGCACAGGTGTGCGAAGACCGCCAGCATCAAGACCGAGTTCGGGTTGAGATGGATCAACTCGAGCCCGTAGAACGGGGGGACGAGGAGGAAGAAATGCGCAGGCGATAGTTGGAAGCCGCACCGAAAGAAGTCTGTGAAGATGACGGTCCAGGTTGTGTCTGGACTTGGGACCGTCTTGTTCACGGCCTCCCGGTGAGGCATGAACACCTCCGGGAGGACGACCTCCTCCGTCACCAGCTTCTTGAGGGCGGCGGAATCCATTACCGATGCCTCAAACTCGGGAATGACAGAAATCGGCCCTCCCGAAGGATCCTCCACTGGCTTCTGGGGCTCAGGGGACTTCCTTGTGGCACGCTTCTTCCCCATGATCATTGACGGTGATCGGAAACGATGAGGTGGAAGTTTGAACGCGGGAGCGCAAGGAAGAAGACAAGAATGCTAAGAGGCAGAGAGCAATGCGGGCAAAACCCCAATCCTCGGTCTTAAAAGATTTGAATTGCACCTGACCAAAGCGCGGTTAACGGCACGATCTGTTCAATCGCATTAAATGCAGAACAGTTACTTTTCTCGCATGCGAGAAGACGTGCACGGAAAAAAAATGGGTCTAACAACCCACGACCCCGCTGAGCGCGTAATGCCTAGGCTAACGTCAGCCAGGCAGTAACGAAAAAAGGATAGATTCTTCATCACCACACGAAAATTCCACCATGATGGTTCGGTTTCCTAGAAATCTACCAGGCGAACGCGTGTCTACGATCAGTGGATCAGATTAAACCAAAAAATAGTTCTCGGGTAAGCGAACCCAGAAAATACCTCGGATTACTCAGAAGTTTACTCCGATCAGAACATCTCGACTACCCGGTAGAGATAGTGCCTACTCGGGAAGTTGTCAAAGAAGTACTCGTTTTCACCTACTCAGAGTTGTATCCTGACAAGGGCAGATTTCTTACAGAATGGTCATGACCTCACTTCACGTACTGATGGGGGGCTTGACGATGGATAGTACAGTATCCCGTATATTAGGAAATATCCGTATACGATTCCCTGGATTACCGGAGTGTATCACGTACCAGCTAAGGATCCCAGGATGATAAGGTAACCCCTCATAAGAAGGGAAGATACCCTTTAAACTAGGGAGGTGATCCCGATGTTTAAGGAAGCTAGAGTCTTACCCAAGTCAAAGTCCATGACCGGTACGACTAGATGAACCCCCTATAAAAGGGTCAGCAATCCCTTAGGGAAGGAGAGCCTTTCTAGATCCGAAAGCCCTAGCTATTCCTACGAGAAGATCCGCCACCTTGAAGGAGTCGAGCTCAGCAGGACTAGTCGGATTAGTCTACGATTAGGCCTAGGGTAGCCACTAACATACACATCCCTTGTAAGACAATTCTCTGATCAATATATACGAATAGGACATAGGGTTGTTATCCTAAGGGAGGCCCGAACCTGTATAAAAAGGGCCTTTCCTTGCTGTCAGATCTCTTGGCCTTGTGCCCTAGAGGTCCCTACCCCCCAAGTATCACAGTTCCATGAACACCGTAAGATCGGTGGTTTACCGATCGTCGACATGGCTCTTTTTGTTGGATTTTCGAAATACGCAAGAAAAACCAAAACAAATGTAGCAATTGGGGGTAGGGAAAAAGAGGATACAATTTCCAAACCGTGGCAACCCGATCTTCAAGGTTTGAACGATAACTAGGGTAGCCTAGATGGATTCTAACCCCAACAACACACACCCATGATGCCACGGATTCCACTCGGAGGCACACACTGATCCTTACAAATCTAAGAGAAAGCAAGGCCAAAGGTGGATCTCCCCAATCTAGAGGGATGAACCCTAGATTAAGGAGTTAAGCTCTACTTTGTCTTAATACATCAAGTCTCACCCTAATTAGTGGAGGTGGTACGGTATTTATAGTTTAACCCTCCACTTAATAGATATATGGGCCGTGGCCCATTTAACTGCGCACAGACAGATCCGGATAGTCCGGATTGGGGCCGGACAGTTCGGGTACCCGGAGGGTCTGGGCTGATGTCTGGGACTATCTGAACTATCTGGGTGGGAGGTCTGGGATTTCCAGAGAAGATTCAGACCTTCATCCAAAGGGTCCGGGTGGAAGGTCTGGCCAAATCCGGAGAGTCCGGGTCACAACTGGACAGTCCGGGCCTTCATTCTCAGTGGGCGTCCGGAGGGTCCAAGGCAGCGTTCTAGCTGGAACTGGGCTTGAAGCTTGGAGTCCCTTCCTCGGTCCCGTTGTCCTCCACCTTGGACAATCCTTCGTACCTAAGCATGCATAAGGTCGGCGCATTAGGTAGCATACCAGTCATGTTCATGCCAAATGGAAAAGTACCATGGAGAAGATTCACCTCATGTTAGGTTTTGGCTCGAGCTCGTGTCATTGGCCCAACAAGTGGAGGTGGCTTGAACGTGACATTGTGTTGTCTATAGTGATGTCTGCATCAGTTCTCCACTTTTTTGAATTACTTGATTTTCTTTGTCATGGTATTGGAGAAAATAGGAGACAAAAACACCCCATTGAGCCTTGCCTGGCCCCGGCTTGCTTGCGTTCAGAGGCCGGGTTGCCTTTGCCTCACTGAGGCAAAGCCACTAGCGTGTGCTAATGTGGCATAACACAGGAGGTTCACCTAGCCTGAGGCCCATGTAGTGGCATCCCCTGCTAGAGTCTGCAATTAAGCTTCGACAGGCAAGATCGGCCCAAGCTGATTCGATCAGACTATAGCTGCTTGTCTTCTTTACTGGGGTGAGCACGTATATGGTATCGCTACTTTTCCCCAACCTCTATGCACTTTCGGTGTGCCTATCTTCTTCTTGGATGCATGAGTGGGCGGATGGACATGTACGCCATGCATCTCAACCATGCCATCCTCTGGCATGAACGTCAAGGCTCTCGGCCGCCCTATAAAGCTGGGCCATGAGTTGCTTGTGTAATCCATGGCCGCCTCTATTGCCCCTCCATTCGCCGAAGACCCTATCAGCATTAATCAGGCTAGGACGGCGAGGGCCGACGAGACACGACAGTGAAGTTGTCTGAGCGGTGGTTCTAGTTGGGCAGTGTTAGAAATTGGGAAAGGTGTCCCCCTCCGTGTATGGTGATCTTGTGTGTGTGCTAGGCGCACCTTGTCACATTGTATCTTTATGCAGGACAAAGCGAGGCGTGGCAGGGATTTTGATGCGTGCGTGGTAGACACAGCATGGAGCTTGGCCCGCGCGCTGTGCGCGTGATCCCCCGGCGCACGAAGGGCGCGGCGAATGGTGTGGGCCACACGTGGTATGTGCAAGGCCTCCATGTCAAGCGGGTCCGTGGTGTGCGTAGAGTTGACGGGCACGATCGGTGCGACGTGGCACCGACGTGCCATTTGCTAGGGTGCCGGTGTGCCGTTTGCTAGGGTGCCAACGAGCCAATGAATGGTGGAGGACCTAAATTGGTGTGGCGTGAGCGCGCCTGCTTCTCGACACACCCCGCGCGCGTGTTGTGCAATGCGCGTGGTGAAGTCGTCATTGAATTGGGGGACAAGGGGGAGCTTTAGTGAGGCATAGGGGGGTAAAGTATCAAGATGTCTGTCTAGAGGGGAGGGGTGATAGGCGACTAAATTTTTTAACCAATTTTAAACTATTCTTGTAATTATGCAGAATTAAAGATTATCTAAAGCAAGAAGAATATGTGCACAACTAGATATCACACAAGAAAGTTTAATATACTAGCAAAGCGAAACATGCGGAATGTAAATTTAGGAAGAAATAACAAAAGAAAGACAAGTCATTGCTGAAGTTCGGATTCTTGGGCGAATCCTGCGTGTTTATTGGGGAGCTTGATCACGTCGATCAAGAGCCGGCTTCCTCTCAAGCTTTTGTCTCTCGAGGATGCCCTTGCGTCTCCTTGACTTCTTGTTGTTGATTGTTTCCTCGCATAGGCGAATCCTAGCCTTCACAAACTTCTTAGGGCTCACCATAAAGGTTGGAAGCTCTAAGGAATCCGAACAGTCTAGGAGACCCCAATCTCCAAGAGAAAAGAACTCGATGAAGTCTCAGAGATGAACTCAATGCATTACTTGGATTGGATTTCGAATCTCGCTCAAATCTTTCTCTTACTCACAAGGATCCTCTCCTAGTGCTTGGAGGAGGTTGGGAAAGCTCAAGGGAGTGTATGAATATGATTGGGGAAATAATTCCCCTTGCTTGGAGCAAGGGAGCTTATATACGACTCCCTAAAAACACTAGTTGTTTGAGGGAATCTGTCAAAATTCAGACCCTCCGGATATAACCCAGACCCTCCGAATTTTGAAAATCCAACGGTTATGCTGATGTGGCAGAATATTTGGAGGGGGGATACTAGAATGGACTGTCCAAACCATCTGGACTTTCACCTGGACTATTCAGGCTGAGGTCCAGGAAGTCCAGTACCAATTTGAACCCTTATCTGGACTATCTAGGGTAAGGTCCGAAAATTCATTTGAGAGTTTGGACCCTCCGGGATGAGGTCCGGATTTTTCCGTACTTAGGATTAGGTTTGGCTTTTGTGGCTTTTGAGCAACAAAGATTTTAGCAATATGTATTGAGCCATTTCTCGACATTTTCACCGAATCCCTCTTAAACTATAGTGTTCCTATACTCAAAGTGACTTGCATCACTAAAACCTAGAAAATCAAATCTTGGAGAGATATTGCCATCTGCTTTTTTTCTTTCGATGAGTCATCATTGATTTACCTTATCAACTTCTAGGGACTAAAACTTGTCCAATCACTTTATGAAAATTATTAGTCCCTTAATCGTTTGTCATTACCCACCAAAACCAACTTAGGGGGTCTAGATACACTTTCAATCTTCCCCTTTTTTGGTGATTGATGAAAACACAATTAAAGCTTCGACAATTGAATTGAAATAATTTTTTTTTGGTTTCTCGGTTATATGTATAGCTCCCCCTAAATGTGCGCACATGAAAATTTGAGTTGAATACAAAATGCACATCTTTTGAGAGGCATGTGAGAGTTCCCGCTATATCTGAGATACCGTGGGATATGCAAAGCATATAATGAATTAAAAGAAGTATGTTACTTCACATCCAATATGTGAGATAACTAAGATATGGCCTATAGAGAATATCATGACATTGATAATAACTAATCATAGAACATATAGTCATGACCATAAATTAAAGTTCATTACTCATGCTTATCTTATGAAATTTTAAAAATACGACCACGACCACGATTCTCATAGTAGCACGACATACGAAATGAAAAGACCTACAAATTTTTACAAGCCATAAGAAACAAATGAAGAACAAGGCTTGTAAACTCCAAAACCCTTATTCCTACCCCGTAGCCTTCTCCTCATTTGGCATCAAGACACCAAAAAGGGAAAAGAAGCGATGATAGCGACCACATCTAGGTAGAGGCTTCATCGTCGTCTTCATCTTCATTGTTGCCTTCTACGGAGAGAATAGGAGATGAATCTACAGGGTCGGTGAATGGGTCAGGGAACTCCTCAGCATCACTAGGAACCAATTCAGAACCGTCCGGTGACACGGTCTCGCTGTTGGCTATGTGCTGAAGCTCTTTGAGATGGATGGTGTTCTTCTTGAAGCGACGGTTGATCTTTACTATCTTTATGGTGTTGCTCTTGCAAATAGAGAAAATTGACTTGAGAGCTGCCATGATGCCTCTTTGGGAGCTTGATGGAGTAAAGGTGGGATCCCTTGTAGGCTTGTTCCTCAAATCCCTGGTGCTGACTCCTAGAATGGATTTCTCTATCACCCTAGACTGGTGACACCATTAATGAGTGCTTGGATGTATGGTGCAAGAGGGAGAGATCGTTGATCAGTCATTGCAAATCTTATCTCATTATACAGAAAGTCCATCACATCAATGGGATTTTCATCTTTGGCATGCACAAGAAGGTTGATTGAATACCCTTGAATGAAAGATACATCACTAACTTTGAGAGTGAGGGTTTGGTGAAACAGCTTGTTCATTTGGTCATAGAAAGGTAGCAGCCCATGAATGTTCCTTGTCACTCCCGGTCTTGTTTTGATCATACATGGAGTCAAGATCATTATGACGCATTGTGTCTGTAACACCCCAGCCTCTCACCCGGACCGGCGGTCGTTACGCCTGGCTATCACCTGGGATCCAGACTGGCCCCACAAACCAACACTAGTCTTTCCTGCGCACTTTGTGCTCACTCGTGCGCACCCGGGAAGAACTTCCGGTCGGTCACCCATTCCCAAATTGCTTCAAGCCAAGCACGCTTAACCTAGAGGTTCTTTGGAGATGAGCTTTCGGAAAAGAAGGTGCACCTTGTTGATATGAGTAGTCTATCAATCCTATTAACCAGGATGTCACATACACCCCCCTTAAAGGATCCGACGTCCTCGTCGGCCTAGTAGGAACGTTCCCTCTTGGCACACGTCGTCCATGCGTCCAGTGCCGACACATGTGCCATGCCGTGCGCCACATGTCCGCGCCCCTGACCCGCATACGACCATGTAACTGCGAGGGTCGGCTCTGATACCATTCTGTAACACCCCGGCCTCTCACCCGGACCGGCGGTCGTTACGCCTAGCTATCACCTGGGATCCAGACTGGCTCCACAAACCAACACTAGTCTTTCCTGCGCACTTTGTCCTCACTCATGCGCACCCGGGAAGAACTTCCCGGTCAGTCACCCATCCCCAAATTGCTCCAAGCCAAGCACGCTTAACCTCGGTCACCCATCCCCAAATTGCTCCAAGCCAAGCACGCTTAACCCAGAGGTTTTTTGGAGATGAGTTTCCAAAAAAGAAGGTGCACCTTGTTGATATGAGTAGTCTATCAATCCTATTAACCAGGATGTCACAGTGTCCTCATCGTGAATCCTAAGAACATTCTCATCATCATGCTCATACAAATGAGCCCCAAGACTATGGGCGAAGTCACTGAGATGAGCTTGGAACTTCCTATCGCCAGTCATCCAGTGGAAGGTTCTTCTCTCAGTCTTCTCGAGGTGAAGAGTGGCATAAAATTGCATCATAACTTCTCAGTCCAGTCATGTTGGAATGACATAATATCCACCAAGCCCAAAGTATCACAACTCTCATATACCCCCACAAAGTGCGTCCAATGTGCCTTGATATACTCAACGCCTATTGCCTTCTATGAACACACCTTGGTCTTGAGTGGTACAATGACAATGTTGAATATCTCTTCTTGCACTTGAGTGTGGAATTGGGCATCCCTGGAATCAGATCTCCTTTCATATTTCTTGTGGCCCCAATGCAGCTCTTGGAACTCACTCTTCCTCATATTTGCGGCTTTCTTTGAAGTTTTCTTGGGTTGGGATGAGCCACCAGCATCATTGGGCTTCTTGGAAATGTTCCTAGCCAGGTTCTTCCATACTCCTTGAGAAGTTGCAGTCTTTTTCTCTATCAAGTCTTGTCGAGCCGCATCACACTCTTCACTTGAGCTATTGCCACAAGACTCTGTGAATAGTGGATGAGAGCATTTGGGATAAGTGCACAAGGCTTGCAAATAGGAGGCCAATAGATAGATTGAAATGCAGTGTGGTTTGCTGTCCGCTGCCTACTCGGACTATCCAGATTTTTTTGGACCGTCCGACCAACCGGACCCTCCAAGTGTTACCCGAATAGTCTGGGCAGTCTAGAATGAAACTAGACTACCATCTGGACCCTCTGGCTAGAGGAAGTCCGTAGGTCACCGGAGAGGCTCGGGTAGGGGGCAGACCACATGCATCACTCAATATTGCAATCTACGTGGAATAAATACATTTGGGACCTTATTTTACCCAAATTTACAAGATATCCATGAAGTTGTCTATGAAAAAGCATGGGGAAGAGAAATAGAGAAGAAATTTACTTGAGGATGATCCCATCTTGCCCTAACTTGGCAAGGGAGGGCTAAGGCAGCTCTGATGGGTGCAGATCTGAAGCCAGCTTCAAAATCGAGCGAGAAACTATGAAGAAGATGCTGAGAGGCTCGTGGAGGATGTTGAGGACGAAAATCCAGAGTCTCGGGTGGTTGGAGGTGGCCTGGATAGTCCAGGAGGCGGTGGCGGCAGGGACTAGGGTTTGGTCGGGGTGAAAAGTGGAGAGTCCAAAGTAACTTCCCTCGATTTTGATTTTATCCCCGCTGTACCACACCTGGGCTCTCTATATTTTAGCCGGACAGTCCGTGAGCTAGGACTCTCTGGCCAGAAGTCGGATGGCGCGGGTAGCCTACTCTGGACTATTTGGACAAAACCCGGATGATCCAGACTTTCACTGCCAGGACCAATTTTTCGTTGAGGTTCAAAACCACTTTTGATGAGTTTAGAGTTAAATAAATATAAGATGTTTAGAGAGAAAGCACAAGAGATACCCTTAGAAGTTCTTGCCACAGTGATAAACACCAAATCAAACAAAACTAAATATGGATGAGGTTAAATAAAATCAAATAAAAATTAACAGAATATACATAAGATGTCTAATTTTGCGCCAATATGTTCACAAGATATTTAATAAACAAATATGATGTTTTTCAATGTTTCCACCATGTATGAGTTTATTTAGCACTAAAGTCACTTATTCATTTGAAAATAGGAATTGAAGAGGCAAAAACTCAAATTGTGTAACTTAATCAATATAGACATGATATAATTACAAAAGTATTGATTTATTCACATTTGTAGGGTTGTTAGTATATTAAGAATACAACACTCCCCCTATATGTGCATATACATCTACAACATGAAAATATCAATTTAAAGCATACGTGTGTATCCAAGATGTCAAGCCATGTTTCTAGAATCAATGATGTTAAGTTCATTCCTTAACTCGCAAAACCTATGCTCATGTAGGGGTTTGGTAAATACATCGGTTAATTGTCTTTTGGTCCTTACATGGCTTAACTTTATATCTCCTTTAGCAACATGATCCCTAAGAAAATGGTGATGAATGTCTATATACTTGCTTCGGGAGTGTTGGACAGGATTATTGACTATTTTTATTACACTTTCATTATCACACAAAAGAAGCACTTTTTCATATCAATTCAATAATCTCTCAAAGTTTGCCTCATCCACAATAATTGAGCGCAACAACTACCCACAGAGATATACTCTGCTTCCGTGGTAGATAGCTTTATGGAATTTTATTTCTTGGATGCCCATGAAAGGAATTGAGATGTTCTAGATGTACTCTTCCTATCGACCTTCCAATCCAAATCCGAATATCCGACAAAACCAAAGCTAGAACCCTTAGGATACCAAAACCCTAAGTTTGCATAATGAACAATATATCTTAGAATTCTTTTTATCGCCACTAACTGACGCTCCTTTGGAGTAGCTTGAAATTTTGCACACATGCAAATACTAAGCACGATATCAGACCGACATGCACAAAGATAAAGTAAGGATGCTATGATAGAGCGGTATACCTTTCGATTGATGGACTTACCCTCAATTTTGAAGTCGAGATGGTGGTTTGTTTGCATTGGGTTCGGATGGACTTGGTGTTCACCATGTCAAACCTTTTAAGCATGTCTTTGATGTATTTGCTTTGAAATATGAATGTCCCCTCCTTGAGTTGCTTGATTTGGAAACCGAGAAAGAATTGCAACTCCCTCATAATGGACATCTCGAACTTCTTAGCCATCATCATACCAAACTCTTCACTAAGGATTTGTTAGTAGAACAAAATAAAATATCATCAACGTAAATTGGCATACAAACAAATCATCATTGACCTCTTTAGTAAATAGGGTTGTATCGACTTTCCTAATTTCAAACTCTTTATTGACTAGAAAATCCCTAAGGTACTCATATCAAGCTCTGGGGTTTGTTTCAACCCATAGTGCCTCATGGAGTTTATAGATATTATCGGGGAATTTGGGAAATAGGAATACTTAGGAAAGCACTTTTAACATCCAGTTGATATAATTTAAAATCATGATGTGTAGCAAATGCAAGCAAGATACAAATGGCCTCCAGATGGGCAATCGGGGCATAGGTTTCACCAAAGTCCAAACCATCAAATTAAGTGAAACCTTGTGCCACTAACCTTGCTTCATTTTGAATAACTTGACCATCCTCCTCTTGCTTATTTAAGAAAACCCATTTGGTCCCTATGATGTTTTGATTTGGCCTGCCAAGGACCAAACTTGATTGCAGTGAAGTTATTGAATTCGTCGTGCATGGTGTTCACCCGATCCGGATCATCGAGTGCTTCTTCAACCTTACGGGTTCAAAACAAGAGACAAAGGATTAATCCTCAATAAAATTTGCAATACGTGAGCAAGTAGGTACTCCTTTGTTCATGTCATCGAGAATGTTGTTGATAGGGTGATCACGTTGAACACATTGATGAACCCTTGGATGTAGTGGAGCTTGTGATGTTGTTATTCCTTCTACTTGCTCCAACAATGCACTTGAGTTTTGAATGGAGGTGGAGTGCTCAACTTGTACCATGCTTTCTGTTGGCTTGATCTCATGAATAGACATGTACTTGATAGCTTGAGATGGGTCAATGTCACCTATATCATTTAGATCGACTTGCTCTACTTGAGAGCTGTTAGTTTTATCAAATTGCACATCACACGACTCCTCAACACAACCGGTAAGTCTGCAAATTTGACCCATACCCCAACAAGAACTCTTCATCACATTTAGGTGCAAATTTAGATAATCTATTTTTCTTGTTGAGGATGGAGCACTTACTACCGAATACTCGAAAGTAAGATGTTTGGCTTGTCTTTGGTGAATAGCTCATACGGTGTTTCTTCAAGATGTGGTGGAGGTACAACCAGTTGGTCTATGGCAAGCGGTGTTGACAGTTTTCGCCCAAAAGCGATCCAAGGTCTTGTATTTATCCAACATCATTCTTGCCATCTCTATTAGTGTCTAGTTCTTCCTCTTCGCCATGCAATTTTGTTGAGGGGCGTTCATTCGTTTATCTATTGTGTCCTTTAGTGCTTCTATGGTGGATAGTAGGTGAGATAGCTTAGACATAGTATTTTTGTTTAAAGATGTTAAAGAGTTCATCATCAAGCAAGTCATCCTCACTATCATTTTCTAGATCACTACCACCATTTAATATTGCAAGAGAGGATTTCATCGTCACTTGAATGCTCGAAGAGTGTCTTTGGTGGAGTGGAGGCTTCCATGGGGATGTCCACAACACAATCTTCAGCATCCTTGTCGTCATCAGAGGAGTCGGAGTTCCATTTTTTGCCAATGTGTGCTTGAGCCTTGTAGTCCTTCTTGTGGAACTTACTCTTCTTGTGGTACTCATTTTTCTTAAACCTCCTCTCCTTCTCTTCATGTCCCCTTGCTTGTTGGGACAACTTGCAATGAAGTGGTCAAATTTTCCACATTCAAAGCAAGCTCTCTTCAGTCTTCTCGTCTTTGTCTTGCTAAAGAACTTCCCTTTATCGCTTTTGTCGATCGAAGCCATTCCTCTTTAGGACCTTTCCAAACATCTTCACGAAAGGAGCCATCTCTTGCATTACTTGTTGGATTTGCTCCATTTGAGTGTCCTCTTCTTCTTTACTGGTGCTCTATTCCACCACTTGTTTGGCCTTCAAAGCGACGTTAGTCTTCCTTGAGCTTGAGCTTGTTTTGTTGAGAGCACGGATCTCATGAGCCTCTTCATCAATCAAGTCATGGGCGAGGATCCACCCAAGGATGTCATGCAGTGTGAGCTCATTGAAGTTGTCCTTCTCGTGGATGAGAGTGACCAAGATCTGGTTCTAGGGGGCAACGGCGCAAAGCATCTTCTTGACCACATAATTGTCAGTCATCTCTTTGCTCCCAAGTCCCTTGATCTCGTTGACGAGGTTGTTGAGGCAGATGTACATGTCACTTGGCGTTTCTTGATTTCTCATGATGAATAGATCAAGCTTTCCCTTCAACAACTCGAGCCTTGATTCACGAGTGGTTGATGTGCCTTCGTGAATTTCCATGAGAATGATCCAAATCTCTTTGGCACTCTCAAACGAGCAAACCTGGTTGAACTCATCTCTGCTCAATGCTTTGAAGATGGCATTGACCGCTTGAGCATTGGCTTGGATCAGTCAATCTTCCTCAGTCGTTGGGTTGTCCTTATTTGCCACTACATAGCCATTTTGCAGTATACACCAAATGGCAGGATTAATTGAGATTAAATGCATTTTCATCTTATGTTTCGAAGAAGCATAGTGAGTTCCATTGAAGTAGATACTCTATTCGATGAACTACCAACATATGAATGACTATTGTAATAAGCTAATGGCGGAGGCATACTGTTGTAGGTGTTACCACTACTACTAGTGCGCCTACTCGCAACATCCGGCTTTTCGCGTGACATCTCATTCTCTCTAGGCGGTGAATTCCCAAAGGAGAGACCTTGCTCTAACACCAACTAAAGGATCAAGATGTCAGTCCAGAAGGGAGGGGTGAATAGGAGACTAATTTTCTTAAACCAATTTAAAACTATTGTTGCAATTATGTAGAATCAAATATTATCTAAAGCAAGAACAATATGCACACATCAATAAACTAGATATCACACAAGCAATTTTAATGTACTTGCAAAGAGAAACTTGTGGAATGTAAATGAGGCAAGAAATAACCAAAGAGAGATAAGTGGTTTGTTGTCGAAGTTTGGATTCTTGGGGAATCCTACGTCTCCATTGTGGAGCTTGATCACGTTGATCAAGAGACGGTTTCCTCTCAAGTCTTTATCCTTGGAGGGCGCTCTTGCGTCACCTCGACTTCTTGGTGATTCTTTCATTGTGCGGGTGAATCCAGGCCTTCACAAACTTCTTGAGGCTTACCACAAAGGTTGGGAGCTCTTAAGGACTCATAACTATCTAGGAGATCCCAATCTCCAAGAGAAATGAACTCGATGAAGTCTCAAAGATGAACTTGATGCTTTGCTTGGATTGGATTTTGAATCTCACTCAAATCTTTCTCTTCCTCACAAGGATTCTCTCTTGGTTCTTGGAGGAGGTTGGAAGAGCTCAAGGGAGTGTAGGAATATGATTGGGCAAGAGTTCCCCTTGCTTGGAGCAATGGGGCTTGTATAGGACCCCCTCAAAAAAATAGCCGTTTGAGGGAATCTGTCAAAATCCGGACCCTCCAAATAGAACCCGAACCCTCCGGATTATGAAAACCAAAGGCTATGCTGAAATTGCAAAATATTTGGAGGAAGGAAGACTAGAACAAACTGTCCAAACCCTCATCTAGACTCTCTGGGCTGTGGTCCGAGCGGTCCAGTACCAAACCGGACGCTCATCCGGACTATCTGGGTTGAGGTATGGAAATTCACTAGAGAGTGCAGATTCTCTAGGATGATGACTAAATTTTTCCAGACTTAGGATTAGGGTTGGCTTTTGCGGCTGTTTTGAGTGACAAAGATAGCAACATGCATTGTGCCATTTCTCAATATTAGATAGAATAGATATGGATAGAAAGACATTCTATTGATTTGCAAAAATGACTCGTCGATCCAAAGGAATCATTCTTTTGGTCTTTCTCTGCCCCCCGCCCCAAAACTGACCCATGACACAGTGCCCATTCGTTTTGTGTGCGAGAAGGCAACGAAGTTCAGTTCAAAAGACCGCAGCAGAGTGGAGCAGCCGTGACACGAAGTTCCTTACCTTAACTGGATCTCGCTGGTGCCACCTAAATGGTAGGTATAGGCGGTGGATGTTTGACATTATTTCACCGATACCCTCTTAATAGTACGGTGTTGCTATACTCAAAGTGACTTGTGTCACTAAAACCTAGAAAATCAAATCTTCGAGAGATATTCCTGTCTTCTTTTCTCCTTCTTCTTTTGAGGGTCATCATCGATTTACGTTATTGACTTCCATGGACTAAAACCTTTTTAATCACTTCATGAAAATTATTAGTCCCTTAATCATTTGTCATTAACTACAAAAATCCACTTAGGGGAGCCTAGATGCACTTTCAGGAAGGGGAGCCTAGATGCACTTTCAGGAAGCTCACGTCATGCTTGTCAAATTCCCGACCCGAGCCACCCTCCATGGGGCCATTTGGGCGCACTTGGGCTCACTTAGTTGGCACCTTTGCTCAGTGGGCCAAGCAGCTGTGTGTGTGGCCCCATCGATCCATTCGCTAGGTGGGCCCTATAACAATGAGCATGGCCAAGCTGCCCACGTGGATCTTGTGCGCAAGCTGAGGCTGGGGTTTAGTGTGGTTCACGAGCCCTTGGTTTTCCGAAGACTCTGTCAATAGCATCCAAGCAATGATGTTGGGCCCCTGCACGTGGGGGAGGATCACGGTCATCCTTGATGCTTGCTCGATTTGCCAAAAACCCTATCGGTGACAGCCCAGCAACAGAGAAGAGGGCTTGGTTTGCTTAAGATCCAAACAACAACAACGAGGTCGTGCATGGTGGCGAAGTGTTGTTTTCGCACTGGCTAGCTATTGGTGTTGCCTATGTTTCCTGCAGCTGCTTCCTTGCGACCCGAGGAGGTGAACGAGGTCGTCGGACCTCTTCCCTTGTCAAGCTAAGGCTTTCCTTTTCCTTCTCCTCCTATTGCGTGCATGTTATCGGTGACAACATTCGGATAGTTGATGTCTTTTTGAATAGGTTCGGTTGCCTTGTGGAGCACAACCTAGTACCATGTAGAAAGTACTGCCTCTTATGGGATTTAGCTAGGGATTTTGGGCTTTCATGGACTTCCCTATGTCACCACTAGAGCTCCCTATCAGGAACTTGGAGGTCTAGGCCAAGGTTGAGCTAGCGACTTAGGCCGTCTTGGACTTCCCAAGGTCGTTACTAGAGCTCCCTGTCAGGTACTTGGAGCTCTAGAGGAGGGGCCCTTGAGTCTTTGTGACTTTGCTTGTTGGTTTATGATTCTCATATCACCATAAGCTCCCAACCATTTACTTATACCATCATGTTTTACCACTTTGGAGTAGTTTCGTGATTATGCTTGGCACATGCCTTAGTACTGAGATCATCTCACCATGTTATCACTTAACATCAATATGTCATTAATTTTAGCTTTATGGTACTTAGCTGAGAGTTTTAATGAGATCAAAGTGTTTGTTTTTTATGAACATTTCAGTAAGATGGGATGGTGTTCACTTAAATTGGCTCGGAGCCCACCATGTTCATGCCATGCTTTCATATGTTAATGATGAAATACTTGTGTAGTATTTTAATTCTTGTGCACTGCCATGCTTAAGTTAATTAGGATGAGCTTTGCAAGTATGAACTTACTTATAGGAATTCAATTCCTAACATATTGTAGGTGATCCTAGCATAGATGAGTTATACGGTGCTGATAATGTCGAATCTGACAATTAGTTGCTCTATTTGCTCTTATCGGTCATATGTGGGTTATGTGTAGCTTTTGGAGATGGGCATGGCTGCCATCTCAGGTGTTTTACACTAGTTTCCACTGTTGTTCCGTCTTTTACTTTTGATGTGAACAACCTATGTAAGAGATGTGTTCCATATGTCTTGTATCTCTTCCTTGAGAGTTTTGTTGTGATATGGAAATTGTTAATGAGGCATACCACACACCATGTGTGTATGATTTGGAAGTGTATGCAACAGCCATGAATAATTAGGGTTGCTCTTTTGTTTCGTCAAATGTGATAATTTCCGGTTGAGTGACCCGCCAGCTGTAATGCGCTGGTCGACTAGGCAGGTTGTGGGTTATTGTACCAGGATTTTGAGTGACCCACTAGCTTTAGGGCTAGGTCAGAGTGAGGGTACAATTGTCGGACTCCTCCGAGATCATTGCGTTTACCAAACTTGAGAATGGTGATAAGTCTTTATAGGATTTTAGAATTGAATTCAGCTCTTGTTGTGATGTGTGTGTCTTTACCCGACTTGGCCAAAGTGACACATACACCTAAGGTGCATATCAGATGTTGGCCTGGTGTCGGACTATCCAACTGTGACAGATGCATATGATGTAATTGCGTATGGTATGTTGGATAGTTACTCGGGTATTCAGACTATGCCTCACGTATGAGTGGGTTGTAATTTTGAGGTCCTGACAAGCGATGTGGTCTCCTACGACAGGCCCCCTGATCCCTGGTTATCCGTGTTTCATCTAGACATGGGCTGTGACTAGTGGTGGCGTGGTTCAGCGGTTTGCAGGGTGAGGGCCCTGCTAGCCCATGGCGGTGATGGTGTCGACTACAGCACAGTGGGAGCTCCTGAGGGCTCTGCATTGACGGCTTGTTAGTTCTGGTGGTGGTGCTTGGCACCCTCATGATGGTCTATCATCGAGCGGCTGTGGCTGGTCGGGTGCCGTGCTAATGTCACGGGTCTTGATTTTCGGCATGCTGGCTCCAGATCTGGTGGCTGGGAGGAGTCCGGGGCGGTGCCCCCAGGTGTTTGGGTGCTAGGTGCTCCAGACGAAGTCCTAAACCAACTTTGTTTGTGCTGGAAATGGCGGTGCTCTTGGGCATCGTTCCCCTTCTTGGAGGCATCATCGTGGAGCTTTGACACCTGTCCCACTGATGGCAGTGTTGGTTCCTGATCTTTCGATGAGAGATTAAATTTTGAATTGGTGGAGATGACTCTCATGATTCGGCTGTGACCATACGGTGATATTTGCAACTCGCAATCGTTGAACCAACTTTGAGACATTATCGATCTTGCTAGAAGCATGGTCGACCTGACCACGAAGGTCTCTTCTACGAGCAATCCAAGAACAAGTAAGTAAATAGTAATAAGCAATATGAATATTGCGAATAGGAACTATGGACAAAATTCATTGAAGTGTTAGGGTTTCGAGGATGATGTCACTGTTGCACTAGCCGAACAAGAGAGACACCAATAGTTTTCACAGAGGAAAAACCAATTTAACAAACCCAAGTTTTAGAGGGGGTTTCAAGTCCTATTTAAAGTAGAGGAGGAAGGGATTTCGGCCAGCCAGGCGGGACTGTAGCTGAATCCAACCCTGAGACAAACTCCTCCCTGGAGTCTAACTCCAAATATATCCACTTTGACTCTAATTTCAAAATGACATGGGCTAGGCCCAAAAAGAGATGGTGCGATGACTTAACCTCCAAAGCTACGAATTGTACTATGTCCTTTGATTTAGGTAAGGTGGCTACCATCATTTGATATGCGCTTCAAGTCATGCAGCCATCTCTCTTGATATTGCTTATGGAGGCTTCAAAATCTTGTAGTAGCTTGTCATGAGCTCATCATCTCCTCTCTTGGTGTCATCGTGTCCATATCCATTGCCTCTCCATATGCAGCAAGGACCTTTGTTCCTAATCACAAGAACATCACTTGCTTTATGTAGCATCATGGTGTTCATAATATTTGAGTGCATGCTGAGAAATGAAGTTACTTGATAATTAAGTTGGTATGCATGCTGAGAAATGAAGTTACCTGATAATTTGAGTCATGTCTAACTTAAGCTCGTCTTCTTCTCCCAAGTATGGCTTCAAATCTGCAATGTTAAATGTAAGACTAACCCCAAAATGTGCAGGGAGATCGAGCTTATATGCATTATCATTGATCTTTGTAGCACCTTGAATAGACCATCAGCTCTAGGCATTAACTTAGACTTTCTCGAATCTGGGAACCGATATTTTTGTTCGCGCGAAAATTGGATCCGCGGAACACCTAGGTAAGTGGAGTCGCCAACCGTACTTTCGTGTACGATAAACGATTGCTTTCCGAGCAAAGCAACAAAGGGTGGATAACTATCGTACTTTCATGTACGACGAACGATTGCTTTTCGATCAAAGTAACAAAGATCTTCTTGCTTTCGTGAAGAAGGAACGACTGTTTTTCAGTGCAAAACATCAAAGATCTACTACTAAGAAAAGGTAAAAGGTAAAAGTAATAGATTGATTTGTGTCGATTGTTGGATGATATCAATCAGCCATCACCCTTCACATATTTATAGGGTGGCTGGTCTTTCCGTAGGAGATCGGGACTCCTAATCCTTGCTGAATACACCATAACCACCTTTGAACCAGGACTCCTTCTGATACACGAGGACCTTCCCAAATCCGTGATTAACTTTCCTTTGTGATTCTCCGCGGTTCCTTGTTTTCCAAGCTTCTGGTATCTCCAAGTCGAAGATTCTGTCGTCGGAAGCAGACTTGGAGGTGGTCGACTTGCTACATCAATCCATCAACTTGGTAGCGCCGCGACCTGTTTCCAGTACTCGAGGTCAAAATGGCCTATGCGGGTCTCGGGGACCTCTGCGAGTACCTTAGTACTCGGGCTGCTCAGGTCCCGAGTCGATCCACTCAGTGCTCGGGGACGTGAGTACTCGGAAACACGGGTACTCGGGCTGCGAGTACTCGGGGATGCGGGCGCGCTGGTGCTCGGTGTCCGGAGGTTCTGTTCGGGACGCTGCAATAGTCAAGCCTGTATAAAAAGTTTAACACTAAAGCCATAGCTTGTTAGTCCATTATTTCAACTCCCAACCGCAATACTAATTTGGCCAACTAGATAAATCTCAAAGCCAAATTACGCTGTAAACACATGCCCCCCTGTTTTCGGTATGATGGTATTTACCGAAAATACTACGTCATTTCTCAGGGCGATATAACATATCGGCCAAACCAGCTATCAAGCTTCTTGCCATAAGCTCGGATAAAACTTCTTCAAATACTTTCCATTAAGAGCTTTAGACAAACCTTCTCCTTGCAAAGTTTGCACAAAATAGGAATTTCCAACAACAATTTCTACAACTCTATATGGACCTTCCCAACTCGGTGACCATTTGCCGAATCTATTATTTCGAGTTCCAACGGGCAAAATCGTTTTCCATACTAAGTCTCCTATCTGAAATGATTTCTCCCTTACCCTTTTATTGTAGGCTTTAGTCACTCTTAATTTTTCCTTCTCAATCTCCCGTAAGGCTTTTAGCCTTTCTTCTGAGACTTCATCTATCCTGTCCAACATCAAGTTATTGTAATCTACAGCCGACAAGTCATTTTGTCTGGCTACCCTAAGAGCTTGTAAATTAATTTCTACAGGTAACACTGCCTCTTGTCCATATACTAACTCATACGGCGTCACTCGGGTTGCCCCATGCTAAGATATCCGATGAGCCCATAAAGCTTCCGAAAGCACCTCATGCCACCTTCTCGGATGCTCTTCAATTTTCTTCTTTATAAGCTTAATTAGCGTTTTGTTGCTAGACTCGGCCTGTCCATTGGTCTGGGCATAATAGGGCGACGAGTTCAACAATTTAACCCCAAAGGACTCAGCGAACTCATTAAATTGGTGAGACATAAAAGAAGCACCTTGATCAGTCGTCAAAGTTTGAGGAATGCCGAACCTATGAATAATGTGCTCTAGAACAAAACTAATTACTTCCTTATGGGTGATATTCCTTAGAGGAACTACTTCAGTCCATTTAGTAAAGTAATCCGTAGCCACAAGGACGAAACGATGACCCTTGGATGAAGCGGGATGTATCTGACCAATGAAGTCTAAGCCCCATCCTCTAAATGGCCACGGCTTTATAATAGGGTTCATCATAGCCGCGGGTGCCAATTGTATGTTTCCAAATTTCTGGCATGCTTCACATCCTCTATAGTAACGAAAACAATCTTCCAACATTGTCGGCCAATAGAAACCTACTCTTTTTAATAACCATTGCATCTTAGGGGCCGACTGATGCGTTCCACATATTCCTTCGTGTACTTCCCCCATGGCTACTCTCGATTGGTCGGGACCCAAACATTTTAACAATACTCCATCTATTGTTCGGTGATATAACTCGTCATTCAACAAGGTATATTTTATAGCTTGCCGCCAAATCTTCCTATCCCTTGTTTGACTCGGATCTTTCAAATAACTAGCTAGGGGTACTCTCCAATCATTAAATTCTAAGTTGCCCGCCGACTCGGCTACTTGCGGTTCTGGTACTGACCTAGTGCCTATCGAGTCGGTGCCGCTTCTAGGCAAGTTGACTTCGAGTTCCGACAAGTCGGGCTCGACTTCAAACAAGTCGGCCTTGCCTCTAACAGCAGCTAGCATTGGTTCCTTTGATATAAAGAATGTCCCTCTGCCGACTTGGTACCCGGATGCTTGTTGTGCTAGAAGATTAGCTCTAGAATTATCTTCCCTAGGCACATGGCTGATAGTGAAAGTATCTAGGGACTTGACTATATCTAAACATCGGTCTAGGTAACTATTTAGTACTCCATCAAAACATTGGAATTCTCCATTAACCTGCTGAACTACTAGCAATGAATCCCCATAAGCATCTACGTCTCTTACGCCCGTATCGACTAAGTTTTGCAAACCAAACAGTAGTGCCTCATACTCTACCTGATTATTAGTGCAAGAATACTCTAATCAGACTGATGCCTCGTAAACAACATTATTTGGTGAAATTAAAACATTGCCGATGCCTTGCCCACTTCTACATACCGATCCATCGATCAACAATGAAGTCGGCGATGACTTGACCTTTCATAGAACGCAACGACTCATATATCAGATCGTACTCTATTAATGCATAAGCCCATTGTAGCGACCCTGCACACCACTGCACGGTGTAGTGTGCCAGTCTTTGATATAATATAACAAAATCCCATCTCATTATATTACATCGATCAGAGTGTGCAACAAAAGCATTGATGGTCCAACAACTATATATGTATTACAGACTTCAAAATATACATAAGTTATTACAGAAATACAGTAGATTAAGTTTAACTGAAGATAGCAATAGAAATATAGAACTGAAGATTAAATTGCAGAAAAGTAAAGCTGATATTTTATTCTTATACTAAACTAAACTATTCTTGCTCTAGCTGTGCCTCGTCCTGCTCTCCATAGTCGATGTAGTAATCGACTCCTTCGATCCCTCCTGTCAGGTCCGGCTCCTCCTTCCCCTCTTGGACTTCAACTTCCTCATACTCAACCTCTAACGATTCAGAGTCTAACAAAGGAAAGGTTTACGTAGGGGATGAGTACAGAAGGTACTCAACAAGTTCATAATAGCAACAGGTATTTGAATGACTATTTCTACCAGGACAAAGTCCTCAAAGGATATGCATGAATCCAATATCGTTCCTGGAGAGTAAAATTTTAATTTAGCTATGTTCAGATGGCTTCACGGGTCGTTAGAACCTCCGATGGTTCCTTTCCCGCCATGATCGCAGTTCATACCCAGAACAGGGAGTGACAATGCCACATTTCAATACACTCTGCAGAGGTGCGCTACTTTACCCACAAGTGGTACTTAGCCTTTAGCCGGGTACGAGACCCATCACACTCCCATCGGTGCGTGGCCAGGTCTAAGGTTCCGAGTCATTTTCACCCTTCCCGTTGGCAATATCTCCCCTTATGTAGTCGATCCAGCACCGACTACCCACCTCGTCATTATAGCGTACTTTTCTGCACATTTCAGGGACATAACGCCTCCCAAAGCGGAAATTCAGGGTTTATCGCTCCCCTGGGCGAGGGACTTAACGCTTCCCCAGGTGTTACTTTACATACGTTCCTGGGAGATATGCACTGAGAAGGTATTACTTGACTCGCCTGTCCCATAACAGGTCTTGCGGTTAACGCTATCTTTACGGCGTAAGAATGCCAACTGACATTTGTTATTAACCTTATGATGATACCATATGCAATGGAACCCTGACCACCCCACAAGTTCCAAACCGGGGTTCCACTGCCCACCAATATATGATTCAGCGAATCATAATGCAGTTCATTTATTAATTATCACAGGTGATAAGAAGAAGAAATTGCATATATATGTGGTAGAAATAATCTTCAACATGAACAAGAAATGAACTTGCCTTGAGATGGATAAGAGATGAAGTGAGATGTCCCTTCGGACGAAATCGGCAGAACCTCGGGATCTGAAGTGGAATAATCGTCCGATAAGGACTATTTCCGAAGATAGCAATTGTATATGCATGTATGCATGCTCAAATTGATGAGGTTGATTTACAGAATTTGGATTGTTTGGACGATGTGGACTACCTTGTCGAAGACAATGCAATAGATGATATTTTTATTAATTTTTCTTGATTTTTTTTATCTGCTCTATCTTTTGAACTTATAAAATTTACTATTAATAGCTTTGCGGTGTGGTGAAGTTGTTAATTAGTTGAAATTCGTGAATTTCGAAGTAATTATACAAAAATCCTGAATTCTGAATTTGCAGGAAAAATATTAGGTTTCCGATGAATGAATATGTGTACATACATATCATTGTAATTAAAGAGCATTTTCATGGGTTATTTGAGTTGAGTTATGATTTGCTAAATTGGAATTGGAATGTAAATCTCTTGCTAATATTTCGATTTATGGACAATTCTCTAATAACACAAAAGAAGGAAAATAAATAAAAGTAAAACTTTGCTGCTGAAATTTGGGCCGGTCACGAGCCTTTATTCTGGCCTAAGGCCCGCTCGGTATACCCGGTTAGGGTAAAACCCTAACCCTAACCGGCCTCCCCCCTAATGCTCACACACTGCCGCCCCCCTTATTCTCATCCCTCTCTCTCCCAATTTCCCCCAAATGGCCCTAAACCTAAATCCCCAAATCCCCTCTCCCTCTACTCACCTCCTCTGCCACCGACTCCTCCTGGACTCCCATGGCCGCCGCCCCCTTGCTCCCTTTTGGTCGCCGCCGGCCCTCCGGTCTCCTCCCTCTCTCACTGGCCGCCGGCCTTCCGGCCTTCTCCCCTTGGTTGCTCCGCTCCGGACGCCCCACTCGGCCCCGTCGCCTCCTCACCCGGCTTCGCCTCCACGAGCCTAGGGCTCGGCCTTGCCCCGATTTGGCGTCGCCGATCGCCTCACCGCGCCGCCAAGGGCGCCGCCTGCCGCCTCGGCCCGTCCCCATCACCGGCCGCCTCCGCTCGGTTGCCTAGGTGGCCGCGCCGCCCCGGTGCCTCGTCGCCGGTGGACGGCGGCAAGTTCACCGCGCCTGCAACCCCGGCGACGAGGTGCCGCCCATGGTAAGCCCTACTGTCCCCCTTCAACATGCCTACTTCTCTCACTCCATTTATTCCCCAATTCTTGTTCTAGGTTTTGCTATGTTTGCCACGGTTGGAAATTGGGGAAATTTTTGTTCTAGGGTTCGTTGCATGGTATATTAATTTGAAGAATAGCTTCTAAGTTGATCTTTAAATAGCTATTGATGTTAAGAATAGATGAGACACTTGTTTTGGTTAATTGGCTCACTCTGATGTTAGCTAACTGTGATATGCCTACATGTGTGTTCATAGCATTGGGGATTATTAAGCTTTTCTCTAGATGCCTGGATACCAGCTTAGCTTGCTTTTGATTGGCATATTCCAACAAAATTAGGACATACTGTTGGTTCGATCTGTTATTTCAAAACTGAAAAGAACACATGTTGACCTTACTGTACTTTAGTTTCTGCATTAGCATATACACCTTACTGGTTCCATATGTACTGAGCATTTGTCTTTATTTAAGGAACTTGCTTTATTTTGCTTTAGTTGTTCTCTGTTGTCTTCTTTACACACATGTCTTAACAACTTTTCTAATTGAGAGAATAGATTCTCTTTTAAAATTAGCCATCTTCTGTTTTAAAGCTGCTAAGAATTCTCATTGTTCTTACTGTTCTTAAATTTCTACATGTTATATATATATATTTAGTTCGGTGCATGAACTTTAGCATTCTTAACTATTTCTGTAATACTCACTGATTTGCTCCTGGTCTTAGCCTTATCCTTATTAGCTAATATTGATCTGCTCTTAAAAGATCTTTACATCTTTATTGACGTAATTTTGATGTATCCATATTCACATGCGTTTGTTTTGCTGGACTGGTCTTAGCTTATACCTATGGATGTTTATGGAATTGAGAAGAACAGATACTATTTTTATCTTAGTCTCTCTATTCTTTATCTATATACAGACCTGATTCCTTCTCATCTTCTCTCTATTTCTTTCTCATCTAATCCCAAAAGAACAGATTGCTTATACTTGATTTAAAAGGTTGGCTCATTCAACCTAACGCAGAATATTTTCTGCAGAGTTTTAACACTTCTCCTTTCTTTCTTTTCTAGTTGTTCCTATTCCCTCTACTATACCTTAAGCAACTGAAGCTTGTCTTGAGGTATTCTGAATCCTTCTTCTTCAGGCTACGCCTCCTCCTCCTTGCTGTCTTGTTTTACTGCTCAGCTATTTGCTATGCATATGGTGCTGTTCTGAGGTGGTGTTGGATGAAAATGAAGCTCCTTTGGCCCTATTTATAGGTGTTTGGAGGCTGGTGTGCTGGAATTTCGAAAATGGCTTGGTTTGACACCTAATGGGTGACTCATCTCTTGGTTTGGTGAGTGAGCTGCTTGCTTGGCAGCCTCTAGTTAATCCTCATCCCTTTTTCAAGCTTGAGGTGGCAAGGCAATGCCACCAGCTGCTTGTGGCTGGTTCAATCCCCTTTTGGACAGGTTATGGGCAAAAATGAGTGAGTTTGTCCATTACTGCTGCACGTTGGTTGTTGCTAGACTTAGTATTTTAGCTGCTTTGGGTCTTGCTGGATTTAAATCTAAAAGCAGACCTCAATTTGGCTTAGTTTCATAATCGGTTGCCTAAATGGAGGTTAGTTTAACTTGAATTGACCTAAAGAATCATTTGTTGCCTTGCTGCCTATTCGAATTCAGTTGCCTACTCGGATTCAATTACTTAATACCTTGTGATATGTTGCCTCGGAAGTATTACTTGCTGCCTTTTAAAGATTGTTGCCTTAATTCAAGATTAAATCTAGGTCAATTCTAACTTTACCTGAATCCAGAACTAGTTCCTTGGATTCACAAAACTAGCCTCCTAAACAAACGCATTTCCATTTTGGAAATGCAACATTTTAATCCTTAACCAACTCCCTTTTCTTGGAGTATTGCTCTTTTGTTTATGTGCAGGTTGAAAGGAATTGGGGAAGATGGAAAAGACTAAGGAGAAGAACAAGACATTAACTTAATTCCTTTTTATTGTAGATATTTTGTAATACCCATAGTTGTAATATTGAACTTTTTGTAAATCTGATTTGTGAATCCTCATATTTGTAATTCAATTGTTGAACTCTTATAAATGTAATTGAGTCATTTGAGTGCATGCTTATATCTTTGAGTTAATTCATACTATTTATGTACATAGATTTATAATGAAATTTTTTATCTCTTGGATATATGTATATATATATGTAAATCGAATTACTTTTTATTTATGTATGTGACATGTTTATCCAATATAAAGAAAAAATTTTAAATTTCTCTCAATTTTTTATATGAGTAAATGATATATCTACACTCAACTCCTAATTCTATCGTTTAGGCTTTTAGAAAATATGGGTTCTCACACCCATTTCCCAATCCTACCGCTAAGAATCGGTTGTTGCAACATATATTTGACTACGTCGACTTGGCAAGCCACAACGCAAGTACTCGAAAGCAGATAATGCCGAAACTTGGTACATGCATAGAATAAAGATAAGCATAACTTCTCAATGAACACGTACCGACTTTCGGTGTCGAGTAGACGGCAACTTATATATGCAATAGTGCATTCCTTCTTGTCGACTTCCTGAGTTAAAACCGCGCCGATCACCTTGTCTTGCGCAGCAATATACAATCTGAACGGCACACCCGACTTGGGTGCTCGAAGCACCGGAGGGCTCAACAAGTATCCCTTAATGCTATTGAAAGCATCTCGCTGCTCTGCCCCCCAAGTGAACTCGGTTTTGTGCTTTAGCCAAAGTAAAGGGACAAACGATTCAATCTTTCCCGCCAAGTTAGATATGAATCGTCTTAAGTAATTTATCTTCCCCAATAGACTCTGCACATCCTTTTTGCATGTGGGTTCTCCTAACTTCTTGATGGCTTCTATTTTCTTAGGGTCAATCTCTATACCATGTTCATGAATTATGAACCCTAAGAACTTGCCAGCCGACACCCCAAAAGCACATTTGAGCAGGTTCATTTTCAACCCATACCGACGCATCCTTTCAAAGGCTAGCCGCAAGTCGGCTAAATGGTGATCAAAGCCATCCGACTTGACGACAATATCATCGATATAAACTTCTAACACAATGCCTAAGAGATCATGAAAGATTAAATTCATAGCACGCTGATACGTAGCACCGGCATTCTTCAACCCAAATGTCATGACAACCCACTCAAACAACCCGACAAAACCGGGGCAACGAAAGGCAGTCTTAAGCATGTCCTCTTCGGCCATAAAGATTTGATTATACCCGGCATTGCCGTCTAAGAAACTAATTACTCTGTGCCCAGAAGCATCGTTTATTAACATGTCGGCTATTGGAATGGGATATTCGTCTTTGGGGGTAGCCTTGTTTAGATCTCTAAAGTCTATGCATACTGTAATTTTACCAGTGTTCTTCTTCTCAACCGGCACAATATTCGAGATCCACTCGGCACACCTACATGGCCGGATAAACCCGGCTTTTACTAACCGATCGACTTCTTCCTTGATACGGTCGTATAGATTAGGGTTGAAACGCCTAGGTGGTTGCTTGTGTGGCCTGAAACCCGACTTAATAGGTAATTTGTGCTCGACTAGACTTCTACTCAACCCGGGCATTTCAGTGTAATTCCAAGCAAAGCAGTCAACAAACTCCTTAAGTAATGTGCATACCTCGCCCTTCTGACCGACTCCCATATTGGCATTAATGAAAGTAGGTCGGGGAACTCCTCCATCACCAATGTCAACTTCTTCAAGCGGGTCGGCCGATGAGAATCCTTGTCCGAGTTTTTCCATGTCCTCAAAGTCTTCGATGGTCTCATGCATATCGCTCTTCCTGGAATGATACTCTTCAGTGCGCTTTTATAACCACTTAATGCTATCTTCTTTATTCATTACTTACAATGATAAGTCGTTAAGCTGAGCTATACAAGCCGGCTGCGCCTGTATCGGTACAAACCCATCCCTACCGATACTGATGTAATCGTAATCTGATAAATTCCTACCCGACAAGCATCTCATATCACCGTGTTTCCAATCAACCGTTGTTTCAGCAAGAGCGATGCAAGCTGAGTTGTCTGCCTTGATGATCTCTATGTCATCCTCTACCCATTGGATCAAGCATTGGTGCATAGTGGAAGGGATGCAGCAATTTGCATGAATCCAATCACGTCCCAGAAGCACATTATATCGGCCTTTGACATCAACGATGAAGAACGCAATCGGCAATGTCTTACTCCCGACTGTGAGTTCCACGGAAATCACACCCTTGGCCTCAGATAATTCTCCCGAGAACCCGCTGAGCCCCATGTTAGTCTTCATCAACTCACCTTCCTTTCGACCCAACTTAGAGAAAACCGAAAGGGGCATAATGTTGACTCCAGCACCACCGTCGACAAGCATACGGCCGACTGGTTTCCCGTCGATGTGGCCCTTGATGAACAGAGGCTTCAAGTGCTGTCCAGGTTCCTCCGGCTTCTCAAACGTAGCATTTTTCAGACCGAGTACGAGTTCTGTGATCTCCAACTCGGGTGCAAGAAAATCCATGGGCAACTCGAACACCATGTTGACGTCCATGTCGGCGGGCATTTTCCTGACGTCGCCACTGGTAGCATCAACTTCTTCCTTCGCTATGCACTTCTCTTTCCAAGTCATCTTTGCTGGTGTCATCAGCCTTGCTCGGTTGAACCACTCATCGCGCTTCTTCTCGACTAGTTCCTCTCTGAGTTCGAGTACTCGCAATCGCTGTACCCTCCGCTTTTGAGTATGCGTGAGTCTTGTAGGGCACCATTGAGGCTTTGGCTTTGTTCCTGGCTCAACCGACTCGATGTTGCTGACTTGCTTCTTTGGCACCGGTTTGTCGAGTTCATTTTTTCGCGTGCCAGGTCTAGCTGTGCCGCCGGACTCTGGCCCGTCTGAGTTGTTTATCGTGCCGAACTGTATCCGCCGGGTTCCTACTGGTGACACTGAGTTGTTCTGTGGATTGATTGACACGGCGGATCGTTGATGTCGACTTGCCTCCAGAACTCGGGTAACACCCGCTTCGTCCAAGTCGGGCGCAAACTGGGCCGTTGTGGTGCTGCCAGGTTTGGACTCGTCACGCTCGACCGGCACCCAAACGCGCTTGATCGGCGAGTTGTTTCTCTAAGTCCCTCCGGATGCCGCCGAGTACCCCTGTGCATCGAGTTCCTTACGCCGACTAGCAATCTCACTCGGTGACCTGGCCCTCGGGTTAAACCGAGTCCTCTTCCCTTGTGGGTGTCACCTGAACTCGGGCCTTGATGGGATCCAACTCGGCTGGACAATGCCGATTGGCCCAACGAGATGTGGTGCCCAAGGATTGAAACCCCATGGAGGGAACTGCGGACAGAAAGTAGGCGCACACCCCTAATAAGCCGGGCCTGTCGCGAAGTATGGTGGTGGCACATAGGGGCCTTCTTGCCAGTACTCGGGAGCACCGAACCCTAATCGTGGAGGTGACCTGGGACGCATAATGTTTCTGAGCCGAGTGACCACATTGTTGGACGCGTGAGAGGTATATCTGTCTAGCAGTTGTTTCACTGTCGGCTTTATCTTTGCGACTTGCCCCTTTCCTTGGTTGACCTTCCAGACTCTGACTTTTGGATTTTTTGGTTTGATCATCCTTGGAGCAGCATCATCGTCAATGATGACGTTCTTCCCTTTTGTCGACTTGGCCTGATCTGACCGAATTAACACCTTCTTCTTCTCCAAGTCGACCACATTGATCAGAAAAGGATCGCTGTCGAGTTTCATCTTGGTACTCTGAGCAAATGTCAATCGTCCGTCATTAATGGCCGATTGCACCTGTCGACAAAATACGTTGTAATCATTAGTAGTATGAGAAAAGGAGTTATGCCACTTGCAATAAGCCCTTTTGCCCAAGTCGTCTGCAGACGGTATCACATGTCCTTCCCTTACTCGGATTAGATTCCCTTGTAGGAGCATGTCAAAAATCCTATCACATTTACTAACATCAAAGGTATACTTAATCTCTTCTTTCCGAGTAGGTGTAGGTTTTAAAGCAGAACATGCAAATGGTTTTGACTTGGGTGCCTGAACCCACTCGGCTATGCATATATCGACATCGTCGTCACTAGCCGAGTCATAGTCATATGCTACCGCGTTAACCGCAGGTTTCTCCTTGCCCTTGTTCTTATTATCTCCAAACCGGCTATATTGTTTAACCTCCTTAGCACGGTTTTCTTGTGCTAATGCTCTCTACAAGACTTGATTAATATCCGCAAACTCATGCCCCTCTAGCCTATCTCTAATATGAGCAAGTAACCCTGAAAAAGCAAGGTCGGCCAGATCTTTCTCGGCTATGGTCAAACTAAAGCACCGGTTCTTAACTCCCCTAACCTTTTGATGTAATCATAAACCGATTCATTGTACTTTTGTTTAACCATTGTCAAATCTGAGAGCCTAAGCTTGGTCTCGCTGCTATAGAAGTACTCGTGGAACTTTTGCTCCAACTGTGCCCACGAGAAAATGGATACAGGAGCAAGCGATGTGAACCAAGTAAATGATGTTCCGGACAAGGATAAGGGGAATAATTTCACCCTAAATATATCTGATGTGCCGACTTCACTGCACTGCGCTAAAAACTGACCTATGTGCTCGAGAGTAGTCCGACCATCTTCCCCTGTGAATTTAATGAAATCTAGAATCTTGAACCCGCGGGGGTACGGTGTTGAATCAAAATACTCAGGATACGGCTTGTGATAGGAGCGTATCGTGCCCTTGGGTTCTAAGCCAAATTCTTTTAATATCCTAGCGAGTTGGTCTTTAAAACTCTCATTGGCCAGAGGCACTGACGGAACGTGGGGATGCAAAGTCGGCTTTGGCACCGAGGGTTGGACTTGCTACGAATATGCGTCAAAATATGACTCTGGTACCGGCCCATGAGGAAACCCAGTACCGAGAGGTGGCAAGGATGGTGCGCCATACGCCACTGTCTGATAATATGGTTGTGGGGCGTTGGTACTGACGCCAAGACTTTGGTTATTATCCATAAGCCCTTGAGGAACCGAAGTCAAGACAATGGATGGAGCAATTGTGGGAGCGGCGTTCATCAGGCTACTGGGTCGAGTAATATCAGGCAACATCAGTCTTTTGTCCTGATGCTCATCATTAACTTGTAGCACTATTGACCGAACCTGATGTGATAAACTACTCTCCAGCTCTTTGTGGAACTCCTCTTTGAAATTCTCTAATCGGCTACTTACTAATTGGGCGAGCATTTGTGTTGTATTACTCAGATCAGAGGAATACTTGCTAGCTACTGACACGTCAATTAGATGAGCAATATCTTCAGAACAAGTCGGTTCACTCACCTCGGTTCTGAGCGCAGAGGAAGGACTCGGCACGACTGCCTTTTTGATGACACCGTTCCTTGTCTTCTGGTAGCCAGCCAATTTTTGCCGGAGTCTTTCCGCCTGCTCCTCTTCGAGTTGGCGCTCGACTTCTCGCTGTTCGTCTTCGGACAGATCGTCGAGCGTGACGGCGATGATATTGTCAGTGTTGACGACACTTCCATCTTGGGAGTCGGTATTCATTGTGGAGTTTCCTTCCTTCCCCAGCGGAGTCGCCAATTGTGTTCGCGTGAAAATTGGATCCGCAGAACACCTACGTAAGTGGAGTCGCCAACTGTACTTTCGTGTACGATAAACGATTGCTTTCTGAGCAAAGCAACAAAGGGTGGATAACTATCGTCCTTTCGTGTACGATGAACGATTGCTTTTCGAGCAAAGCAACAAAGATCTTCTTGCTTTCGTGAAGAAGGAACGACTATTTTCCAGTGCAAAATAGCAAAAATCTACTACTAAGAAAAGGTAAAAGGTAAAAGTAATATATTGATTTGTGTCGATTGTTGGATGATATCAATCGGCCATCACCCTTCACATATTTATAGGGCGGCTGGTCTTTCCGTAGGAGATCGGGACTCCTAATCCTAGCTGGATACAGATACGCAATCTTTCCTTATTTAAAGGATCCTGATCCTAACGTACATATACACCGTAACCACCTTTGAACCAGGACTCCTTCTGATACACGAGGACTTTCCCGAATCCGTGATTAACTTTCCTTTGTGATTCTCCGCGGTTCCTTGTTTTCCAAGCTTCTGGTATCTCCAAGTCAAAGATTCTGTCGTCGGAAGCAGACTTGGAGGTGGTCGACTTGCTGCATCAATCCATCAACTTGGTAGCGCCGCGACCTGAGGTCAAAATGGCCTATGTGGGTCTCGGGGACCTCTGCGAGTACCTTAGTACTCGGGCTGCTCAGGTCCCGAGTCGATCCACTCGGTGCTCAGGGACGTGAGTACTCGGAAACACGGGTACTTGGGCTGCGAGTACTCGGGGATGCGGCGCGCGCTGGTGCTTGGTGTCCGGAGATTCTGTTCGGGACGCTGCAATAGTCAAGCCTGTATAAAAAGTTTAACACTAAAGCCACAGCTTGTTAGTCCATTATTTCAACTCCCAACCGCAATACTAATTTGGCCAACTGGATAAATCTCAAAGCCAAATTACGCTGTAAACAATTTTCTCAAGTGCAACCACACTAAAACTCTAGGTTCAAATTTGACTTCCTTTCTACCTTGATCATTAGCAAGTTTATACTTAGAATTCATACGTTCTATGTTATTCTTAGTAGTTTCAAGCATCTTTAGTATCAATTCAGCATGTTGTTTAGCATCAATATTAATTTTCTCTGATGATAGTATAGGTAACTAATCAATAGGAATGCGAAGAATAAAGTTATAAATTTCAAAAGGGCACATCTTTGTAGTAGAATGCAGCGAATGATTATAAGCAAATTCAACATAAGGCAAACATTCTTTCGACATTTTCAAATTCTTTTTCAAAACATCCCTAAGCATAGTAGACAAAGTTATATTAATCACTTCAGTTTGTTCATTAATTTTGAGGATGAAAAAAGTACTAAACAGTAAATTCCAAAAGTGGCTAAGAAATTCCATATCATGATCAGAAACAATAGTATTCGGCACACCATGTAAGGGAAAGAACACATCAGCAACATATGCAGCACCATCACTTTGATGACATGGTATAAAGTGTGCCATCTAAGAAAATCTGTCCACCACAATAAAATATCCATCCCCTTCTTTGTTCTAGGCAGGACAAAAAGTATCCTCTTAAGGTACACTAGGAACAGAAAGAGACATATATAAACCATGTGCATTAAGTCATGACATACTTTGGCATGTAGTGCAGTGAGCAACGAAGCGTTTGATGTCACATCTCATCTTTGGCCCAAAAAATGATCAGCAAGTACATCCTTAGTCCATCAGCCCATCTCCATGCGCCTCCTGTAACAACAAAAGACGGATGAATCTAGCCGAAATGCATAGCTCGTTAGCACAAAACAGAAAATCACACATATTTATTCTATGTTTTCCCTTCTTTACAATTCAACAAGACATCTTTAAAACTAGGATCATGCACATATTGCTCTTTAGTAGTTTGTAATCCAATTTTTTTGAAGTCAAGTTGTGAAAGAATGATATATCTCCTAGAAAAAGCATCAATAATAACATTTTTCTTCCTTTTCTTGTGTTTTATGACATAAGGAAAAGATTCAATAAATTCAACCAACTTTGCATGTCTGCAGTTCAGTTTAACTTGACTTTTAATATGCTTAAGAGACTCATGATCAGAATATATAACACATTATTTAGGCCATAAATAATGTTGCTATGTCTTTAAAGTCCGAATGAAAGCATATAATTCCTTATTATAAGTTGAATAATTCATATTAGGCCCACTCAATTTCTTGCTGAAATAAGCAACAGGTTTACCTTCTTGTAACAATACACCAGCAAGTGTAATTCCACTAGCATCACGTTCAGGCCAAATCAGGAAGTTGGAGAAGCGGTGCATGTGAGAGCTTATCTTTCTGTCGACGATTGGTAAACCATTGATCTTACGGTAGTTGTGAGATAGAGAATTTGTTGAAGGGTAGGGACCCCTAGGACCGTCACCGTGTAGCACCAGGATGCACAAACAAGGATTTTTATACAGGTTCAGGCCTCCCTCAGGATAATAACCCTACGTTCTGTTGGTATATACTGAATCACGAGTATCTTTACAAATGGTGTTAGTGGCTACCCTAGATTGGATCTAAACCTAGTCGGGGGCTCCTCCGAATAGATCCAAATGGCTGGAGGCTTCTATAGTTGCTTGTAGCTTCTGTAGAATCTGCAGGATCTGTATGGCTTGTAAAACTTGTCCTTCCTTAAGAGGTCCTCGGGTCCTTATATAGGGGGTTCCCCGAGTCGTAGGAGATATGGACTGATCTTCGAGTCGAACTTTGGCTTCCTTAAACGTAGGGATATAGTCTTCTAGTTTAAAGGGTGTCTGGGATCTCTACGAGAGGTCCCCTTATCTCCTAGAATCCCTAGCGAGTATGTTACCCGCTCCGGATATCCGGGAATACGTATACGATCATCACTTTGCATACGGTATAGTGTATTACTCATGATCACTTTTAAAATATCAAAAGCTTGTTGTTGTGAAGGAACTCAAATAAATGGTATACCTTTCTTTGTAAGCTCATTCATAGGTGCGGCAATGTTACTAAAATCTTTAGCCAAGCATTGAATCCAGCTAATCTAAGAAAACTTCATACTTGTGTGACTGTGTTAGAAGTGGGCCAACTCTGTATAGCTTCGATTTTGGCTTGATCAACCTCAACTCCCTATAGTGTAACAGCATAACCAAGAAACGACACTCGATCAGTGCGAAAGGTGCAATTCTCAAGGTTACCAAATAAACGTGCATCATGCAGAGTATTAAAAGCAACATGCAAATGATCAAGATGGTCCTCTAATAATTTTCTATAAATCAAAATGTCATCAAATATACTGCCACAAATTTGCTAATGAAAGCACGCAAAACCTCGTTCAGTAATCTCATGAAAGTACTATGTGCATTAATTAATTAAATCTAAAGGCATCACTAACCACTCATATAGATCGAACTTAGTTTTGAACGTTTTTCCCATTCATATCGTAATTTCATGCGAATTTGGTGATAGCCACTACGCAAATCAACTTTAGAGAAAACAACAGAACCACTTAGTTCATCAAGCGTATCATCTAACCTAGGAATAGGGTGATGATAATGAATGGTGATATTATTTATAGATCTACAATCAACACACATACGCCATGATCCATCTTTCTTAGGCACTTAAATCACCGGTACATCACAAGGACTAAGAGATTCACGAACATATCCTTTATCAAGCAATCCTTGCACTTGTCGCTGAATTTCTTTAGTCTCTTCCGGGTTGGACCTGCATGGTGAACGGTTGGGCAGTGAGGTTCCTAGGCAATTTGATGCTTAATTCCGCAAATTGGAGGCACCTCTGGTGGTAATTCCTTTAGAAATACATAAGCAAAATCCTGCAAAACATTAGCAACAGCAGGAGGCAAAGAGGAGAGAAATCCTCAAATAAAAACAAAGCTTCTTTCCACACTAAAGCATATCAAACAGAAATACTAGCTTTCTACCTCACCAATATCAGATTTAGTAGCATGCAAAAAAAAATCTTTCAACTTAATTTCATTCCTTTTAGCACTAGGTTTTTCTTCTTATGTTGCATAAGTTCTTTAGCTACAATCTGATTCTCACTTGTGCTACTCTTGTTTTATTGATAAGCTCACTCTACTTCATCTCTTAAAATTGCTTCAAGAGACATGGGCAACAAAATGATTATGTTTCCTTTAAATATGAGAGTATGTTGATGTGTTCTACCATGATGCATAGTATCTCTATCATATTACAAAGGTCTACCCAACAGTAAAGAACATGCTTATACTACCCAACAGTAAAGAACATGCTTATATAGGCACAAAATTACAATCAGCATAATCATGATAAGAACCAATAGAAAAGTATATATACTCTCGCAATAGGTGTTAACTTCAGCTTACCACAATTGTTGAATCATTGAATGTAATAAGGACATGTGTGCTTTTGTGTGGTCAAGCCAAGCTTCTCAACCATGTCCATGCTCATCAAGTTGTTGCAACTCCCTCCATCAATGATCACATGGCATTTGCGCTCCTTGATGATGAACTTGGATCGGAACAAATTATGGCGTTGGTTTTATTCAGCATGCTCCATTTGTGCACTAAGCATATGCTTCACTATTATGCTCAAAAATTTATCCGTGAATTCAGCACCATAATGTTCCTCTTCATATTTAGATTCTTGTTCGTCACCTGCACGGTCAGTGGCAAACATAACATATTCTTCCTCAATATCAGTAGCTAAGTATACATACCATTGTCTTTGATCAAGAAAGCTCGTTTGCTTGGGCAGTCCCACATCATGTGCCCATAGCCCTTGCAGCTATGACATTGTGTTTCTTGTGTTCGTCCTGTTGAAGCAACTGAAGATGAACGTTGTGCGGGGGCTCGTATCGTGTTTTTTCTTACTTCCGGTGCTCGTGAAAGTGTAGTTGAAGTAGATTGACACATGCTATTATTGGAAGGAGAGGGTGCAGTGTTCTTATTGGAGGGGCATTGGGTGCATGGTTCTGAAATTGGCTTGTACAACCTCCAAAAGAATCTCCAAAATTCCCTCTTGGCTTGGATTGTTGTACCTATACTTCCCTTTCAAACAAGTGGTAGAATTGTACTCTTTATAGTCAAGTATATCATAAATATCACGGTTTAAACCACCCAAAATATAGCCATCTTAGCATCTTCAGTTTGTTCTAAACTACAACGCAACAAACCAGTTTACAATTCTTGATAATAATCCTCTAAGGAAGTACTACCTTCTCTCAAACGTTGCAATTTATTAAGCAAATCATGAGCATGATATGAAGGTACAAATCTATGTCTCATAGCTCTCTTTAAAGCATCCCAAGTGCGAGCTACATTTTGATTATTATGATGATATTCATTCCAGCAAACAAATACAAACTCAGTAAACTAGTAGTAGCCCTAACTTTCCTATCCTCAGGAAAGTCATAGTAAGCAAAATTTTGTTCTACGGCTAACTCCCAAGTGAGATATGCATCAAGATCATACTTTCTAGCAAAAGGAGGATATCAATTTAAATTTACCAAACTGATCATCACGATCACGTACCTCTCGTGGTGGGTCTCATCTCATACCTTGTCGATTGAAGCATCGTCATCGATGATTATGATCATTGTTGGGATTGAAACCTCCATCAGACTTTGTATTAGCCATATACAAATTTGCTCCATCATCATCTTCATCTTCTACTTCAGCAGCCTAAGAGCAAGTAACGGATGGGGCACGACAACGAGGTGAAGCAACGTAGGCAGTAGGGACATCACACGTGCGGCTGGGGTTGCATGGGTAGCAACGGGTGGTAGAGCTTGCTCAAGTCACCCCACACGAGCTTCAATGGTAGCAAGCGTAGTGTTGGTGCCATCAATCGCTGTCTCAAGACACTCTGAATGTTGACTCAACAAGCACTCAAAAGTGTTGATGCCCTTCATATGAGGTATAAGCGGTGTGTCTTCCTCCGAATGATCACTGGAACAAATAGCGGAACCTGCCATTCTTAGTAAAAAACAAGAAACAAATCACAAGTAATATGTCCCTATGAACTACTAGGATCTGGAGGCTCAAAAGTCGCTCACACTCAAGTTTATACCAAATTCTTACCAGTTCTTACCAAGCAAGTAGGTAGTGACAACAACTTTTTCTAAGTTGCAATATAGAACTAATTTTTTTCTAATTAGTTTCTCATTTAAATTTTAAAAATTCTTTCAATGCAATGGACAAAATCCAAAAAGCCTTTTCTATTTATCCATTTTAATTTCATCATTAAATAGAAACCCCTTTGGATTTTCGCAAAATTTCTAGAATGAAAGCCTTTATGCTCTTGTTAATAAAATTTATCAACCTTAAACCAATTTACTTGTGGATTTTGGAAGCAAGTAGGTAGTGACAACAACTAGCAGTGTCGAATAGTCCCTAAAGCTTGGATGGATCCATTGCCCAGTGAATAGCATCGGTACGATGGTAGAACCTGTGTAGCTTGGGTAGGCTCAAATATAGTAGCGAGGATTAGTAATAATCAAATCAGAGAATGCAAGTTGAATAGTTAAAATAAAGTGCTATTTACTAGTTGCTGACCCTAGGCTAGAAAGAGCTAGCTATCATTGCCTGTAGGATGTAAGTGAAGCTTAGATTGCTGCAAAAATAGGCGTGAAGCAATGTAGTAACGAATGCAACGGATATAAGTGAAGCTCAACGAGGCTATGAAGAAAGATGTAATGTGGCATATTGCTATAAAATAAGCAAAACTCCGATGATCAACAGAAATCCCCTATTATAGCAAATCAATATGACAACAGATGAAATACCTAGGGAGAAAAAAATGTAGAACGTGGGTGACTGTCTCAAACAACTATCCAGCCACAAAACTAGTTTTGGGCCCAAAAAAATTTAATTTTTTTCGAATCGGTGCCCCAGTGAAAAATCAGGCCCAAAAAATCGCGAATGATGGTGATTGTCTCAAATAGTAGGGAACAACCTAAAAACAATATTGGGACCAACAAATTTTCGGAAGAGTTCCCGATCCTTTTTTAAGGTCTGGAACTTACCTCTTGCCCTGCGAACTGAACTCGAGCTCTTATCTCCTTTTCTATTGGCCGAAATAACTCAAACTAGAAAGCTATTATTAGTGGAGTCCGAGACCTAGTAGTGTTGGAGTTTGAATCCAAAACCTACAAGGGGTGGACTTTCCCTCGTACCCAAACCATTAAGGAAACCAAAATCGACTTGACCCCAAAGCTGGACTCTTCCTTATCTCCTCCGAAACCAATACCTAGATAGGTTCGGGTCTACTCCCTATTACTCGTGGGGCTTAGCAGATTGGTTGGGTGCGGTGGCTAGGGGAACATTGTGAGGGTGGATGGTGGTGATGGCAGAGGCAAGCAAGATGGTAATGGGTAGTGCAGTTAGGGTTTGTGGCGAGTTAATGAAAGGTGGTGGCTACGGTGATGATCTGATCTGCGGAATTTAGCAAGATGCAAACTAGACACGACAAACTAGACACCAGCTAGACACTAGAAATCAGCAATTCGACATGACAATGCAACCCAAGATTCAATGATGCAATGCATTGAAAAGAAAATTACGAAGGCTCAAATGGGTTTGGACAGGGATGATCTATTACTAATTTTTTTATTTTCATGGTTTTATGTGGACAGTAGGTAAAAGATGAATCTATTATTACTGAAACTGGAAGGGAAGTTCTAATAGAAAGGACAACAAAGCATCTGGCCGAGCAACATTGAGCTTTGATACCATGTGATGGTAGCAGGGGTTCCTGATCTTTCGATGAGAGGGTAAATTTTGATTTGGTGGAGGCAACTCTCACAATCTGGCTACGACCGTGTGATGACTTTTGCAACGCGTAGTCGCTGAACCAACTCCAAGACATTATTGATCTTACTAGAAGCACAATCAACCTGACCACGCAGGTCTTTTTCCTGCGAGCAATCGAAGAATAAGCAAGAAAATAGTTATAAGCAATCTGAATATTGCAAATACGAATTATGGATAAAATTTGTTAAAGTCTTGGGGTTTTAAAAATGATGTCTTTGTTGAACTAGCCGAACAAGAGAGACACCAATAGTTTGCACAGAGAAAAAGTCATCTAAAACCAGACTTTTAGTGGGGGTTTCGGGTCCTATTTAAAGGAGAGGAGGAGAGGATTTCAGCCAAGCAAAGTGGGGATGGCCGAATCCAAACCTAAGATGAACTCCACCCTAGACTCTAACTCCACATTATGTCTACTTGACTCTAATTTCTAAATGACATGGCCCAGACCCCAATAGAGGTGGCACAACACCTTAAGCTTGTCATGAGCTCATAGTCTCCTCTCTTGTGTCATCATGTCCATATCCATTCTCTCTCTCTATGCAGCAATGCCATTTGTTCCTAATCACAATAACATCACTAGCTTTAGGTAGCATTGTAGAGCTTTTAATATTTTGAGTGCACGCTGAGAAATGAAGTTACCTGATAATTAAGTTGGCGTGTACATGCTCTAGTAATTGGTCCTTGTATATCAACTTGAGGAATGGCAACAGGTGTTGTGGTTGTATCAATGGCTGGGATGTCCTCATTATCCAACCTCGGGGTGTATTTCTCTGGGTCAAAACCCAGATCCGGCTTGTCAGATCGAGTGACGGCAACATTCTCGATGTCATTTCCTCCTTGGAGGCATTATTTTGGAGTCTCCACCCTCTCGGTTGGTGCGCGAGGCCGAGAGTGGCCTAGCTAGGAAACAGTGGTTGGGCGTGCAGGGCCGTCAATGGTGCAGCTAGCATGGGGTCGGCGGTTGCGGCTTTGGGTTTCACGGGTGCGGTCAACGTGCGAACGACACTGGACGGGGCATGTTAGCTATCCCATCAATGCTGGAGAGGTCCAGATCTGCTACACTTCGGACATGTCTTCTTTCTCCGCTGTCAACGGGGCTGGCGGATGTGGTCGTGGCGGACTTGGTTTTGGCGTGATAGGTGAAGTTCTTCCCAGGTGGTTCTACTGCGGTGAAGTTAGAGTCATCAGGTCGTGAGTGTGATAGGTGATGACGATGACGCGGTTGATAGCGTCAGAACGGGTGTGCTTTGTCTGTGTGTGTCATGCTTGGTCAGCCTTTACTGATGTGTCTGTTCGCCTGGCGATACTTTCCTCTAATTTACCGAGCACTATAAGGTTTCCAGTTCGATTTTAAAATGCGGGGACACTCTACTCTTTGCCTGAGATTTGTCAAAAATTGAACGAGTTGGTTTCCCAACATGCTTAGCACCACGTGGTAGACCATGATCAAAACTTTGATATATGATATATGGTTGTGAATTGCATGGATGCTTCATATTAGCTGTATTAGTAATATATATAGATGTGCTAGCAAATTTCATTTCTAGCACACCGTAGCAAATTTCATTTCTAGCACACCGTGTCTTTTCCCTTTTGGTATATTTATTGAGTTATTTTTTGGTTGGCTTCAGGGCACATCTCTGCCCCAAGGCTTTCAAATGGAGTATATAATTAGACACCTCGTTTGGTTGTAAGAGCAAGCTAATAGTAACACCCACGAGTTAAAAAAAAACCTAGAAGGTAGAACCACGTGTTGTCGCGCTGTCCTAATATGGTCGATAATTAAATTTAGCATAACATATAGCTAGATCCCAATAGCTTATACTATTTCCAAGGAGCATTATTACAATGTGTAATGCCCATAATTTTGTGTAATTTATAGATGCATCTTATCAGCGTAACCTAGGCATACATCCTCCTAGTCACAATATCAGAATTGTGAATCCGAGCAGCATGACACTATTCTTATTTCAGATGATGAGCGGGCTGAATCCAAAACAGCCATAAAAAGCAAGGACAAGAATGAATAAACAACTCTTCACTTGGTGCACAGTAGAGCCTTGGCAGTTGGGGGGCATCCGAGAGCTGGCATGTTAAGTAGAGATGGTATGTAAAATTAATTATATGACAGTGGACAGACATATGCCAGACCTATTCAAGTTTGTCGGAGTGCCGAATTGAACAATTCGAAGTTTGCAGTGTCCCAAGAAGAAAACCTATTCAAGTATTTCTTTGAAAACAATCATATACTATACTCCTTCAGTCTATAAATGTTATAACTTTTAGAAAGTGTAGAATCTCCGATGGTCTTCAGTGTGTATATCCGCCGTTACTTCTAAAATCTATGTATAAGTGGAGTCATATGAAATTATAATATTTCTAATGGATCTTTTTAACAAATATAATGATATCACTTTTGTATATGCCCAATCTATATTCTAGTTTCTTTTTATGCATATTAGTTGTCAAAGTTAGAGAAAGTTCACTGCAAGCATGGACTAGTTGAGTTGAGCAGTTTAAATTTATGATGTATCCAAAGTGTAAGCAGTTGTTGGAAACAAGGAAACAAAGAAATGTATCAAACACATGTGTGCAGGTTAAATTGTCACTCAGTCTATAGAAAAGACAATCACAAGTATACATGTGTCCTTCTGTACATGGTTAGCTTATCTCGCTTGGTCACTTTTTGAATTTATGGCCTCAGCCATATCTTCGCTGCTGCCTTCAGCAACTTCCATTTCCTCCACTTTTTCAAGCTGCCTGAGGAGGTCCTTGGATGAAAGCCAAAATAGCACTATGCCTAACAGCAGTAACCTTGGCACAGAGGCACCAGTTTACAATGCTATGGCGATGGAGATAACTGCACTGAAGACCAAGTTCACAAGCTCGAAAATATGATTTATTTTACTCCTATACCATAGAACAAAATCTTTGACGATTGCAATTTGGGTATTAACAAGATTTAGTTGTCCAGTGTCTGGATGATGTGAAGAGACAACAGGATTACGACACTAAATTGTGGACCGACAGAAACTTGTTCAGTAGGTGCAAATCCAGGCACAAGAAAGACACTGTAGAAACATGAGTATTTGAGCCGATAGGAACAACAGATGTCAAATTTGCCAAAGTTTTTTGAAGGGCCTGCTTTTCCTTCTAAGCTAGTTCATCCCTAATAAGATATCCTTTTAGAAAACCCCATAGTATCTCCTGTATAGATTGCAAAGAGTTGTGTCACTTGCAACAGCCTGTGCAGGAAAAAAACGAAACATTAAATAACTTCTAGGCTTGTTGTTTGACCGTTACTAATACTTATAATGGAATCAAAGCAAAGAGGCTTCTCAATATCTAATTAGACTATTTAGGTCCACTACGTATATAAGGCACAATGATATCAGTCAACTAATACTATGATCTGAAAATAGTAAGGCACTGTGAATGCCTGCAAGTATCGTTAACGTGTGTCTGAAACAAAAGCACAAAACGTAGGCAATTTTTTCAGATCTGGTAGTAATTATGACATTATGTACGGGTTTTTCTTACTGCAAAGGGAACAATTAAATTTAAATGTTGATACCATCGTACTCTCCTTAACCTTCTCTAATTGATTGGGCATAACATTTTCTTTTGTGCTAATCGGACCAGAAGGCACTGACACAAGGCGATGACTTGTCTCATTTAGAACATTCATCTCTTCAAAAATAGGATAGGACTGGATGAATAACTCTTCAAAACTAAAGAAACTTCTAGAGATGTCTAAATGCCGTGGCACAATATGTAATACAGTTCAGAATAAAACAGGAATAACTAATAGCCATAGCACTTCCAGCACTGCTAATGACTTCCAGGGAAAAAGAGGAGTCATTTTTCCATATATTTTCTTCTACTGTGTTACCAAACACATAGAAAATAATAAAAATTCATACATCGATCAATCTTCCTTCCAGAAGTCCTGCGAAAGAAGCCTCAAAATGGAGGCACTCATTCTCTATCCTGAGAGAAATAAGAATAACCAAAAAGTGGAAAACACTTATTCATTACCCTGAAATGGCACCTATCTTTTAAACTTTTAATCACAGCTAGACTGTTTTATATATAGTGTTTGCCTTTTGATATTTACCTGAATTAAGAGTTACACCACTAAAACTTCTAAATTTTAGAAGCACCATTCACTTGTCCAATGACAGTAGATCTTTTCTTGAACACAACAATCTACATGGCAAGATGAATGGCAAGCCGCTGGAATCAGGATGAGCCCGAGGCACCGTTGTTCTGTTGGAGGCGACGAAGATTGCCACGTACTCCACTGTGTCGCGAAGGATCATGTTCCCTTGCTTGTCGACGCAGTCAAAGAACTTGAGGAGTAGTGCCATCTTTCTCCCGAATCAGCGTTCTCCGAGAAAGCAGCTTCCAGAGTGTTGCAGCATACTGCGAACTACTGCTAGCAGAATCCTCGGATGTAGTTGAGCTGTTGCAATAAGCATCTTCAGGCTCAAAATAACCTGGCCATCAGATGATCATTCCGTTACGCCAAGAGCGACTCCCCTCTGCTAGAGATGAACTAAACTGTCAATAGCAGGTAAGAGAAGAAAGAAAGCCAACTATTGTAGATTACACTAATGAAAATATTCGAAGCATGGTGATTCATCAACATAGCTACATTAAGTCCTTATCTATCTGAGGACTTTTACAGTACCCTCAAATCAACATGGACCGTTCGTTTTCGTGGATCCAAAGGCTCCTATCGATCTATACTGCTCAAAACATGGGTAGTATTTAGTTCTTAACGTGGGTAGTATTGGTGCTTTAAGGGTAAAATCGGTAGAGTTGGATGACAATTCGCGCAGCTGCCAGAGAGGAAAACTTCAGCGTACGATCAGCATGGCGGAGGCGATTGGGTTGACGGAGAGGAAGAGCAGAGGGGAGTCAAGATGGAAGAGGATCATAGGGAAGGAGGCGGAACAGAGCGGCGTGGGCAGGAGGGACGGAGCAAAGAGGCTGCACGATTGGGAGCAGACGGCGGGAGGTGGAGCAGAGCATGGGGGAGCGCGGCGGGGGCGTGTGCAAAGGGAGGCGGATCGTCGGGGAGATCGGCTGCGGCTTTCACGGGACGGAGCAAAGGGGAGCACGACAAAGGTGTGCGAGAGGAGCCGAAGCAAAGGGGAGCGCGGCGGCGGCCTGCGGGCGGGAGGAAGAGTAGCGGTTGGGCAAGCGCGGCGTCGGCGTGCACCGAGGGAGGCGAAACGTCAGGGAGCGCGGCGGCATGTGCCGGGGGAGGCATGCGCAGTGGGGGCGGAGCGAAGGGGAGCGCGGCCGCGACCTGCGCAGGGAGACTGCACAACCTTTGCAACCTCCGCCGCTCATTCACCCGCCGCCGGCCGCGTCGTCGTCCGCTCACGTGCGCCCCGACGTAGTCTTAGTCCAGCTGCGCAATGGACTCCCTCGCCGCGCCCAGTGCATTCCCGGCCTCGCCATACTTGCCCATGCATGTCTGAAGTAGCTCTTGCACAGTGCCGTCGGCGCCCTGCGCGATCAACAGCGACCCCATCCCGTTGGTGCTCACGACAGCAGCAAGTGTGCTCGCCGACGCCAAGGCGTTGGCGACAGCGGCAAAGATGGCAATGGCAGAGGCCGCCCGCGCATGTCCGCGGTCGTGCTGGATGGGTCTGCGGCGAGCGCGGCCACGCAGAGGTCATAGTAGTTGGCGGAGTTGCAGGTGGCGCGGACCACCGAAGCCCCGCGGTCTGGAGCGATCACAAGAAAGTTTGAACTTCGTTTCACTGAATTGATAGCAAAAAAGCCATGGAAGTACTTCCAACAAGATTGGGTGACCAGAAGGTGTAATGTCAAATGCAACTAGTTCTGATTTGTGTTCTGATTTCTGAAGCAAATCTGAAGTCTGAACACCACAGCTCCAACTTTACAATCAATATTGTACAAGGACACAATTTGTCGGTTCACATCTTAAATTTCTCATCTAGCAAAAACACCAAACAGTCAAGACAAACTTCTCTAAAAGAATAATATCAGAGGCTACTTGAAATTAGACACTAAGAGCACAAGGAAGAATCATCAAAGACTATCTTTCCCTCATATGAACCTTTAGTTACATCCAACTGCAGACTTTCTTTTACCCCTTCGTTTTTCCTCTGTAATTTAGTTACACCAAACTATGCACCAGCCCACGCCCACGCATGATATACAACCAAGAAGGCAAGAAGAGATGAAGGAAAAAAAACTGCATTTCATGCACGCACGCATGTGCTCGATCGCTACAGCTCGACAGAGACGAAGGTGGCGGAGTAGTCCGGCATGCGGTGCAGGCTCCAGAGCACACTCTCGGCCACCTGCTTGGTGGCGGCGTCACCTTTGTGGAAGGCGCTCACCAGCACGCTCGGCAGCATGCGGTCGGAGCTCACCTCCCTCATGCATTGCTCGCCGCCGTGCGCGAGGAACCTCTCCAATGCCTCTCCAGTGCCCAGAAGCACTGCCGCGGCACCGCGCCGCCACCGCCGTGCTCGCCGTTGTGCTGCTGCCGCAACGCCCACAGCACGTGCCGCGCCGCGTTGTTTTCGGCGAGCGCGGCCACGCGTGTGGGCGACGAGGCGCTTCGCCGGTCACGGCAACAACCGCGCCGGTGAGCCTGTGGCGTACCTAGTCGGAGACGAGAGGGCTGAGAGAGATAGCAAACGGGCCGAGACAGATTACGAAGTGGGCTGAGAGACATTCATAAAAATACCCTTTTCATATTTTTTTACACAATGTAAATAGTCTATAATACCCTGGAAAATCAATAGTTAGATGAGACTTATACTATTCCCCAGTAAGATGTACCATTAAAGACCTCTTATCTATTCAACACTAAACATGAGGCTATAACAGATTAACCAAAAATATGAGTGTCAAAAGAGATTCCAGGTCGCCCCGAGCTGAAAACTAACAGGCTAGCTGGGTATCGCATCATGATTTTGATGTTATATCTCATTGTATTTGTTATATATGGGAGGTTTTAGTTTGTATTTGTAACTCACATTGTTCAATACTCTCTAAAATACATTCTTTATAACTAATTTCCAACTAACGACTACAACTCAACTTAACATAATAATACATAATGCTCGTGCTGGTTCATCACTTATATGAAGTCATCATCACTATCTCCACCCTTTAGCGATACTGTAGGACAGGTGTATGTGTAATGCTTTAGAGAGTTCTCCACAAAGTCATCTCATCATCTTCACCCTTTAATAGTGTTGCAGGGCAGATGTATGTGAATCACTTTAGAGAACCATTCATGAAGTCATTGTCATCATCCATTACACCTTTTGATGGTCCAACACTTTTTGATGATCCAACACATTTGGTTGATTGAGCTATCGGGTAGCCACCTCCAAATGTTAACTTCATCCATGTATAATTATCAATTTCTTTGTTCATAAACTCTGCATCCTTAGGGTTTGTGTAGCACTACAAAACATCATATAAGAAATAGCAAAATATGATGATTGCTACGAAAAGAGATAATATAAATCATAATAATAACCTTAATGTGCATCGTGTATTGAGTTTTCGGGAGCTTATTCTGTTGATTGTATCACTAAATTGTGCTGCGGGAAGTTCTTTCAATCTGCACACCCTTATCCACCTCTTGTGCAACTTTAGCAAGTGTTTGCAAATCTCCTTCGGAGTCATTTCAGGGCACCCATTCGTGTGTAAATCTTTCTCACTTTGATTATGTGAACTTTGTTTAAGATTTCTTCAAGAGGAACCCCATTTTTCCATTTTATCCTATATGTGGCACCTCATAAAATGCAATGAGACATAAGACGAGTAAATACAGGCGTAAGAGAGTCATCACACGTCTCCACTAACCATGACTAACATGAGCCGCTAACTTAATAATCTGTGATTCGGTGCAAGTAAATCATCTATGGCTATTGAGACATCACAACAAAAGAAACTATTAATGCAAATTATGAAATACTCACTATTCTCAGGATCCATCCATACTCTTGTTCTTCCTCGCTATTTGATCACCCAACTATTCACAAGTTTTCCTTCTAGTTTTGCACGACCAAATTGACTGAGGAGAGAGAGGAAGAAGAGGAAGAGGAAGGATAAATGGCACAATAGTGAACTCTTTTGTAAGCAAAAGATTTAAGATTGTTATCCAAATGTTGGTTAACAGAGGCTTATCATCCCGGACAATAACCCCCTATCGTCCTAAGGCTGGACGACAGGCTAGCTTATCGTCCTACGGTTGAATGAAAGGGGGTTATTGTCCAACTGCGAGACAATAAGTGCCTATTAGCTTCCGTTCGATCGAATCCGGTTGGAGTTAGCAGGCGAAAAGATGACATGGTGCATATTGGCCTTTGAGGGGGACCATAAGCACGTAGTTTTGAAAAGAATTATGATAAGTATAATATATTCTTCAAATTTATGAAAGAAATAAAAAAAATTTAAATTCCGCTTCGGTGGGCACTTCGTCACTGCTGGGCGCTGCCGGCGGAATCTGATTTTGAATATACGGGCAAAGATTGGCTGCTTATGCTTTTTGACAAGGTGATGGCGACATGAAGATGTGGATCATTTTACTTTTCTGGCGCGCTTGGTTCCATAGGAATGATATATGCTATCTATAGAGAAAAAGACGAATGCAGCCCCCCCACCGGCCCCTCCCGGCGATGGCCATTCCGGCTTCGCCGGCTACCTACGGCTCCATCTCCCTACACCCGTTACAGCTGCTGCCGCTGCCGCGGATCCTGCCGCGTGGCTTTACCCCGTCAGTTTTCCCGACTGCGGAGTCACAGGCCCGATCTGGCCCCGGCGTGGCCCAGATCCAGTTCGCCGTCGGCCTCTCCGGAGGCCTGCGCTCAGATTCAGGAGGCAGCTGGTGCGGGGGTGGTCCTCGAGACGCTGCCTGAGCTACAGGGGCGCTGCCCGTAGGTCACATCCATCGTGGTCGCCCCCGCCGCCCAGACGTCTTCTCACATTCATGGTGAGCAATTGTCTTCTCGCCCATTCATTGTAACCAGCTACACCAACGCGGTAGGACTACAGGATGGGGATGGGATGCCGCCTTCAACCCTCTTGCGTCCCTCCGCTACTGCTCCGCGACACCTTCATGACGAAGCGCAGGTGGAGGATTTGGGACCAGCCTGGCAGCGTGTCGGCCCACGCTGCGGCTCCCGGCAGACCCAACAGCCTTCAATGCTGCCTCCCGCGCAGTGCCCGCGCCCTCGCCCTCAAATCCCCCTCACCTCATGGGCAAATGCTTCAACTGCTTCTCCCAAACCACCGAGCAAGAGACTGCCACGAACCCGTGCGGTGCAACGCCTGCTTCCGCTCTGGCCACCATGCGTTTGAGTGCACCGTGAAGCGCCAGTCTCACCCGCAGCAACATCAGCCTCCTCGTCAGCCTGCGCCCACGCCGCCTCCACTGCTCGACTCCTCTGACTTCCCGTCGCTGCCACAGACGCAGCCTCCTCCACACCGTGACGCCATGCCGTGCATCGGAGACCCGCGCTCTCGGCCAGCAGAGGGTAGGGTGGTGGCACTGCTCACGCTGGACATGGAGCTCCATGCCGAGGCGCTGGCGAGCTGTTGGGGAACGCGCTACGCAAAATAAAATTTTTCCACGCACGAACCAAACCAAGAAACACTATCGAGGTGTAGATAACGATATCATACCTTCGACGATCACGTCAATGCAGCGGAGAAGTTGACCGATGTCGATGAAGTCCGCAGACTCCCGCAGCTAGGTTATACCTCTCAGCCGCGAGAGCGATCTCCTCGTGAATAGTTCGCCCGATCAAACGCCGAAGTATACGACGTCTCCGAGGTATCCACGCGTACCGGATCAGCGACACCGCGGTAATGTGTGGACCAGCACACAAGAACAGCGGGGATCTACGAGAAGGAGAATCAGCAGCGCGCCGGCAGCTGTACTAGATCCAATCTAGAAGAGAGAGAAAAAAGAAGGCTGTGGCCAATCTAGAGATGGCCGGCCTAGGGTTTAGTCCAAGGGACTAGGGCTGCCTCTGGGGCTGCTTGGGATACCCTTTGAGGTGCCCTGCCCCTCTATTTATAGGGGTTGGGGCAGCTCTCCCTAGGCAGGTGGAGTCCTACTTCAGCAGGGACACCCTGTTGGAGTTGGAGTCCAACTCCACTAGAACCTTCTAGAACCTTCTAGAATTTCTAGAACCTTCCAGAACCTTCTAGAATTCTAGAACCTTCCAGAACCTTCTAGACTTTCTAGAACCTTCTAGAACCTTCCAGAACCTTCTAGAACCTTCCAATACTTTCCGGAACACTTCCGGACATCACCGGAACCATCCGGGACCTCCCGGAACACTTTCGAGATCATCCGAAACACTTTCGGAACCCTTCTCTCTCGTTCTCCATAAATCATAGCATTCCTAAATGTCGCTAAAACGTTAAGCGTGTGACCCTATAGGTTCGAGTATATGTGGACATGTCCGGAATACATTCCGGTCAATAATCGTCAGCGGGATCTGGACACCCATAACGACTCCCACATATCATCGAAGATCTTTATCGAGCAAACCTTGTATTGTCGCATACAATTCCTTTTGCCTCACGATACATTACACAACCCGAGGCGAGACTTTGACGGTATCCCTGTGATCAACTCCTTGATCACCATACCTAGTTATCCTCGTTACCGGTTTGTACTCTTTTCTCGTTTCCGTATTCCGGTATCCCCGTGACTAACCTTTTAGTCACAATACCTGGCCAGGCGATGCTGGACACCGTAATACCGAGTGGGCCCAGAGTGTATCTCTCCATCGCCGGATGGGCAAATCCCAGTCTTGACATATCTAGAACCACGATATACTTTCTGGTGTACCTGGAAGTCACCTTTATAATTACCCAGTTACGGCGTAACGATTGATGACCCCAAAGCAACCATCCGGTATCCGGGTCTATGATATTCTCATGGTCTAAGGACGCAAGTAAACGTTAACACATCATGAGAAGATACTGACAACATATTGACGAAGTGATCTCGCAGTATCTCATAAGGGGTCTATCCAACACCATTGTTACCCTAACAATGTGTTCCCATTATTGCCGGCATCCTTGTTACATTAACAATGCCCATGATCAGGAAAACAAGATCATCAACAATACATGAGCTAGTCCAGAGGCCTGACTAGGGATCTGAATGGTGTTTATTATTCCACACATGCAATTAGGTTTTCCTCTGAATCTCATATTCAAGAACCAATGCAATTTTAGCATAGAACATAAACTTAATCATGAACATGAAAATAGAATAATAACAACTTTATTATTGCCTCTAGGGCATATTTCCAACAGTCTCCCACTTGTACTAGAGTCAATAATCTAGCCAATGCTTAAGCTCCTAACACCTATGGCATTCCGGTGTTGCTCATGCTTTGCTTGTGGTAGAGGCTTCGTCAGCGGATCTGACACATTCAGATCCGTGTGTATTTTGCATATCTTTACGTCTCCACGCTTCACCAATTCACGAATGATGTGGAATCGGCGTTGTATATGTTTGGACTTCTGGTGGGACCTTGGCTCCTTGGCCTGAGCTATGGCGCCACTATTGTCACAATAGAGCTCCATAGGATCCAGCGCGCTCGGAACCACACCAAGCTCGGTGACGAACTTCTTAATCCAAACGCCCTCCTTTGCCGCTTCTGAAGCGGCGATATACTCAGCCTCCGTTGTAGAATCCGCCACAGTGTCCTGCTTGGAACTCTTCCAGCTCACTGCGCCACCGTTCAGTGTATACACTAAGCCTGATTGAGATCGAAAATCGTCCGGATCTGTGACAAAGCTGGCGTCGGTGTAACCCTTTACAACGAGCTCTTCGTCACCACCGTATACGAGAAACATATCCTTAGTCCTCTTTAGGTACTTTAGGATATTCTTCACTGCTGTCCAATGATCATGACCTGGATCACTCTGGTATCTGCTCGTAACACTTAGAGCATAGGACACATCTGGTCGTGTACATATCATGGCGTACATGATTGACCCAATCGCGGATGCGTATGGAATCTTACTCATGCGTTCTCGCTCATCAGTTGTCGAAGGACACTGATTCTTGCTCAAACTTTTCCCATGCGACATCGGCAAGAACCCCTTCTTGGCGTTTTCCATACTGAACCTCTTCAGTACTTTATCTATATATGTACTCTGGCTTAGCCCTATTAGGCGCTTTGATCTATCTCTATAGATCTTTATACCTAATATGTATGCTGCCTCGCCTAAATCTTTCATTGAAAAACTATTTTTCAACGAAGTCTTAATATTGTCAAGAAAAGATACATCATTCCCAATCAACAATATGTCATCCACATAGAGTATTAGAAATGCTATTGCGCTCCCACTTACTTTCTTGTAAACACAAGCCTCTTCGCAGTTCCTGATGAAGCCAAATCCTTTGACCACTTCATCAAAGCGAAGATTCCAACTCCGTGATGCTTGCTTCAGTCCATAGATGGATCTCTGAAGTTTGCATACCTTTCCAGCATCCTTTGGATTGACAAAACCCTCGGGCTGTATCATATACACGTCCTCGGTTAGCTTCCCATTCAGGAACGCTGTTTTGACATCCATTTGCCATATCTCGTAATCGAAATATGCAGCAATCGCTAGAAGAATCCGAACAGACTTAAGCATCGCTACGGGAGAGAATGTCTCGTCGTAGTCAACTCCTTGAACTTGTCGGAAACCCTTTGCGACAAGTCGAGCTTTATAGATGTATACATTCCCATCCGCGTCTGTTTTCTTTTTATAGATCCATTTACATTCGATAGGCCTCACGCCTTCAGGAGGGTCCACCAAGCTCCAAACTTGGTTCTCGTACATGGATTCTATCTCGGATTTCATGGCGTCTAGCCATTTAACGGAGTCAGGGCCCATCATTGCTTCCGTATAGGTCGCAGGCTCATCGTTGTCTAACAACAATACCTCGTCCGAAAACCACTGTGGTTTCGTGCGAATCCTACCAGACCTTCGTGGTTCAGCTGCTGGCTCGACTGAAGTCTCTACATCACATGTAGGGGCTTCCGTATCAGTCATTGTGGGAAACTCCGGAACCACTTCCGGCGTTGCATCACTTTGACCTAATAACGAAGATTCACCAATCTCGTCGAGTTGCACTATCCTCCCACTCACCCCTTTCGCAAGAAACTCTTTCTCGAGAAACACACCGTTCTTTGCGACAAACACTTTGCCTTCGGTGCGGTGATAGAAGGAATACCCAACAGTTCCTTTGGGATAACCAACAAAGAAGCATTTATCCGATTTGGGATCGAGCTTATTTGGTTGTAAACGCTTTACATATGCATCGCATCCCCAAATTTTAAGAAAAGACAAGTTGGGTTTCTTCCCATGCCATATCTCATATGGTGTCGTTTCAACGGATTTAGATGGTGCTCTATTTAGTGTAAAAGCGGTAGTCTCTAAAGCATAACCCCAAAAAGACAATGGCAGTTCAGTTAATGACATCATCGATCTTACCATGTCCAACAAGGTTCGATTACGTCTCTCGGACACTCCATTCCTCTGTGGCGTTCCGGGAGGCGTAAGCTGTGGAACAATTCCGCAGCTCTTCAGATGTTCGCTAAACTCGTAACTCAAATACTCCCCTCCGCGATCTGATCGCAGAAACTTGATTTTCTTGTTACGATGATTTTCTACTTCATGCTGAAATTCTTTGAACTTTTCAAAGGTTTCAGACTTATGTCTCATCAAATAGATATACCCATATCTACTCAAATCATCCGTGAAGGTAATGAAGTAGAGGAATCCACCGCGTGCAGCTATACTCATTGGACCACATACATCCGTATGTATGATCTCCAATAAGTCAGTCGCCCGTTCTACGTGGCCTGTGAACGGCGTTTTAGTCATTTTACCCATTAGACAAGGCTCGCAAGTGTCAAATGATTCATAATCAAATGACTCCAAAAGTCCATCACAATGGAGTTTCTTCATGCGCTTCTTTCCAATATGACCCAAACGGCAGTGCCACAAATAAGTGGAATTCGAATCGATTATCTTGCGACGTTTAGCGTCAGTGTTATGGATGTGTGTATTACCATCAAGATTCATAATAAATAACCCATTCACAACGGGGAGCATGGCCATAAAACATATTATCCATATAAATCGAACAACTATTGTTCTCAGACTTAAACGAATAACCGTCTTGCAACAAACATGATCCAGAAATAATGTTTTTGCTCAAGGCCGGAACATAGTAACAATTACTAAGCTCTAATATAAATCCTGAAGATAAATGTAGAGGTAGGACACCGACGGCGAGCACAGCAACTTTTACTCCGTTCCCGACGCGCATCGTCACCTCATCCTTTGCCAGTCGCTTAGGCCTCTGTAGTTCCTGCATCGAGTTGCAAATATGAGCAACCGATCCGGTATCCAATACCCAAGAATTACATTGCGGACCAGCAAGGAATACATCAATAACATGTATGACACTCATACCTGAGCTGGACTTTCCAGACTTCTTCTTTTCTGCCAGATATTTCTTGCAGTTCCTCTTCCAGTGTCCCTTCTCTTTACAGAAGAAGCACTCAACATCAGAAGTGGCGCCAGTCTTGGACTTCTTAGGCGTGTCAGTCATACTAGCACCCTTGGATTTGCCCTTTTCTTAGACTTGCCCTTCTTCTTGAAGTTAGTTGTTTTATTCACCATCATCACATGATTGGCGTCCTTCTGGATTCCACTCTCAGCAGTTTTAAGCATAGTGAATAATTCACCCATACTCCTTTCCATCCCATTCATGTTGTAGTTCATGATGAAGCTACTATAGCTCGGAGGGAGGGAAGCAAGAACAAGATCAGTGCCCAACTCTTGGGAGATTGGAAAACCTAGCGCATCCAACCTTTGCGCGTACCCAGACAATCTAAGTACGTGCTGACTCACTGAGCTGCCCTCAGCCATCTTGCATTCAAACAAGGCTTTGGATATCTCATATCTTTCAGTCCTTGCTTGCTTCTGAAACAAAGCTTTCAGCTCCTGGATTAACTCATAAGCAGCCCAATTCTCAAAACGCTTTTGAAGATCAGGTTCCATGGAGGCAAGCATGATACACTGTACTGCAATGGAATCATCGCTCTTAGATGATAGATACGAGTCTCATCATCCGTAGCGTTAGCGGGGAGTTCACCGAGAGTTTGCGATAGGACATAGTCCTTCTTGGCACTCTTGAGGACAATCCTCACATTACGGTACCAGTCCGTAAAGTTGTTCCCAGATGAATTCAGTTTTTCTTTCTCAAGCAACGCGCATAGTGGAAAGGTGGTTACGGGTGCCATAGATCTACAACTTAAAAACAAATACACTTTAGACATTGTTCATGATTAAAGCAACTCAAATTAACACTTAATTAGAGTAAGCTCCCACTAAAACCAATATCCCTCATAATTGATTATTAGTGATTCAAGATCCACGACTCACTTACTCCACCATTGATGTGACATCACTGATGATGGGATAACGAGACCGGTAGGTTAACATGCCAATCATATCCCATATGACTCTTGTTCATCTTTCGATGGGTGTGTTCCGAGCCCAAGACGATCTTGCAAAACTCGTCAAGACAACCGAGTGCTCTGCTGCGCGAACGGTTCGCGCCCGCCTCATATATGTCAAACCTATCGTACCCATGTGACATGGCGCACCTCAGAATGGTAAATACTCCAGACGGTGCTACACTTGGAAGAACACTAACTACTTTGATATTTGTGTGAGGGATCACCCTATTTAACAACGTCTACCACGCATCAAACAAGGTGCATAAAAGGGATTAACATCACATGCAATTAAATTATTGTGATATGGTATAGCCCCTTTTGTTGAAGAAGACTTCTTCAACATCTTTTGGCAGAGAACTCCTTCTTCGCGTACGACGTAGCGTCGAGGTCCATCGATGTAAGATTGTCACCACCATGTCCTTGCAATTACAACTATTTGCTATCACATAGCTAATAAAATAAATGCATTACATGGCTTTCTAGTTGACGCGTAGGTCAATATAATAAATAATGACAATCGTATTGGCTCCTGCCGATTGCCGTACTCATGACACGCAGGTCATGACAAAATTAAAATTACAAACACTTTGCATCTCATACAATCACATTGCATCGCATAGGCTATACCACATCACATGCATACCCTGCAAAAACAAGTTAGACGCCTCTAACGTTTATGCTACAATACGTGGCTTTATGGTTACGTTGCAAACCGTTTGCTACCTACGTTACCATAAGCATGATTGCTCTTGCAGTTATTTAACTGTCGGGGTGTCTGGAATTGGAGACTCGGAAATCTCGAACCCCATACTAAACTTCGTCATACGCATGACCCCCGTGTAGATCACATCTACAAGCCCGCTCATTGCAAATTTATCTTTCTCAACTAAAGTGAAACCAAAGTCATCCTTACCATGTCTCGATCCGAAGATCGTAAGGTTCACCGGACCTCTGAAAATTTCACGATGCCGCCGAGATCAAAATTTTGCAATGAGAGGGAAACAACAAGAAAATCTGGTGGTAGATCTCATCTAACACCCCGCACATCATATGTGCAATGCCGCATATCACATATGCTCTAGTCGTACCTACAACTACGCATAGAACCGCTCTGATACCACTGTTGGGGAACGCGCTACGCAAAACAAAATTTTTCCGCGCACGAACCAAACCAAGAAAACACTATCGAGGTGTAGATAACGATATCATACCTTCGACGATCACGTCAATGCAGCGGAGAAGTTGACCGATGTCGATGAAGTCCGCAGACTCCCGCAGCTAGGTTATACCTCCCAGCCGCGAGAGCGATCTCCTCGTGAATAGTTCACCCGATCAAACGCCGAAGTATACGACGTCTCCGAGGTATCCACGCGTACCGGATCAGCGACACCGCGGTAATGTGTGGACCAGCACACAAGAACAGCGGGGATCTACGAGAAGGAGAATCAGCAGCGCGCCGGCAGCTGTACTAGATCCAATCTAGAAGAGAGAGAAAAAGAAGGCTGTGGCCAATCTAGAGATGGCCGGCCTAGGGTTTAGTCCAAGGGACTAGGGCTGCCTCTGGGGCTGCTTGGGATACCCTTTGAGGTGCCCTGCCCCTCTATTTATAGGGGTTGGGGCAGCTCTCCCTAGGCAGGTGGAGTCCTACTTCAGCAGGGACACCCTGTTGGAGTTGGAGTCCAACTCCACTAGAACCTTCTAGAACCTTCTAGAATTTCTAGAACCTTCCAGAACCTTCTAGAATTTCTAGAACCTTCCAGAACCTTCTAGAACCTTCCAGAACCTTCTAGAACCTTCCAATACTTTCCGGAACACTTCCGGACATCACCGGAACCATCCGGGACCTCCCGGAACACTTTCGAGATCATCCGAAACACTTTCGGAACCCTTCTCTCTCGTTCTCCATAAATCATAGCATTCCTAAATGTCGCTAAAACGTTAAGCGTGTGACCCTATAGGTTCGAGTATATGTGGACATGTCCGGAATACATTCCGGTCAATAATCGTCAGCGGGATCTGGACACCCATAACGACTCCCACATATCATCGAAGATCTTTATCGAGCAAACCTTGTATTGTCGCATACAATTCCTTTTGCCTCACGATACATTACACAACCCGAGGCGAGACTTTGACGGTATCCCTGTGATCAACTCCTTGATCACCATACCTAGTTATCCTCGTTACCGGTTTGTACTCTTTTCTCGTTTCCGTATTCCGGTATCCCCGTGACTAACCTTTTAGTCACAATACCTGGCCAGGCGATGCTGGACACCGTAATACCGAGTGGGCCCAGAGTGTATCTCTCCATCGCCGGATGGGCAAATCCCAGTCTTGACATATCTAGAACCACGATATACTTTCTGGTGTACCTGGAAGTCACCTTTATAATTACCCAGTTACGGCGTAACGATTGATGACCCCAAAGCAACCATCCGGTATCCGGGTCTATGATATTCTCATGGTCTAAGGACGCAAGTAAACGTTAACACATCATGAGAAGATACTGACAACATATTGACGAAGTGATCTCGCAGTATCTCATAAGGGGTCTATCCAACACCATTGTTACCCTAACAATGTGTTCCCATTATTGCCGGCATCCTTGTTACATTAACAATGCCCATGATCAGGAAAACAAGATCATCAACAATACATGAGCTAGTCCAGAGGCCTGACTAGGGATCTGAATGGTGTTTATTATTCCACACATGCAATTAGGTTTTCCTCTGAATCTCATATTCAAGAACAATGCAATTTTAGCATAGAACATAAACTTAATCATGAACATGAAAATAGAATAATAACAACTTTATTATTGCCTCTAGGGCATATTTCCAACACGAGCAACTCGGCCCTCATCTCCCTCGGGGGCAGCCGCCACTCCGCCTCGACTTCCTCCATCACTGACGCGCTGCATGCCGAGTTGGGGATCCCGCGCGAGCTCATGACCGTTGTGTGCTGCTTCCCGGAGGATTTCCTCGCCACCGTCATTCATCCACACCACCGCGACATCACCGTGGCGCGTGGCAACTTGTCCCATGGCTAGCTCGACCTCCACCTCAAGGGATGGCTTTTGGAGGCGTTCGCCGACCACGAGGAGATGAGGCACCATGTGCAGCTTAGCCTGGAGGGGATTCCCCTGCATGCGTGGAACACGGAGACGGTCTCCCGCGTCATCAGCGATGATTGCGAGCTCGACTACATCCTCCCTCGCAGACGCGCAAGGAGGACGCCAGGAACTTGGGGATTTGGGCTTGGGCCACGGACCCAGATCACATCCCTCGCGTGATGCGGCTCTCGCTGCCGGCGAGAAGGGCACAACCTCGGGTGCCAGAGAGAGCCCAGTGCCGGCTGCGCCACCGTGTCATCATGCACTTGGGGCTGCATGAGGATTTCTCCCATGTCAAGGAGGACGACCCCAGGCCGAAGGCGCGGACGCATGAGTTCGAGTGGACTCACGGAGTGGTCGACAGCGAGCGGGTGCCCACGGAGCGGCATGAGGTACCGCGCGATGGCGGCACTAAGCGTGGTCGCCGGGGACGATGATGAAGATGATGACGCTACTCGTCGTGGGTGCGACCCAACTCGTGAGCGACGTGGAGACTGCTGGTTCGGCCGCAGCCGCTCACGTGCACCGCGCGACAATGGGAGGGACTCGGAGCGCCATGATGGTGATCGCGGCCGTGACAGCGGACACCGCTGGTGTGGGGCTCTCCCGGACTCCTCTCCGAGCCCGCCGCGTAGCCCCCAGGGTGATGCGATGCACTGCCGCCACCCGCTGGACCGGGCGCGCTCTTCTTCGCCAACGACTGTTCTGCCTCTTGCTCGCGGACAGGACCTCGATGCCCTGGTACAGACTGAGACGATGCCGCTTCGCCCTCCATGGTTCGACTCGCTCGGCTCGGAGCCACGCACACTAGTTCATGCACCGACCAGCTCGGTGATGGTGCTCGCCTCCGTTCCCACGTCCGCTCTCGGCACCTCTACCCAGCTGACTACTGCGCCTCTCTTCACCGAAGGCCACGACGCGCTGCTACAGGCACCGGAGTCACCGTGGCCTCCACCGCCAATGGCGCGGTGCAAAACTCTTGCCGGTGGCCTCCAGGTTGCGCGCAGCAGCAAACACATTGAGAGGCGCGCGGAGCACGCACCCCCATGGGCAAGCTGGTGAAGCGGCTCCTTTGCAAAAGGCTCAACATCGTTGCCGATGGTGAGATGGTCACGGAGGCTGCGATCATGCGCTTCATTGAGCTTTTCCAGGGGAGGCTGCCGGACATCGCCATCTCGGCACTCCGCGCCTTGTTCCGCCTGGACTGTGACTTCACCACGGCCATGGAGGAGGCCTTGATCATTCACGGAGGCTAGGGAGCGGTAGACCAAGCTGCTCAGGAGGAAGCGCCAACGTCCAATGTCTAGACGGACCATCGTCGCTGTCACTATGATGGGCATTCTCGTGTGCCCCATGTTAGGAAAATGTTTGTCCGTGTATAGCCGGGGCTCGGCCCGTTGCTACTGCTCCCTTCTCACCGTTGCGTCCATGCTGATATCATCGTTGTCGCTCCATGTCATCCATGTTAATCATGAGATGTCATTTGTCTGGCTGCTCAAGATCAAGTTCTCCTGTTCTACTGACCTGCCTCGTTCGCACCTGACGTCTGCTAGTTTCCCATTTTAGACCACAACATAAATTTCTTGTGCTGGAATGTTCGCGGCTTAAATTGCCTCGTCCGACAGACCACCGTGCACGAGACAATCGCTGCGACCCCCTGCCACCTTGTTTGCCTCCAAGAAACAAAGCTTGAGGACGTCTCTCCTAGCATTGCTCATTTTCTTGGGGGTCACCGCTTAGGCAGCTTTGCTCAAAGACCGGCGATCGGCACCCTTGGAGGCATCCTCGTGCTTTCGGACGATACCGTGCTTTGGGTTTCTAACATTGCCTCCGGCACCTTCTGCCTCTCGGCCGATGTTACCTTGCTATCCTTGGGCACATCTTTCAAGATCACGGCGGTCTATGGCCCTACTGAGCATAATAGGAAGGATGAGTTCTACACCAAGCTTCAAGCCCTTAAGCCGGCCATGGGGGTGATGTGGCTGCCCATGGGAGATTTCTACCAAATTCATAGAGCTAGACAGAAAAACAACAACAACATCAATAGAAGCCACCTTAACCATTTCCGTGCAGCCTTGCACGCCTGCGAGCTCAATGAGATCCACCTCTAGAATCGCCGGTTCACTTGGAGCAATGAAAGAGAGAATCCTACACTTACCAAGATCGATGGTTTTTCTGCAACGAGGACTAGGATGTTGCTTTTGGAAACCGTATTCTCCATGCCTTGTCGCCATCCCTCTCTGACCATGCTCGCTTCTCCTTGCTTATGAGGCAGGTGCCCCCAAGTTGAAGACCTTCCGCTTCGAGAATTTTTGGGTAAAGTTGCCGGGGTTTAAAGAGGTGGTCTAGGACGCTTGTTATGAGGATCAACCACACTCGCATCCTTATCACATCCTCTGCCACAAGCTCAAGAAAACAGGGCAACGCTTCTCCAATTTCAAAGTTCAACTCCATATGGCCCTACGGGTGATCCTCAGCTTGATATGGCACAGGAGAATAGGGCCCTGTCCGCGGAGGAAAGGGACCTTAGATCACGGCTAAAGCGAAGAGTCATTGGCCTTGCAGTCCTCGAGAGATCCAGAAAGAAGCAATGCTCTAGGATTCGTAACCTAAAAGAAGGGGACACCAACATGAAATTTTTCCACTTAAAAGTTAATGCGAGAAGACGCAAGAATTTCATCCACCGGCTCAAAAGGAACAATGGGTGGGTCACAAGCCATGATGACAAAGAGGAGGTTGTCCAGGCGCACTTTGAGTCGGTCATTTGCTGTTGGCAACCACAGGAGAGAGACTTCAACTGGGCGATTCTAGGATGTGGGCAACATGATCTCCACGAGCTAGGTTCCCCCTTCCTCGAATGTGAGGTGCTGACCGCCATCTCCTCCATGCCTAGGGATAAGGCGCTAGGCCTAGATGGCTTCACCGGGGTATCCTTTAAGTCCTGCTGGGAGACAATCAAGGCCGACGTTATGAGGGCGGTGCAACACTTCTCAGATCTACACGCCCATGACTTCCATTGGCTCAATTCGGCCAATATTGTGCTCTTGCCGAAGAAGGATGGCGCCGAGGACATCTCCGACTTTCGACCTATCAGCCTCATCCACGCCATCGCCAAAATAATCACGAAGATGATGGCCTCCAGACTCGCACCGCGCATGAGCGAGATTGTCTCCTATGCCCCGAGTGCCTTTATCAGGTCCAGAAGCATCCATGACAACTTCATGACAGTCCGGAACTTTGCGCGTCGCATGCATCGTGCAAAATTCCCGACGCTTCTCTTCAAGCTAGATATCAAGAAGGCCTTTGACTCGGTTCATTGGGAATACATGCTTGACCTCCTGCAATGGCTGGGCTTCCTGAGTAGGTTTCGTGACAGGGTGTCCACTTTGCTTGCCACCGCCTCCTCTCGTGTACTCCTCAATGGCATTCCAGGGGCGCCCATCCGTCACGGCAGGGGTCTTCGTCAGGGCGACCCTCTCTCTCCACTGCTATTTGTCATCGCTATGGATCCGCTGCAGTGTCTCATGGACATTTCCACGAATAGGGGCCAGCTGCATAGGCTTCGCGGTAGGGGCGCCCATGTCCGGACCTCTATGTATGCGGACGACGCAGCTATCTTTGTGGCTCCCTTCAAAGATGACATCCAGAACCTTACGCATCTCCTTGATGACTTTGGCGAGGTCACGGGCCTTAAGACAAACCTGCAGAAAAGCTTGGTGGCTCCCATCTGTTGTGGCAATATTGACCTTCACGACGTGCTTCACTCTTTCCCGGCTGTCCTCACAATGTTCCCCATGACATATTTAGGCCTGCCACTATCGGTTAAGGGCCTCAAGCGCATTCACTTCCAATCACTTGAGGACAAGATCGTCCGCTCGACTTCTACCTTGGCAGGGGAGACGCTTCACGTTGGCCGGCCGGACCACTTTGGTTAAATCTGTCCTAACCTCGCAAGTCATCTACCACCTGACGTCACTCCTGCTGCCCCCCAGAGTTTCAAAAGCCATCATCAAATTTGAGAGAAATTTCCTTTGGACGGGTAAGGACAAAGCCACAAGAGCTATCTGTAAGGTTAACTGGGATCTCGTCTGCCGCCCGCACCATATCGGCGGCCTTGGCATTTTGAGCCTGCAAAAATTCGCTAGGGCCCTTTGTCTTCGATGGCCTTGGTTCACTTGGACAGATCCGGGGAGGGCATGGGTGGGTCTGAAAACCCTTGCGACGATGAGGATATGAACCTGTTTCACGTGGCTACCGTGGTCACGATCGGCGACGGTTAGAAAGCGAGCTTCTGGGACTCCTCCTGGCTCGATGGGCTTAGGCCGAGGGATGTGGCCTCTCTCATTTTCGACAAGTCAAAATAAAAAAAATGGTCGGTGAAGAGAGCATTAGAGGACAATGCCTGGATCGACAGCATTGACATGCATGATAGCCTAACGATTGAGTGCATCCAACAATTCTATAGCCTGTGGGCTACCACCTCATTCCTGGCGAGCCGAATACGATTCGGTGGAAGTTCACTACGTCGGGTGAATATTCTTCCTCGTTGGCCTACAAGGCTCAATTTCTCAGCTTGACTTCCACAAACATGATTCCCGCCGTCTGGAAGCTGTGGGCGCCTCCTAAGTGCAAGTTCTTTGTGTGGCTTGTCATCCAAGACCGGGTTTGGATGGCTGATAGGCTGCAGAAGAGGGGTTGGCCAAACTGCGGGGTCTGTAAGCTTTGCAGCTCCAATCCAAAGACTGCGGCGCATCTTCTTTTCAAGTGCAGATACTCCCGTCGCATGTGGGTGGCTATTGCATCATGGTTGGGCCTACACGACTTCCACCCCGATTCTTGGAACCAGGATGCCTCCGTCAGCTCATGGTGGACGGAGGTCACCACCGCCCCGGGTCTCAGGAGAAAGGCCATTGCCTCCTTGATCATGCTTGTCTCTTCGAATGTTTGGAATGAGAGAAACGGCCGGGTCTTCCACAACACCTACACCCTTCCGAGCCGGCTACTGGAGAAAGTCAAGCAAGAGGCGCGTCTTTGGGTTTTGGAAGTGCCAAACATCTTGGAGCAATCATGCCGGGCAAGTAGTCCTTTTTGGCCATGTTGTTTCGAGCTGGCACCCCGGCCATGTGGGGCGGCCGTTGATGTTAATCTCGTCTCTTCACACTCTGTTTATTTCTTTCTTTTTAATTAATGAAATGGGACAAATCTTTTGCCACCTCTTAAAAAAAAATGCTATCTATGGCACGGGTGATGCATATATTGCTGGTTCGGTGCAATTTCTGCAGGCCTATCTCCAGTCCTTGCAGATAATTTGCCAAGATGGGGATGTGCTGGACTTAAAGGGTAAAAAAGTTTGGCTTCTAGGGGGTGTGCAGGGTCAAGGAGGACGACGACGAGGACGTCATGGCCGAAGGCAAGTTGGGAGGCCCTCCTGTAGGTTGGGCAAAAGCAAATACTGACGCCGCATTTTCTAGCTCTGATGAAGCGAGTATTGGGGTGGTCATTCGAGACTATCAGGGCACGGTGCTCCTCTCTTCTTGGAAGCGAATCCCGCATTGTGCAAGCTTTATTGAAGCCGAGGTACTTGCTTGTCTGTGTTGGTTCTGAGGCCGGATCGAGTACACACGCGACAGTGGACACACACGGAGAACTCGGCGGACACGAGCTCAGGCGACAGACGAACACAAAACCAAGTTCTCCGTGTGTGTCCACTGTCACGTGTGTACTCAATCCGGCCTCAAAACCAAAATTTGGTATCAGAGCCACGGTGTTGTGGAGGCGATCGACGTTGGGAGGTGTTCGGCGAGTGATTGCGGAGGTGTGTGGCAGTGTTGATGGGAGATAAGTCTCCTAAGAAGAGCGGCGGCAAGTACCAGCCCCCGGCTTCGAGGAAACAGAAGAAGCACGGCAGTGGTGATGGCTCATCGATGGAAGGAGCCATCGTCATCAGAACCGCGCCGAGGGGCAGTGTGCCCGTGTAGTATCCGCAGCTCATCGAAACCAACTACGGCCTGTGGGCCGTGAAGATGAAGATCCTGATGCGCTCGCTCGGCGTCTGGGTGGCGATTGAGGGCGATGGTGAGGTCGGTGAAGAAAGAGACCAGGGCGCCTTCGCTGTGATCTCCCAGTCGGTCCCCGATCATGTGATGATGGCCGTCGCGGAGTTTGGCACGGCGAAGGAAGCATGGGAGGCGATCCGGCGCATGCGCGTCGGTGAGGACCGTGTCAAGCAGGCGCGGGCGCGGCAACTAAAGAGGCAGTTCGATCGCTTGCTGATGGGCGACGGCGAGACGATCCCCGAGTTCGCACAGAAACTCACCACGCTGGTGGGCGAGATTCGGTCCCTTGGTGTCGACCTGAAGGACGAGGCCGTCGTCGAGCGGCTGTTCAGTGCTGTACCAGATCGCTTCGCAGACATCGTCAACACCGTCGAGCAATTTGGCGACGTTAAGACCATGTCCGCCATGGAGGCGATCGGGCGACTGACCGCCTACGAGGAGAACCAGCGCGGGGCGACGCCACGACCGCGGTGATGGTGAAGGCGACCAGCTGATGCTAGTGTCATGCGCACAACTGCAGGCTCTGATCCTGAAAGAAAGAAGAATGGGGAGGGGTCCAGCAGCGGCAACAAGAACAGCGGTGGCCGCGGCCGAGACGACGACAAGAAGAAGAAACGCGGCAAGTTCGACAAGTCAAAGATTACGTGCTTCGAGTGCGGCGAGAAAGGCCACTTCGCCTCTGAGTGTGAGGAGTAGAAGAAAGAGAAGGCGCTTCTCGCCGGTGCCGACGTCGACGACGAGCCGGCGTTGCTAATGGCCGTGGCATGTGAGCTCACGCCAGTGGTGGAGCACGCCGCGGACGTCGTCAAGCTAGTAGAGATGGAGGCAGAGGGCGGGCATGCGCTGGGCGGCGAGTCCTTCGCGCCCTCTGATGCATCCATGGAGACGAAGCTAGCCGCAGAGGCTGAGTTGGAAGCTGCGAAGGCTGAGGCCGAGCGGCTGCGCGGCGAGCTGGCCGCAGCCAAGGTGAAGCTGCACGCAATAATGTCCGATGAGTACATGACAGAGGCAGAGGAGATAGCAGTCGTGAGCCGTGACAGTGAGTACGCGCTCCTGCTCGAGTGCGTGTGCACGTCAGAGGAGGACGCGAACCAAGCACGTGAGGAAAATGCCAAGTTGCTGGAGGTGCAGCGTGTGCTCCGCGAAGAGAATGATGGGCTGCGTGACCTTGTAAAGAAAGCAACAGCAGGAGCCATGCGAGCAAATGCAGCAACGCGTGCGACTACGCCCGCGGCAGCAATACCGCTAGCGGCCATGACGGCAGCAGAAACGTCGTCGGCAATGGCAACGGCGCCGGCGGACACGGTGCTGGCCGCGTCAACACTGGGTGTGAAGGAGCTAGGAGTGCAGCTCAAGGAGAAGAAGAGACCTCACTTGGATGTGCAGGACATGGACGAGCCGAGTGAGCTTGTGCAGTTCGTGGAGAAGAACACCGACGTCCTCATGTTGAACGAGGAGAACTTCAAACCTGAGCTGTGCAAGGATGGATCAGGCCACATTGACGATGATGCATGGTGGCTTGATAGTGATGCTAGCAACCACATGACTAGCTCACGGTGCAAATTCAAGGAGATAGATGAAAGCATCCGTGGCCGTGTGAAGCTCGAAGATGGCTCTACAGCTCTGATTGAAGGGAAAGGATCAGTCTATGTTGAATGCAAGAGTGGTGAGCAACTGCATCTGACCGAGGTATACTTCGTGCCAAGTTTATCCTGTAACATAATTAGTCTTGGCAAGTTGTCGGAGGATGGCAGTCGAATTGTGCTGGACGGCACATTCCTATGGATTGGAGACAGGTCTGGGAAGGTGCAGATGAGGTGAAGAGATCACCTAACTGGCTGTACAAGGTGCTACTCAAGACATCAATTGGGGCTGTGCCTGTGCACATGTCACTAAAGAAGCGGAGCCGAGAAGCCATGACAGTCCAGCAGCAGCAGCAGTTCGACATGGGAACACCATCGGGGAGCGGTGGTCATGCCGACAGCGGCATGAGCTTGTTAGAACTGCCCACGATGACAAAAGCAACGAGGCAAGGTGGTGCAAGCGACGGAGGTGCCGACATTGAGCCGGCATGAAGGTGTTCTGTACGCAAAGAAATAAGTTGAGTAACAAGATTAGGGAGGTGATTGTTGGTGCTAATCTTGTTACAAGGTTTGGTTCAGGTGTTGCATTAGTCATTAGCCCTATGCATTAGTTGAGTAGTTAGCTTGTACATGCATGTGTTTGCATGTGTTAGGAATTACTCATGTCGTGTTTAGGCGTCGTAGCTCATATTTGTTTTCTGTAATAGCTATGCATTTGCACGTTGTGTTTGGCCCGAGTCGTACGCGTTTGCGACGAGGCCGGAGTGTGCGTTGAGTGGCCACGCCTGGCATGACGTGGGATGGCACGTTCTGAATGCGAGACATGGCGTAGGAGTCGGACGCTATCGTTAGCGATCCTTGCATGTAGCTGAGTATAAATAGAGAAGAAAACAGAAAATGCTGCGGTCGGTTACATGGCACAAAATCTCTTGTGTTTTGTGTTCGTCTGTCGCCTGAGCTCGTGTCCGCCGAGTTCTCCGTGTGTGTCCACTGTCACGTGTGTACTCGATCCGGCCTCAGAACCAACAGTCTGCAAGGTCTGCGGCTAATGGTTGAATGGATCAAGTGGCCGACCATGCTGGAAAACGGATTGTTTGGAGGCAGCTCGTATGCTACCGTCGAAACAAGTGGACAGGTCGAGCATCTACTGGACTATTAAAGAGGCTAAGGCGGTCATGGCCCTGTTACCAGAGGTTAGGGCTGGGCATGTCCCTCGAGAGAGCAATGGCGTCGCTCATCTGTCAGCACAGTTAGGTAAGAGTGAGTCTACTTCTAGTTTTTTGAGTCTACTTCTAGTTTGTGACTTGGCAAAGCTCTTTCCTACATGTTGGAAGCTTTGGCCCTCGATTGTAAGAATATTATTACGTGATCAATAAAGCTCTCTCGTTCTAAGAGAAAAAAACAGAAAAAAATCGGAAGATGAGTTTCCAGTGTCTTGCGCTCCAATTAGGCCATCTAGTTGTCCAGCTCTTGGCCCAACAGTCCAAGTAAAGCCTGCCAACGGTAGTTAGGCCCTGGTCCTAGGATGACCTTCAGGGGGGTGTAATAAGAGCAGATACGGACAGATATTACTCAAATCATATTTTAAATAATAAAATATTTAGATTTGGAGCCGAAGTAGATAGTGACCGGTCATGAGTACAGAGCTATAACTATCGGATATGATACGGTAACGGATATTTTATCAGACATCACATAAAAAATAGAAACATAAATAACATTGATAGGATAAAATATTAAACATCTTTCGACCTATTGTAACATCCTCAATTTTACGGGTTTAAAATTTTTTTTAAAGAGAAGAGGATTTGCAACTATGTAATATATTCATATGTATTTTAATTGGAATTTTTGTTTCAAATTAATTCAAGGCAATGAATTAATTTGAGAGCAATAAGTGTGTTTTTGAATTTTAAATTAAACATCTTTTAAAAATTTGTTCCAAAAATATTTTTATTGAGTTCCTTATGTCCAAATTGATTTATTTGAATTTTTCTGAAATTTTTGGAAGTGTTATGGTATTTTTAAAGCCTTTATTGATTTTCTGCAATTATTTTAAATCAAAAAATGTTTTTTTGGGCTTCTTGGGCCAGCAGCCCACTCCCTCTCCCCTATCGGGCCCGCCTGGGCCGGCGCCCTGGCCCGCCTGGGCTCAGCCCGCCCAGCCACCGGCAGCCCAGCCCGGCTGGCCACCCCCGCCCACGCCTCCCTCTTGGGCCGGCCCACCCGGCCGGTGCCTCCTCCCACCTGGGCTACCAGGCCAGGCCGCCTCCCCTCCCTCCTGGGCCGGCCCAGCAGCAAGCCGCCCCTCCTCTATGCACTGGGCCAGCAGGCCGGCTACTAGGCCGCCTGGGCCACTCCCTTGGGCCGCCTTGGCAGGCTGGCCAAGCCGTGCCTTGCCGTGCGCCTCAGGCAGGCAGCCGAGCGCCGCGGCCGTGTGTAACGCACGCGCGCGTAGCGCCGCCGCCGGTTCGTCTGGGCGATTTTAATCACGGGATTTCTTCCCCTTTAATCCGGCCGTTAATTGCCCTTAATTAGTGCAGTGCCCTCTCCTCTCCCCTATTTCTCCCCTATAAAAAGGCCCCTCTCCCATGGGTTCTCCTCTTTGCTTTCTTCCCCAAATTTTCTTCTCCACCTCTTTTCTTCTCCAACTCCGGCAAGGAATTTCGGCGACCACGACGGACCCCACACCGAGGCGCTGCTACTAGGAGCTTCCCCACACTGTCACACATCTTCTTCCACAAGCAAACGCGAGCTTCTTCCACGACATCAACCGTACTGCAACTTCTTCCTCAACTCCAGTGAACTCCTTCTCTTATCCGTTTCTTTGCACTCGGTGAGTCCCTCTCCAAGCCCTCTCCATGGTAGTCCCCCAACAACCCATGGAACAAATCCCCTCAACTAATTTCGCACATTATCCATCCTCCCATGTGCAGCCATTCCTTGAATCCATCCCAAAACCCTACTGCTACAGTAGCTCACATGAACAGTGCTTGCTCATATACAGTAGCCCTTATGCCATCCCTCTGTCCAATATTTTTGCACACATCTAAACCATGTCCAATTGTTGATCTTAAAAGTAAAATGGAACCTTTAGAACCCCACGAGTCTAATGGTGCGATCGGATTTTTAATCCGACCGCTAGATGTTAAGTTATATTCCAATTTGGATGAAATCGACCAAATTTTGGGATAACTTTGTACTGGATAATTATTTTGAAGTTATTTGTTTTGTAGATTACTAGTATGCTAATGAGTACTTCTGTGAATTTTCATAATTTTTGGACATTGTGTAGAATTTCCTAGAATTAAAATAAGCTTTATTTTAATTATTAAAAATAGAAATGCTCTCTGTTATTTATATCCAATTTTTGCCTATGATTAGAGAACCTTAAACATATTTACCATGTGAACCAAACCATTTTTCCTGCAATGGTTTGAGCTATAAAAATCAGGATGCGTTCTAGATCCATTTAAAATTGATATTTAAATCCTGTTTTTAGTAATAGTGCTTTTATAAATCTGTTTTAGCTATTAAAAATGCATGTACAGTACCCAATAAATCATGTTATATTCTAGGAATGGTGTCAAGTCATGAGAACCCTTTTGGATAATTTATTAGTATTAAACCATATTTTTAGTGTAGATTTCATGCTTAGAATAATAGTTTTAATTTTTATTTTTGGTCCTGTTCTGGTACTGCTGTTACACCCTAAGTTGATCCATGCTTAATTAGTTCATGCTAATGGTAGGAAATAGCTTTGTGATTAATTTCTAGTCATTAAAATAATAGAAAAGCATATGTAAATATGGTTATATGTTATTAATTTATTTTTGCTGTTAATTAACAATTATAAATATTTAGGATTCACCTAAATATTTATTTGTGGTTAATTGTGAATTGTTATACCTTTTTATCATGATTACTAGCATGTTAAAGTGTATGTTGTGTGTGTATATAAGAATATCTATTCTAATACCCGGAAGGGGATATATATATTATGTTATACATATAATATGGTTATGGCCAATCCTAGAAGACCTAGCTTCTATCTTCTTCACGATGATACTATCGCGCCATCATTCCATTCTACCCGCATCTTACCTTCGTCGTGCTTCTTCTCGTGTTGCTTTCTGAGATATTCTTATTGGAATTGGTTATTTATTTGCTTTGCTCGTTGCGTTGCGACGATAGGGAGTGAAGAGACCGATCCAGCATCCAAAGCAGTTGAAGAAGGAGAGTACTACCACGAAGACATGCCCCCTTTTCTTGATCATAATTGATCCTATATTTTTGAAAGTCATTAATATTTTGTCATTTACAAACATGCATACTGTTTTAATCCAGTAGTTAGCGTGTCGATTGACACACCTTTACCTTTTCCACTTGTCGCCCTGAATACTTGATACCCTGGGTAGATTAATAGGTTTTATCCGAATAGAGTAGAGAAATGCTTAGCCATGCTTAAATACATCTTTAGGTTGTTTTGATTTGCCTCTACGGAGGAATGATCTACGGATCGATGATCCTTGTTGAAACTTGTTAAGCTCGCTGAGCTAGGGCCGGATGCCCGATGATTCCCTCTCTTTCTATTCTTCCTATTCTACTCTGGGTGAAACTTACCATCTAAAAGGTGCGGGCGATAGCTGGATCATGTGATGAAGGAGCAATGGTCGTTCTTCGTGAGAGGAAGAAGCCATTAGTCATCCGTATCGAATAAGGCCGAAGTCATGAACCCGAGAATTGTGACAACAATATAACCACATGCTATATGGGTACTGGCTTGGTCAAGTAGGTTAGTCAGCCTTTGGTGCCGATGTTGCCGTACCGCAGAAGAGGTGGACGTGGCTACGAGGACCCTCGGCACAGATGGGGGGACCGGAGTACGGGGATGTACTCTCGACTCCGAGCCAGACCCGGTGGGCATGTCACACCTTAGGGGGATCTAACTAAAAGACCTCGTCACAATCTCCCTACCGGTACACCGATGGCTGTGTATTATGCTGGCGACGGTCAGTGGCAACAAGACGAGATTGTGTCATGTGGGTAAAGTGTACAAACTCTACAGAGTGTCAAACTAACCGATTAGCCGTGTCCATGGTTATGGACAGCACATGACTCATTCCAGATGAAAAGGACCTATCCCTCTCCCCCTTGCTACTTCCCTCTATGTCACACCCTGATTTTCCAAAACCTGAAAAATTAGGGCCAACAAAAACTTTTACGCTGATAATAACACTCCCTTAATTAAACCTAATCAAAAATCCTCATCATCGTCTAATACAACTACCGGGTGATCTCTTCCCCCTTCGGACACATGTGCTCAACTTCCGTCGTATTTATCCTTTCACCAAACCCGCCTAGTATCCCTTGACGCAAGGCAACCTTCGCCTACTTACTCCTTATCGAACCCCTTGCGTATTCGTATATGCACACCTGCAACTTTCCCACATGCATGTACCTATATGTGTATGTGTGTATGTTCATCTACCACGTGACATCGTTGCAATATCGAGCCTATATACGACACAAACCTCTTCCAAATGCCGTGATCTTCTGCCATCTATTTCGTCATGACCTATCATGCGTATGTGCACATATATACTGCTTTTATATATGCATAAACGCAAAAAACCTAACTTTTCGTCAAGCGCTGCCGCAAACCTATGCATCTATTTGAGTATACCGGCAATACTCTCCCAAATCCAAACTTCCATGACCTCCTACCATTATCATAAACCCGTCGCCACCATATATACGCTTGAATTCCCGTGTGTATGTGGGCACATACACTCTGAACCTTGGTTCATTTCTTTCGAGCAGGTGTAACCTCCAACACCTTAGCTATCGAATGCCTGCCTGTGTATACACGTATATACCCATGGCTATCCTATATCTATACCTTCGTCCCGGTACGTCCAGGTGCCTGACTGCGATTATTCCTCGACGCATGAGGATTCCACCTTCGCTCTTCTATTCGTCACCGTATCGGGAATTTACCTCTCATTAGTGTAATAGTAGGTCCTTAGTACCAATCCTATTCACGTGATAATGATCGGCAAGCCAAATGCGTGTATACTACTACTACACATGTTTGCGGCATTAACCCATCCTACCTGCCGTATAATTCTAGTGCCCATCTCTCCATTTTACTAGGGGATATATGTACACTACCCGTGTAGGAGCATGCATGAAAAGCTTAAACCCCTTCGTGAAATTCTTTTGGGGCAAGCTCCGTCAACTACAACCGTAGCCAGCTCAGTATAAAAAGAAGTCCCAACAGCTCATGTAGTACCGACTCCTCTCTCCTCTGCCTCTCTTTTCCATTACTGCCTGGGACACCTCATCACTCTCCTCTGAATTCGATGACTAACTCCACCATATCCCCTCTCTGCCAAACACTGCACCCTGCGCCACCCCTCCTCTCCATCAACAGCAGTCGGTGCCTAACCACGCTGTAGTAACAACACTTGCTAGCTGCTCCTTCTCTTTCCCTCTTCAATCTCTCCTTTATTCCCCCTGCCGGAGCATACCCGAGCCATCATACTTACTCTTCCCCTGAGCTATTACAACTGCTCTCCGAGCTCCTGCACTAAATCCAACCGAGCTCCTCTGCCTTTCTCTTCTTCCTTGCTGCACACCCCCGAGCTTCCCTACTCCTTATCCAATCCGAGCTCCCACAGTCCTCCTCTTCTCCATTTCTCCCTTCAAGCCGAGGTGCTCAATATCCTACTCCACCGCGGATCCGACCAGCTTCTCTCCTCTCCCGAGCTTTTCTTCCCCAACCGTCTCCCCTCAACTGAACACACCAAAGCAGCCAAGCCCTTCATCCCTACTTCCCATCGCATGCTGGACTCGGTTGCAAGAATCGGGGCCGAGCAGCTGAGCCAACGAGCAGCCCCTCCGCACCTCGTCTGCTCTCCTCCTCCCACTGCCCAGCTAGGAACCAAGCTGCCCCATTTCTCTTCCCCTCGGGCTCTCCTGTGCCGATCTTCCCCATTCTTTTTTTTCGTTCCCCAATTCTTCTCTTTCGCACATGCTAACAGAGCACCTACTGCTACTTCTTTCCTCGGGCTCGTCGACAGAGGACCTGCGCCAGCTCCCTGCCACTGCACCGGTGTAGCTGGTGGCCAACCACACCGTCGAAGGGTTCCCGAGCTGCCACGGTGTCGACTCCGGCGTCGCCGCCACAAGGAGCATCGCCGCTGACCCTCGGCAAGCAGATTCCATTTGGCGTCTTCTCCGCAACGGCCGCAGCCAACGCCCCTCCACTTCTCCCCAACTGAGCCACCTTCCCTCCCCGTGCTCCTTTGGATGCCGAGATTCCAAGCTCCAGAGCACCGCGCACCGCTGCTTGTTGCCGGAGTAGCTCCCGTGCCTACCTTCTGAAGTTCTGATCTCCTATCGTCCACTCCACTCGCCTCAGACCTTGCCACGCCCTGGCTCGTCGCCGGCGAGTACCGCCCCTGTCACCGCGAGCTTCTTGCTCCCCTAGCCCACTGGTCCCGACTCGGTCCTCACCGCCGCCGCGCTCGCAGCCGCCGTCACCGGTAAGCCCGGCTACTACTCGTCTAACCGCTGGCCGTTCTCCCTTAATTATCTGGTAATGAGCCCCAGACCTTACTTAGTGCTCAAGTCACCCGATTAACCGACGTAACCACCGGCCACCAGCCCAACTAAAGTAGAAACGGGCACTTCGTTTCCGTTTTCCCTTCGGACCTAGCGCATTCTTTCCCCTTTTCTATAGAAACCGCCTTTCTCATACTGGAGGCGTAACTCCCTACTATGCATTTTCCTGACATGAAGACGTACTCCCCTCACCACTTTCCAGCACGTGTTTTCAGCATTGAAAGCACGAAAATGGTTGTACGCCTTCTTAGTTAGAACACGTGGTTTTCCCTCTATTCGCATAGCAAGACGCTTCTTCAGCTGAAAGGCGTATTTCCCCTTTCCATATTAAAACATGCTTCTCCATTTGGGAAGCGTACTCCTCCATAGTGCCCCGCTGTGGGCGTTTCCTTTTCACCTAAAGCGCATTTCCAAAACATGCCTATGACGTCATCCCCCCTGTCGGCAGGACCTTTCCCCTCTCTTTTCCTTTCCGGTAGGATTTCGGAAGCCCATGTCTTCTCCGTCATAACTCCGATTGACCCCATCTTTTTTTCTATATTCTTCTAAAATCAAACCCTCTAAGGTATTAGTTTCACAATTTTTGAAATTATTTGAATTTTCAAATTTGAATTCAAATCAAATATGACTCTAGTATATATATGCATATCTCTCGTAAGTCACTTTCATAGAAAATGATTCTTTTCCAAATGTCACCTAAAATATCATGCAATATTTTGAACCCAGTATGTCGATGGAACTAACAGATCATTCTCTATACTAACCCCATAAAATAGCTGAAACCCTAATGCGTTCGGCATCCCTTGTACTAGATCCTTACTGCAACATATAGCCAAATATTTGAGCAAGATTCTTCTAAGAACACTTAGCGGAGTAACATGACCTCCGAGCTCGATTGAACTATGGGAAACCGTGATCACCTTAAGTGTTAGTATATTCCCAATCAGACAAACTAGGATTTCCGGTGCTAAGAGAAACCTTTAAATCATGCGATAGAGCTCTCCTCGCCCCTTTAGAAAAACCCTAATGAACATCTAAGTCCAGATCACGTATTCTAAGAATTCATGAATGTATGATTGATTCTTATTTGGTTTTTCCTCGCATTGTTGATTTATTCGCCATTCTTTCGACGTGTAGATACTGATGTTAGGAGATATCACGCGAGGAATTTCGGTCAATTGTCGAATCAGGTTCAAGACCGAGCCCCGGCCAATACTGCCAGGCAAGCATTCCCACTTTGATCATGTTGAATCCCATATGTGTGAAAACTAAGTATTTTGTTTGCAAACTATGCATGCTATGTGAGTATCAACGGTATTTTATGTAGACCTAGTTATATCCTATAGCTGCATATGACTTAGGTCTGAATATCTGATCTTTGTAGACCTAGATGTATTAGTCGGTTGTTCTATGACCGACAAGAGTATTAGGGCTATAGGCACTAGCCATACTTAGACCCGCTATAGTTAAAAACTAAATTTTTGATCGGTATACACGAAAACCTTGGGACATGGGAAATAAAACCCTCGGATAGCATGTGCTTTCCGAGGTGACTGTCTGAAAAAAACATTTGTCAAAACCCCAAATAAAATTAGAAGATGATTTCGATTCGGGTGAGAATGCTAAGGGTAGCTCGGGGATGTAGAGTTCCTGATGGTGGCATGGTCGTTGAGGACGAAAATGGAGTCTTGCTCGAATCAATCAAGGACTGAGCCTAAGTGCCGCTAAACCAGTTCCCTACCGTACGTCCACATGTCCTTTATGGGAAGGACTTGGCTTGTTACCCCGGCAAGTACTAGAGTATGGACTCGTGGGAAGTAGGAAGCATGTGCTAGGCGGTCAAAGTCCTAGGGATCCACTATCGTTGGGCGATTGGGTGTTGATGCGACACAAGGGTGGGGAGTCCCATTTTTGGTCCGGGACGCAAAAGTTGGGTTATCCACCTAGCGGGTCCAGCTCTAGTATGAAAGCGGGCGAAAGGTCTCGTTGTAATAACCCTACCAGCACTCCTCGTGAAAGAGTGCTCATTTGGCCATGGCAACAAGGGGGACTTACATCTTGTGGGTAAAGCCGTACAACCTCTGCAGAGTGTTAAAAACTATTCGAATAGCCGCGTCCTTAGTTATGGACATGAACTGGCAAGGCCACACACTGGTTAGACTGAGTCTTGTTTGTGAAAACCTGGGAAAGGGGACTAAGGACGTGGGCATGATGTGTCCACAGGGTGCAATTTACGCTACACGGCTGGTGGCAAGGAATTGCAGGAGAAGGAGGCTAGCCGTACTACCCGGGGTAGTACGGGCTGAGCATTGAGTTAAGCGGAGGCTAGCCGTACTACCCGGGGTAGTACGGGCTGAGCATCGAGTTAAGCAGTGATAGACGGAGCTATCACTTGAGATGAGGAAACGAGGTAGCTGGGTCTACCTCAAGAGAAGTTTTGTTGCTTTGAATTGCTCTGGTTTACAAAACTGCTTTGGAATCTACTATTCTCGTATTTAAATTGAAAACTTACATTTCTGCACAACAAGCAACTAAGGATAGAGCTATTCCTTGAATTACACCTTGCATGAAATATTGCCGTTTAATTCTCCTGTGGGAATAGCTTGCGAGTACATTCAATGTACTCACCTGGCTTGTTGATTTGGCCAGACGAAGGAGACATCTATTCCAAAGATACGATTACGATCGCGAAAGGTAGGGCGTAACACCAGCCAGTTGCCTGTTGGGTATGGCATATTGATGGGCCACATCCTCGCTTGCAATTTTATAGCCATTGGGCTACAGGTATCAGACAATCGACCTTGACGGTCTCTTTACATAGAGTATACTGATTTATGCATGTATGACAATGATATACAGGTTAACTTGTGTATACCGGCTACTGATCCAGGGACCGGTGTAGTAATACAAGGGAGTATCTGGCCTTAAAAACCAGGTACGCCACACTCTACCCCTTTGCTGAGGAAACCTATGGTCGAGCTAAGGCGGGAATTCCTTGCTCGAATGTGTTGGTCGAGGACCACACGTTGGAACCGCAGCGGCGATGGCTTCTTCCTCGACATCGGTTCGGTAACACCCTCGGTTCCTTCTCCTGTCCTGGATGTTGTTGTTGTGGTTAACCTTCATGTGCTAGCTAGGCTTTGGTCTAAATCTGTTTGAACAATGCAAGTACTTCATATATCTTATTGCAAAACTTGTAAGGGGTCATGAGAAAGTTCATTTTCTTTTGTTCATGCTACTTTAGTTTGAGATGTGGACATTTCTTAGACCTTGTAAAATTAGTGAATAGAGTTATTTAGCTATTGTTGGATAAATCTATATGGTCTGGTTATGCTATGGCTCTAGTTCCTGTTCACGATAGAATTTATGGAATCCATGTGTAGTTGTTGCATTATACTGATAGAACAAATGCTATGATTGTTTCTTTTTTAGCCATGTGTATGTGTAACTTATATCTTAGTTAACTCATTTTAGTTGTATATCAAAAACAGTGATATCATCCATGTTTTCTGTGCATCCATGTTAACTTAGATCTCAGTTATTTTCCATGTGATTTCTTGCATACTAAAATTTACTCTGTTTCAGGCTCCTCCATCACTCTCCACGGTCCCCAGCTCTAGAGGTATAGCCAGCTAGAGCCACAGTGCCCTCTAGTGTTTGTTCTTATACTTGAACTTGTCTGAATTTGCTAGATTGTTAACTTGTGTGTATTCATGCTGTAACTGTGTTGTCAACTTGTCAAAAATGGACATGCTAGACTCTTAACTTGTGTGTATTCATGTATATTTTTTTCTGAAATGTTGTCTGATGTTTGTAATGGTGGTTGTAATGGTGTATATTCTTTTGTAATGGTGGCTGTAATGTGTAATGAATGTATTATTTTCCAAAATTTATTTTTTTAATTCCTGAAAGATAACTACTGACGGGCAGAAAAACATGTACCTGTCAGTGGAAGGAGAAACCACTGACGGGCCATCACCAGGGGCCCGTTAGTGGTGATACCGCCAGGCGCCTGCCATGTCAGCCCTGGAGGGGTTTCCTCTGACGGGCAAATTGGGCCCGTCACTAGTCACAGCCACTACTAACGGGCGGCCCGCCCGTCAGTGGAGGGCACCCCTCCACTGACATTCCCAGGCTGATGGGCCCCCAGCCCGTCAGTAGAGGGGGTTAGCTGCCCGTCAGTAAAGCCCCATTCTGCAGTAGTGGGTGGGCATGTCACACCTTAGGGGGATCTAGCTAAAAGGCCTCGTCACAATCTCCCTGCCGGTAGACCGATGGGTGTGTATTATGCTGGCGACGGTCAGTGGCAACAAGACGAGATTGTATCATGTGGGTAAAGTGTACAAAATCTGCAGAGTGTCACTACTGCAGATTGACCCTCTGCTGAACACCCTTCACTGACGGGCGCACAACGGACCGTCGTTGGAGGGGTTCACCGCTGACGGGCGCCTAGAGGCTCGTCAGTGGAGGCGACTGGCAGGCCGGAAGGGAAGACCTCTACTGACGGGCCACTAAGCCGACCGTCAGTGGAGATGCAACCAGGGTGCCATAGATGACGAGTTGTCTCCACTGACGGGCAGTACTTAGATGCCCGTCAGTGGAGATTTGGTCTTCACTGACGGGCGCTGTTTCTGTCCGTCAGTGGTGATTCCTCCAGGGATGACTGGACAGGTGCGGTGAACCACTGACAGGCACCCCACAAACACTCCCCTCTCCCCAACCCTCCTCCTCTCCCTCCTTTCTTCCTCCCCAAATTCAACAAGATCTCTCTAGATCTAAATCTCTCTTCCTCCCTAAACCCTCCCCTTTCTTCACCTATTTCTAGATCTCTCTCTCTTCAACCCAACAAAATCTCTCATCTCTCCCTCCTCCTCTCACTCTCTCCATAGATCTCTCTTTCCTCCCCGGAGTTTCGTTCCCTCACCGAAAAGATCAGTAATAATGCTCTCTTTGGATGAATGAGATACAAAAGTGTTCTTTTTATCTTGTATATGTATTTGATATCAGGTTCGGTATGAGTACGGACGGAATCAATCCATTCGGTAACATGACCAGCAGACATAGCACTTGGCCCGTGGTTCTATGGATGTACAACCTTCCTCCATGGCTGTGCATGAAGCGAAAGTATATACACCTCTCTATTCTCATTCAAGGGCCGAAGCAACCTGGGAACGATCTGAATGTGTATCAACAGCTGTTGTTCGAAGAACTAGCTACACTATGGGAACTAGGGGCCCAGGTCTGGGACGCTTACCAAGAAGAATATTTCAATCTGAAAGCGCTGTTGTTCATGACGGTCCAAGACTATCCCGCGTACGGATATCAATCATGCCAGTGTGTTCATGGATACAAAGGATGTGTTAAGTATTTGGAGTTTACAACAAGTTTACACTTAAAGGGCTCTAAAAAAATCATGTTCATGGGCCACCGAAGGTGGCTGAAACAGAATGACCCATGGAGGCAAGAGAAGGAATTGTTTGATAATACTGTTGAGATCCGTTCGGCGCCCCGGGAGAAGACAGGTGTAGAAATCTATGACATCGTGAACACAATGCCCCCTGTTACACCGGGTAAGACACAACCGCATGTTCCCATGCAGGACGGCGTCTGGAAAAGGAAATCCGTATTTTGGGATTTGCCTTACTGGAGATTCCTAAGCACACGTCACAGCATAGATGTCATGCATGTTGAAAAAAATGTGTGCGACAGCTTGCTTGGTATCCTGCTCAACATGTTAGATAAGACAAAAGATGGACCGAAGGCACGAGCTGACATGGAATTCTTGGGTATTAGAAAGAAGCTGTGGGCAACCAAGCAAACGACCAAGTTGGGCACGGGTGTGGTCAGAATCAAAACGGACTGTCCCGCTGCTTGTTACACCCTGAGCAAAAAAGAGATCGTTAGCTTTTTGGAGTGCCTCCAAGGTGTCAAAGTTTCTTCCGGTTACTCGGCAAACATCGGGAGAATAGTTGACATCAAGACTTGTCAAGTAATTGGTATGAATTCTCATGATTGTCATGTGATGATCACGCAGATACTTCCTATTGCAATTAGAGGTCTCATGGAGCCAGAGGTCCACAAGACAATCTTGAATCTTTGTAACTTTTTCAACACGATATCTCAGAAGTCGATCTCGGTTTCGCGTTGCCATAAACTATAGGAGGAGATCATTGTCGTACTATGCGAACTTGAGATGTACTTCCCTCCAGCATTCTTCGATATCATGGTACATCTCATGATCCATATCGTCCCGGAGATACTGGACCTAGGTCCCGTGTTCCTACACAACATGTACCCCTTGGAAAGGTACAATGGGGTTGTGAAGTGCTACGTTCGTAATAGGTCACAACCGGAAGGTAGCATCATCCAAGGCTATGTTGCCGAAGAGTGTGTTGAGTTCTGCACGGATTACTTGGCTGATCAACAATCTATCGGTGTTCCTGTTTCGCGCCACATGGGTAGGCTCGATGGTGAAGGTCATGCACGCTTTACATGTCTATAATTCAGTACCGAATAGATCAGATGACTACGATAGAGCACATCTCGTGGTGTTGCAATACCTAACTGTGGTGCATCCCTATCTTTGGATGCACATGGTAAAGGTAAAAAAAGAAAACCCAAAAAAGGGAGCAGCGTGGCTCTCGAAAGAACACAATGCACAGTTCGCAAACTGACTAAAGAACGACTGGTATGAAAGGCCTACGACAAATGATGAAGAAGAGACAGTCAAAATGTTGTCACAAGAGCCTGTGAGCAAGGTCCTGACATTTCAAGCATATGATATCAACGGATACACATTCTATACGGAGGCTCAAGACAGGAAAAGTACGTATCAGAACAGTGGGGTGACGATAGAGGCTAAAACCGGTAACCGTAAGGACATATACTATGGCGTTATCGAAGAGATTTGGGAACTGGACTACACCGTCACAAAGATCCCCATGTTTCGTGTCAGATGGGCGAAAAATGTCCATATCGACGATGACCAATTCGACGACCCGGACTTCGAGCTAGAAGCTGTTGATAAACACCCTACCAAAAGGAGCAAAGCTACTAGTCATGCCGAAGGACTAACGTGTACCACCAAGAAGATCACTATTCATGAGAAGATTGTCGAAGATGACGAAACCTAGCGAGCTATGTGTATGTACAATAATGTCTTGGTTTGAATGATTTCATATTGTGTGTACCGTACGTGTGCTGACGTGTGAATGTGCAATATTGCTGACTCGCGCTAAACGACAAACCCTAACCACGCTAAACGACGACATAAAGCTAAAACCCTAACCCTAAAACGTAACTCAAAAACCCAAAAAACCCTAACCCAAAAAACCTTAAGCTAAAAAACCCTAACCCTAACATCAGCATAATCCTAAAACCCTAAAACTAAACAAAGCCCCCCTCCACTGACGGGCCGAAAACAGCAGCCCATCAGTGATAACTCACCTAACCCTAACGAAGCCCCCCTCCACTGACGGGCGAAAACAGGAGCCCGTCACTGATAACTCACCCTAACCCTAACAAGCTTCCCCTCCACTGACGGGCTCCTTTAGCCGCCCGTCAGTGAAGATACCTCTCCGCTTACGGATTCATCTCCACTGACGGTCCCGTACTTGTCGCCCGTCAGTGGTAACCCACGTCGCATATATACCACGCGCGGGACTTGGCGAAAATTTCACCAAGTCCCGCGCGTTCATTCGAACCAGCAGCGAGACAAGACGCCGCCTCGACGCTGCCAGGCTACTCCGCCGCCCCCTCCAGCCCCAACGCCCACGCCGCCTCCTCCGGCCCCCGCCGTCCGCCTCCGCCGCCCCCTCCGCCGCCCCCTCCGGCCCCGACGCCCCCGCCGCCCCACGCCGCCGGCCCCGATGCCCCTGAGCGCCAGCCTCCACCGGTCGTCCAGCCGGAGCCCTGTGCTCCACCTTCCGACCTGCCACCGTCCTCCCTTCCACCGGCACATTCATCCACCGGTCTTCGGTGGTTGAGGTTATTTTTTTTCAAAATTTTTGTAATGTATAAATACCAATTGCCTGCTGTGATTATTAGAGTTTTTTCTAGATTTGTTGATGCACAACAGCAAGAGATGCATTGCAGAAACGATGAGATGCCAATAGTTGATGCTCAAAGCTTGTGCTTTTAGAATAATCATGTTGAGAAGTTAATTGTTCCATCCAATCTAGCTGTTTCGGCATAAAGATAAACACATTGTTCCATCCAATTTTTAGAAGTTGATTGATATGTGTATGATCTAGGAAAATTTTGAATGGAGTATCCTTGTGTGTACTGTCAAATGGTTTCTTGGAATTCCATGAAATGATCAAATGGAATGCTTGTGACTAGTGTGTTAGTAATTGCAATGAATTCTAGAATAAGGGGGATTTGAACCCTAGGACCTCGAACGTCATGCGAACTGAGACGAATTGAATGGGCGGGATGGGTGAGGGGGTGAAAATGATGGAACCCTAGGATGAGCGTGCTATTTTTTTGGAGTGAAATGCTGAGTGACAGTGCGATTCTATCTAATCTATGTGTGCAATTCTGTCTGTTGTGCTTGTGGTACATAATGGTTTTATGTACGCATGTTTGTATATCTGATGCTAGAGTTGGGTGTGGAAGAAAGATTCTCAATTGTCATTTTATTAAATTTTCCGTCTGTAACTGTAGAAGTTCCTCTGTGCTAGATGAAAGCAAAACTGCAGAACCTTCCCTCTATAGCTTATATATGTATGATATGTTGTGTTTGTTAAAGCATGCTATTATTTTTGCTTCAATTCTAAAATGGCCGCCAGTACTACTCCCGCTGGGTCGCCGACCCGAGAACTAGAGCCCGTTGACGTGGCGGCACCGATTGACACCTTGACCCTGGAGGCACCCAAGCAAGCTGCCTCCGAGCCGGCCAAGGAGCCTGCTTCCGAGCCGGCTAGGGAACATGCCCCCGAGGCGGCCGTCACAGCTGGCCAAGAGCAACCTGCCTCGGACTCCAGCTCCTCCAACGATGAGTCTGGCTCTGAGTTAGGTTCTGAAGATGATGAGGCGCCTGAGGAGGAAGTAGCGCCTACGGCCCCGACCAGGTCTCAGAAAAGGAGAAAAGGCAACCAGTTGTCGGACAAGACGTATATCATCACTCGAGTTGACAACGTGAAAGACGTTCCAGCGAGTCCACATAAGGCCGCCCGGACCTTGAGCAAGGCCTGCGGGTGCATAGTCAGTGAACAAGTTAAGATCACGTGCAAAGAGTTCAGCCATTTGTCTAAGTCGACCAAAGATGCTCTCTTGAGGAAACTGTGGGACAAGTACCAGATTCCTGCCGCCGACAAGAACAGAGTCGAAGCGCAAGCCCTTCATGTCATGGCTAGGGCTCTGAAGACTTGGTGATACGACGCACAGAAAGTCGTGGACGACGATTGGGATACTAAAATTAGTAAAAGATGGTCGAAGATACAAAAGGAAGACTGGGAGCAATTCGCTGTTCAAATAAGGAGTTCAGAATTCCAGGAGAGGAGTCGCTGGGGGAAGGAGCTACACTCCAACCGCAAGCTCGGCAGCCGTGGATACCTAGGGAAGAGACCAAAGTGGGCCAGAGAGGACGCCAAACTAGCCGCGGCTGAGAAAGCACCTCCTTTCGTGCATCTCAGGGAGCCACGCGCCAGGGAGTAAATGAGGGTGCACACAAGCTCTGACCCTGTGACCGGGTCACTGATTATAGAGTCTGAGGAACTCCGGGAGGTGGCCAACCGACTGGTAATGTCTCAACTCAGTTTCTTTTCTTACTTAATTACGTTGCATCCAAATACGCTATCTTCTCATCAAGTAATATAACTTGCAGACAGAACTGAGCCAGCAGCCTGCAAGCTCATAGGACTCCGTCACGAGCTTCCCGAGGTGGAACGATGATCTGGCGAAGGCTCGACAGAAACCGGAGCATCGGGGTAGTGTAGTAGGCGTCAGGGATGGCGTTAAATGGGACAAAGTATTTCCCCAAAACCCCGAGGGTCGCCGCCGCCCAAGGAGAGATAGTCAGGAGCACATGGAAAATTTGCGGGAGCAAATGCGGGAGATTGTCGAGCAGACGTGGGTACGTATGCAAGTGCTCGCAATGTAAGGCGGTCTGACCATGCTTCCCGTGAACCAGCCCTCTGGATGGAGTAATTGCGCATCCGCCTCGGACGCCGGCCCCGACTCACATAATCCCGTCAACAGCATCATCGTAAGTTTCATCCGCTAAACGAGTTATTATAGTAAATCATGATTCCATTGTCCTGACTCCAATGAGGACGGCACATCTATCCTCTGTTTCACAGGAAGCCACTAGATGCACACTCACGGTGCAAATTCCTGGCATGAAGGTCAAGGTTGCGCACAGCTAGGTTTTCCCAACACCGGAGGGGGCAATCATGCACTGTGTTCCTATGTGGGAGCACCATGCGAAGGTGCAGGTGGACGTCGTCCTCAACGACTACAGTGATGTGTTAGTCCCAGTCCCCCTGAAGCGGAACTGACGAAGCTAAGGCAGTGCAAGAACTACTTCATTCAGTGGCTGAAGAGCCAAATTATTTTATCTGCGGCGGGCTCTCCTCGCACGACCCCCTCTCCATCAGTCGGACGATCTCCGCTGGGACTCAGCCAAACGCCTCCGTCATTTAAAGATCTGGAAGACCATCTTGTCGGGGACCAGTGCATGGAGCCAGTTTTCCAGTCCCCAGAGGCACCAGAGGAACCCAACAACGATCCACCGGAAAGGCGCTCCGAGGCTCAAGGCGACCCGCTGGATCAACCCAGAGGGAAGATTACTCTCCCGCCACACTAGCCGGAACACTGAAAGCAGCGATGGCGGCAGGCAAGAGTCTTGAGCCGCTACACAGGAGGAAGAAAGGAAAAAAGAGATGGGCTGGCACCGACGAGAAGGAAAGGAAGGAGCAAAAGCAAATGAAGAAATCCTTATCCTTCTCAACATCAGGTTCAAATTATCTACACGGAGTATGGGTCTCTGGCGAGAGGTTTTCTATCCTGGTGAAGACTTGCTCCCGCAGGATGAGTTGGACAATATTTCGGAGGACATGAAGACGCTGCATGAAGATTACCTAAAGATGTCCAGAGATCCACAAACATTTTGCCAATATTGGAAGATCAAGGTGCCAAGAGATTACAACTTCTTCATGGAGATTGACCAGGACACCTTCGACATCAACTTTGAGAACCTCTTCAACATGTACAACCTCTATAGGCTTGACACCACAATGGTCAGGCTATGGGCTCTCTACCAAGCCCAAGAGTGCAGACGTCTACGTGAGTCCAATATTGGAATAATCGATCCGATATGCATGAACGAAGGCTATGCTGCGACCCCGGACGGTCGAGTCTTTCTAGAAGAATACCTTACGCGTGCGTTTGTCGTTCATAAGGACAAGGAGTACCTACTAGCCCCCTACAACCCTTCGTCATTTGTTCACATTGATGCAGTGACCACTGGGTCCTCATTGTGATTATTCCAAGCTGGGCCAAGGCATTTTACTTTGACTCCAACGAGAAAAAGAGATCGGACTTCAGCAATATCACTAATATTTTGGATACAGCTTTTTTCAAAGCCAAGTTCTCGGGACATAGTAGAATACCTTCAAAAGCGACAAGAATGGTACACCATTACAAGTTCCCTTGCAGAGTTTAGCCCGAAAATAGCATGACATGTGGGTACTACACCTGTGCCCATATGGACTGCTTTGTCCGGTACAAGAACAAGCATTGGAAAGATATGAAAGAACTGAAGGCTTGGAGTGAGCTGGGAAATCACTTGTACGACTGGCGTCAGGACTTTGCCTGCATCCAAAGAGTCTTCGCCAAAGTCATCAACCTTGAAGTCATCAATCCAATGGGTGAATTCTACGCCGGCCCCCCAATTTCCGAAGCCAAACTTAAGCGAGAATCGATAGATTAGTTGTTTTTAAAATTGAAGAATAGTTGTTTCATACTTGTGATCAATGGATTAGAGGTGAAGTGTTATGTGATTACGAATGTGTTATGTCAACTGTTATGTTTGATTACGAATGTGTTATGTGATTATGAGATTTGACTATGTGATTATGAGTTTTGACATGTGACTATGTGCCGAAGGCCCATTCTGAAATTTGTGAAAAATAAATAATTGCTATAGCCTGTGATATGAATAATGTAATTGCTGTAGCCTGTGATTATGAATAATTAACTGTGATTGTGGCCGCCCGTTAGTGGAGGACACCCCTCCACTGACATTCCCAGGCTGACAGGCCCCCTGACTGTCAGTAGAGGGGTTTAAGTGACCGTCAGTAATAGCCCATTCTACTGTAGTGTGTCAAACTAATTGATTAGCCGTGTCCACAATTATGGACAGCACATGACTCATTCCTGATGAAAAGGACCTCTCCCTCTCCCCCTTGCTACTTCCCTCTATCCTTTGCTGAGGAAACCTATGGTCGAGCTAAGGTGGGGAATTCCTTGCTCGAATGTGTTGGTTGAGGACCACACGCTGGAAAATACCCCTGATAATAAAACTGATTTATATCAAAATGCTGCCTTCAAATCTACTACAGTAATTCAATTAAAAGATTGCTTTACGCAACTAAGCCATAAAGCCTTCCTTTGAAGCCTGCATGTAGTATGGTAGGACCATCTACCGCTAGGTGGCTTGCTGAGTACGTGAAGTACTCATCGTGCATGTTTTGTTGTGGTGGCGTGCAGAGGAGTATGCCGATGAAGGAGCCGATGAAGACTTCTTCTACGACGAACCCGAAGAGTAGGTCGCGTGGCCTCTATCAATTGCCTGTGGCACAGATGGAGCCGCTTTGCTTTCATTTCCATTGTTTCCTCTGATGTAATAATGTCGTTAAGACATGGAACTATGTAAGCCATGTGGCATATCGTATTCAAACTAAGTTTTGACTTTGAATGCATGCAATGTTATTCATTTCACCTGTGTACCGTCAGCGTGATCCTGGTCTAACGAGGATGCATACAGGGGGTCTAGTAGTTGAAACTAAACTCCTACAAGAAGTGGTATCAGAGCATGCATTGACCTTAGGCACATGACCTTAGCTTAGAATGGACAGACTTAAGGATTATGTTATGAAAATATTATTTGCAAAAGAATTATTAAGTCTCTTTTGCTCTCAGTTCTCCCTCTTATACAAATTTTGAAAATATTACTCACTTCTTCTTCTTTTCAAAATGGTGTTCTAGATGGCTGCCCGGACTGTAGCGAACATTGAAGAAGAGAATGTTTTCGGCAAGTTGCTCGGAGGGATGATGAAGCAAGTGGGCCTCTTAGAGATCGACATCTCGGGCTACAAGTACCCCCTTCCCACAGGAGAGTTTCATTGGTCGCTTTCTGTCAAGATTCCAGCCCGTGAAGAACCTGCGGGAAGACTGATCGAGTTCTCAGTTAAGGGAAATAGCTAGGCAGACGCTGTTGAGCAGGCGGTTCAGCAGGCTCTTGGCGCAGTGGCTCACTTCTACCGCCAGGACTTGGCAGGCACCCCGTACCGTTTCTTCCTGAGGCGGAGATCTGACTTCATGATCCGTCCAGGGCGTAGTACCATTGGAGAGGCTGACAAGACTATTGGCTTGATGGCTACTCTGGTTCAGGCACTGGAGACCCGTGCCGGGAACCTAAAGTACGAGGCCGACACTCTTGTCACGGAGAAGAGGATGATGCTTGATGAGATCGGAGAGCTCAAAAAGAAAATTCCCAGGGTACTAGAGGTAGAGATCGGTATTACCCAGCCCCGCCGCTCTCGCCTCAGGCGCACAGCTCGCAAGTCTGTGCCTCGCCACCCCCATGCAGATCAAGGAGGCTGCAGACCCCGTACCTGTGGAGCCTTCAGAGGAGGAGCCTATGGAGGTCGAGTTCGAAGAGTCCGAGGATTTGCTCAACGACACGGCGCAGTCGAAGTTCACCCTGAACTTCACGTCAACTGCGGACTACCCTAGTCCCAGTGTCTACCCCAGAGGAGGCCAGGGCGGTGGTTTCCTTGAGGAGTAGTGGACCGTAGTACCCATATGATGGAGGTCCTTAATAAAATAATACGTTAGTTATTTTGATGTGATGAGCTATGTGATATCGATTACACCGGCCAGTTGTGGTGTAGCGATATGGTGCCTTTTGCTATCAATGGATCTTATTGAGTCTTATTGCTTTTGCCTTGTGTGTTGGGTTAGGGTTTAGTAGTTTTTCCCTCTCATCTATCCTAATCTTGAAGCTGCAAGCAGGATGGATGCACCTCGTGGAGCACGTGGTGGAGGCCATGGAGGCCGAGGCCGAGGTCATAGAGGCCGTGGTCGTGGAAGAGGTCAACCCGTCAATGAGCCAATCAATGAGGAAATTGTGTATTTTGGAGAAGAAGAAGAAGAACCAGCGCAGGAAGAAGAGCCGTTCATGCCACCACCACCACCGATGCCGACCCTGGAACAGCTTCTGTTCATGCAGACATAGATTCTGCAACAGATGGCCGCTCAGATGGCTAAATAGAATCAAGGCTTTCAACCCCAATCTGGCTTAGCAGAATTCATGAGGATGAAGCCTCTGACTTTTGAAGGTTCAGCAGATCCATTGGACGCTGATGACTGGTTGAAGGAGATAGAGCAGAAGCTCAACTTAGCCAACAGCAATGGGCCTGATTGAGTCAAGTTTGCGACACACCAGCTCAAAGGCGTGGCTGCAGATTGGTGGGAAAATTTCTGCGTAGCACATGACAACCCGAAGGGGCATCTCGTGGAATCAGTTTGCTGAAGCTTTTCGAGTTGCTCATATTTCCTATGGAGTCATGGAAATGAAGAGAAAGGAGTTCTTGGAATTAAAGCAAGGAAAGATGACGGTGCCAGAGTATTTGAGTCGTTTCACTCAATTGGCCCGTTATGGAAAGGCTGATGTTGCCACAATAGCAGATAAAGTTTCAAGATTCTTGAATGGAATGAACCCTTGGCTGAAGGACAGACTGGTCGCTTATGACTTCCCAACTTTCCAACAGCTTGTGAACAAGGCTATTATTCAGGAGAATTCAAGGAAGAAGCTTGAGGAGCATCGCAAGCGCAAGGCACCTTATCAGGGCCATTCTGGTGGAGGCAGTTCCCGTCAGAGGCCGAATCAGAACCAAGATTTCAAAGGGCAGAATCCAAGACCACCAAGGCAAAACAATTTTGTTCCTCGTACCTACTATCAGACTCCCAGAGCTGAAGTGGGGGGATTCCGAGCCAACACCGCAGGGAAGCCATGCTTCAACTGCGGGCAAGAGGGGCATTTTGCCAATGTGTGCCCTACTGAAGGAATGCAGGACCATCGCCGGTGAGTTCAATTTTGGATCAGCCGTCAAGACACTGCAAGCAGGTCAAGGACGTGGTGTGCTCCCAACCCCAGGAACCGCACCTCGCACCCCAGGAGCAGTTGGCCGCGGAAGGGTCAACCATGTCACTGCAGAGCAAGTCCAGGAAGCTTCAGATGTTGTTCTGGGTGTGTTTCCGATCAACTCCTGTTATGGTTCAGTTCTATTTGATTCTGGAGCTTCGCATTCGTTCATTGCAAAGTCTTTTGCTGAAAAACATCATTTTCAAGTTGGAATGTTAAATTTGCCTATGGTTGTGCAATCACTTGGGGGTGTGTTAAGAACCGGACTCAGATGTCCTAAAGTGATCATAATGATCGAGGGAGTAGAGTTTCTAGCAAAACCTTATCTTGTTGGATTCTCAAGGCTTGGATGTCATCCTAGGGATGAATTGGTTGAGTAAGCACCAAGGAAAGATAGATTGTGCCAGTAGAACCATAGTGTTGACCAATGCCGAAGGGATCATTGTGGAGTTTAAGCCGAAGTTCTCATCTCATCTTGAAGAGGCTTCCATGTTGAATAGTTTGAAAGAGTTGTCTGTTGAGGACGTAAGGGTGGTGAATGAATACCCGGATGTTTTTCCAGAAGAGTTACCAGGTCTGCCGCCAGACCATGAGATAGAGTTTGCTTTTGAGCTAGTGCCAGGCACTGCTCCTATTGCAAAAAGGCCGTATTGGATGCCGGCTAATGAGTTAGCCGAGATGAAGAAGCAAATCCAAGAGCTAGAAGAGAAAGGCTATGTCAGACCGAGTACCTCACCGTGGGGAGCACCGGTTCTATTTGTGAAGAAGAAAGATGGTAGCATGTGCATGTGCATAGACTACCGGGCTCTTAATAAAGTGACGATAAAGAACAAGCACCCTTTGCCAAGGATTGATGATTTGTTTGACCAGTTGAAGGGAGCGTCAGTGTTCTCGAAGATAGATCTCAGATCAGGGTATCACCAGTTGAAGATTCGACCAGAAGATGTGCCCAAGACAGCTTTTGTGACCAGATATGGGCTATATGAGTTCCTTGTGATGTCGTTTGGACTCACAAATCCACCGGCATATTTCATGAATCTGATGAACAAAGTGTTCATGGATTGCTTGGACAAGTTTGTCATGGTGTTTACCGACGATGTGTGGTATACTCCCAAAGTGAAGAAGAGCATGAGCAGCATCTTCGAGTGGTTTTGGAAAGATTAAGAGCGCATAAGCTCTATGCCCAGTTAGTAAGTGTAAATTTTAGCTGAAGCAATGGATTTCCTTGGTCATGTCATATCGGCCGAAGGAGTAGCAGTTGATCCAGCGAAAGTGGAATCAGTGATCAACTGGAAGCACCGAAGAATGTGTCAGAGATCCGTAGTTTTCTTGGAATAGCAAGATATTACCGCCGGTTCATAGAAGATTTCTCCAAGATTGCAAGACCGATGACCCAATTGATCAAGAAAGAAAACAAGTTCGTGTGGACGGAAGCTTGTGAAGCAAGTTTTTAGGAGCTCAAGAAGATGTTGACAACTACACCAGTTTTGATATTGCCAGATATTTAGAAAGATTTCAAAGTTTATTGTGATGCTTCTAAGCAAGGCTTGGGATGTGTGCTAATGCAACAAGGCAAGGTTGTTGCTTATGCGTCAAGGCAGTTACGTGCACACGAGGAGAATTATCCTACTCATGATTTGGAGTTAGTCGCCGTAGTGCATGCCTTGAAGATCTGGCGACATTACCTCATCGGTAATCGCTATGAGATATACACAGATCATAAGAGTTTGAAGTATATCTTCACTCAGTCAGAATAGAATCTCAGACAGAGAAGATGGTTGGAGTTGATAAAGGACTATGATGTTGGGATTAATTACCACCCCGGTAAAGCCAACATCGTGGCCGATGCTTTGAGTCGAAAGGCCTACAGTAACAATTTGATGATTTAAGAAAGCCAACCAGAGTTATATGAAAGAGTTCAGAAAGTTGAATCTGATTGTGAGTATCACCAAGAATGATGATATGCTAGTAGTGAAGTCAACCCTTGAAGACCAAGTGAGAGAAGCTCAAAAGGCAACAAGGGCATCGAAGAGATCCGAGCAAAGATCAAGTTGGGTGAAGCATCTGACCGTAAGGAAGATGAAAGTGGGACCCTTTGGTTCCGAGACCGTTTGATTGTGCCGAATCAGAAGGAGATCAAAGAAGTTATCATGAAGGAGGCTCATGAGTCTGCTTATTCTATTCACCCCAGAAGTACAAAGATGTACCATGATCTGCGTGAGAATTTTGGTGATCCAACATGAAGCGAGACATCGCAGAGTTTGTGTATCTATGTGATGTATGCCGCAGAGTTAAGGCAGAGCACCAGAAGCCTACAGGATTGCTTCAACCGCTTAAAGTGCCTGAATGGAAGTGGGAATAAATCAGAATGGATTTCATCATAGGCCTTCCGAGGACATCGTCAGGACATGATTCTATATGGGTCATTGTGGATCGATTGACCAAGTCAGCTCACTTCATTCTAGTGAAGACAGTATATAGTGGAGAGGCACTAGCAGGGCTGTATATGTCCCGAATTGTGTGCTTGCATGGAGTGCCGAAGAAGATTGTGTCTGATCGAGGGACGCAATTTACATCGAGGTTTTGGAAGAAAGTGCATGAAGCACTTGGCACACAGTTGAACTTCAGTACCACTTATCACCCGCAGATGGATGGTCAAACCGAGCGAGTAAATCAAATCTTAGAAGATATGCTTCGAGCATGTGCTTTGACATACAAGCGAAGCTGGGACAAAAGTTTGCCCTATGCTGAGTTTCATATAACAACAGTTATCAAGCCAGTTTGCAAATGGCTCCTTTTGAAGCTTTATATGGGCATAAATGCCGTACACCTTTGAATTGGCGTGAAGTTAGAGAAAAACAAGTGTTTGGACCGGACACTTTGGAAGAGGCTGATAAGCAAGTAAAAGTGATTCAAGAGAGATGAAAGCGGCACAGTCTAAACAGAAGAGTTACTCGGACAAGCGCTGCAAAGACATATGTTTCAAGATAGGCGATGCTGTGTATCTAAAGGTATCCCTGCTCAGAGGGATGCACCGTTTTGGAATCAAGGGCAAGTTAGCACCTCGCTATATTGGACCCTTTGAGATAACTGCCCATCGTGGAGAGGTAGCTTATCAATTAGCTTTGCCGGAAAAGTTATCCAATGTGCACAATGTGTTCCATGTGTCACAATTGAAGAAGTGTTTCAAGGAACCGGAAGAAGAAATTCGGAAAGCTTCGTTGGAGGATATTGAGGTCCAAGATGATCTGACATATGAAGAGTACCCAATCAAGATTCTGGAAGAGAAAGCAAGAACCACTAGGAGGAAAGTGATCAGATTTTCCAAAGTTCAGTGGAGCAACCATACGGAGGAAGAAGCAACGTGGAACGAGAGGGAAGACCTGAAGGAGGAGTTTCCAGATCTGTTCTCTAGCTTCGAATCTCGGGGTCGAGATTCTTTGTAAGGGGGGTAGAGCTGTAACATCCTCAATTTTACGGGCTTGGAATTTTTTTAAAAGAGAAGAGGATATGCAACTATGTAATATATTCATATGTATTTTAATTGGAATTTTTGTTTCAAATTAATTCAGGGCTATGAATTAATTTGAGAGCAATAAGTGTGCTTTTAAATTTTAAATTGAACATTTTAAAAAATTGCTCCAAAAATATTTTTATTGAGTTCCTTATGTTCAAATTCATTTATTGGAATTTTTCTAGAATTTTTGGAAGTGTTATGGTATTTTTAAAAGCCTCTATTGATTTTCTACAATTATTTTAAATCAAAAAATGTTTTTTTCTTTTTGGGTTTCCTGGGCCAGCAGCCCACTCCCTCTCCCCTATCGGGCCCCGCCTGGGCCAGCATCCTGGCTCGCCTGGGCTCAACCCGCCCCGCCGCCGGCAGCCCAGCCTGGCTGGCCGCCCCCGTCCCCCTCTTGGGCCGGCCCACCTGGCTCGTGCCTCCTCCCACCTGGGCTGCCAGGCCAGGCCGCCTCCCCTCCCTCCTGGGCCGGCCCAGCAGCAGGCCGCCCCTCCCCTTTGCGCCTAGGCCAGCAGGCCGGTTGCCAGGCCGCCTGGGGCACTCCCTTGGGCCGCCTTGGCAGGCCGGCCAAGCCATGCCTTGCCGTGCGCCTCAGGCAGGCAGCCGAGCGCCGTGGCCATGCGTAACGCACGCCCGCGTAGCGCCGTCGCTGGTTCGTCTGGGCGATTTTAATCCTAGGATTTCTTCCCCTTTAATCTGACCGTTAATTGCCCTTAATTAGTGCAGTGCCCTCTCCTCTCCCCTATTTCTCCCTATAAAAAGGCCCCTCTCCCATGGGTTCTCCTCTTTGCTTTCTTCCCCAAATTTTCTTCTGCACCTCTTTTCTTCTCCAACTCCCGCGACCACTCCGGCAAGGAATTCTGACGACCACGACGCACCCCACACCGAGGCGCTGCTACTAGGAGCTTCCCCACGCCGTCACACATCTTCTACCACAAGTGAACGCGAGCTTCTTCCAAGACATCAACCATACCGCAACTTCTTCCTCAACTCCGGCGAACTCCTTCTCTTATCCGTTTCTTCGCACTCGGTGAGTCCCTCTCCAAGCCCTCTCCATGGTAGTCCCCCAATAACCCATGTAACAAATCCCCTCAACCAATTTTGCATATTATCCATCCTCCCATGTGCAGCCATTCCTTGAATCCATCCCAAAACCCTACTGCTACAGTAGCTCACATGAACAGTGCTTCCTCATGTACAGTAGCCCTTATGCCATCCCTCTGTCCAATATTTTTGCACACATCTAAACCATGTCTGATCATTTATCTTAAGAGTAAAATGGAACCTTTAGAACCCCACGAGTCCAATGGTGCGATCGGATTTTTAATCCGACCGCTAGATGTTAAGTTATATTCCAATTTGGATGAAATTTGACCAAAATTTGGGATAACTTTGTACTGGTGATTATTTTGAAGTTAGTTTTTTTTCTGTACATTACTAGTATGCTAACGAGTACTTCTGTGAATTTTCATAATTTTTGGATTTGTGTAGAATTTCCTAGAATTAAAATAAGCTTTATTTTAATTATTAAAAATAGAAATGCTCTTTGTTATTTATATCTAATTTTTTCCTAGGATCAGAGAACTTAAATATAATTTACCATGTGAACCAAAACATTTTACCTACAATGGTTTGAGCTATAAAAATCAGGATGCGTTCTAGATCCATTTAAAATTGATATTTAAATCCTGTTTTTAGTAATAGAGCTTTTATAAATCTGTTTTAGCTATTAAAAATGCATGTATAGTACCCAATAAGTCATGTTATATTCTAGGAATGGTGTCAAGTCATGAGAACCCTTTTTGGATAATTTATTAGTATTAAACCATGTTTTTAGTGTAGTTTTCATGCTTAGAATAATTGTTTTAATTATTTAAAATACATTTCCAGAACACTTTTAAACATGAAATGTCTCTAGAATTGGTATTATATCATGATAACCCATTTGCATAATTTCCAGAAACGGGGTTGTTAAAATTAATTAGGATTTTGATTGTATCTAATCTATCACCTAAGTAGGCCGATTCGGGTACCTACTTTGGCGATAGGGAACTCTGTAATGCAGCGGTCCAAATCCTAATTATTAGGTTCTAGGAAAATTGTGGCATCAAGCTAGAATTATGGTAATATCCCTCCTATTGTGGCCAGTAGACTATGCAGGCACGTTATCAGATATTTATGACGTAAAACCGATCTGATGACCGTATAAAAGTAACCCGGGTGTTCTTCTCTTTATTAAATATATTCTCATAAGTACAAGCTCTTAATAATACATGTAATATAACATAGAGGTCATCTCTCTATTTTATAGACCATCTACGTGACAGTTAGGCTTTGTTAATTGACCGCATGAACCTAGGGGCGTGGCGCGCTAGCAAGCCCATCCCTTAGGAGGACCTATTTCATCAGACTTCCCTTGGGCAATTATTACAAAATGTCCATGTCTCATTAAAACTCCCAAAAACCTAGTGAAAAATGGAGAGATAGCGCATAGCATTTGTTGATTTATAATGCACTAGTTGCCTTATTAAAAACCTTGTAAATGAGAAACATCTATAAAAACTCATTAAAGGGGAAAATAGTGTAAAGGGGAAAGAGTGCAACCATCTAAATTTGATTAATATTCAATTTATTTAATCAATAAATGATATTTCGTATAATGCACATCAATTTTAATTAATTTAGAAATTTCTCCCCCCAAAATTCTACACGCATACAAAGTGAATTTCCATTCTAGCTATGTCTTTGAGAACTTATGCTCTTGATCGACATTCTTCTTTGTAAAAAATATTTCATAGAAAAAGGTAATTATCTTTCTTTGATTTTTTGAGTAAATCAAAATTATGAACTTTCGTAGCTCGGGTCTCTTGCATTGCTCTCTCTCAAGATGGCTCTCGTTAGAATCTTCATGTATAACTTGGACGTTTGTAAAAGAACACTACAAGTGATATTTTTTATGTGTAAAGTACAACTATCACATAATATATAATCTTCTTGATTCCCTTCTCATAATTAATTCTAGAAATTGTGACAAGCCTCTCTTGAGTTTCTTGTGTACCCTCTACTTTATTCATGTAGAAAAAATGTGAGTGGTATATTTACAAACTAGTAACATGGTTACTATGTAGTATAACCGATCTCAGTTGCACTATATAAGTAGTTTTAACTTCACAAAAACTTTAGGTAAGGTATATGATATATGTTATAAGGCTTCGTGCATTCTTATGTTAAAATCGATTACCTGAAATCATATTTTCTTGTATGGTTCTATAGAAAAATCCAAAGCATGAGTTCCAATCCCTAAACAGGAGTTTCTCTACGGGGTCTTCTTGACTCACATGTGCAATGTAGTCTGCATTGTGTTGGGATCCATTCAAACGTGATTGATCAAGTTGGTGTATTATATCACTTCATAGATTTTGTTTGAGCCAGAAGTCTAAACAATCTCGATCTTACCTAGATCTCTTTTGTTTCATTTCAAGTTTTGGCTTTGAGCACAAACTTGCTTCCTCTACCTTATGTTGTCAGTATGATATATAAATCATCAACATAGACCTTTATTTTACAAAAATCGTTCAGAGACTTTTGTATAAATATATAGGGTAGCCCTAATTTTTTGTGTAGCCTTTCTTGCATAGAAAGTTGCTTATTTTTTATATCATATTCATTAATAATATTATTCAAACTTTTTTCCACTGAGATTAAATATCTAAAACATAATTCCATCAACAACTGGAGTTTTAATGGGAGCAGTAACTTAGATCATATGGGGAAGCGTACGGCTACTTACCATAAATACTTCTCTTTGCTTTAGAGTAACCACAGAATTTCATGCATCTTTCTACTTGTTTTTGGCACATGTTAATATGGTGATAGAATCTCTTCGTCAGGAGCTTCTTTATAATGCCCTTCTAGGACCCCACTATTTTTTGTTGTGGATACATGATTCTTTAGTCTCCAGTGTTAATATGTGCAAATAATTCTTAGTGGATGGCTTCCCTTCGTAGAAAGATTCATGTCTATAATGCCATTGAGTTTTGGCTTCATAGATTTGACCTCAATTGGCTCTCCTACATATTCTTTTATGTGGGGTATTTCCTTAATCTAAGTAGGCAAGTCCCCTTGCCCCGCTTTCCCTAGACGTCTCCAGGTATGTGAGAATTTTGGAAAGCCGGAGTCCTTATTTTCTTAAATATAAGAAGCACCTTAGGACAAAGGATGGCATGAGGCACAACCCCTACTCCCTCCAGTGCATTTTTTATTAGTATGTGCCTTCAAATTGCCTCTATGATTAATGAAATAATTATGCAGTGAATGTGCTAACTTTTGCAAATTATTCTGCTTTGAACATCATTGTTCACCCTACTAGTGCGTGGGTCCTGGAGTGTGGATCCCTGTGGCTTGCCGTAGGATTTAGCCACATGATTTCTCGACATTTTTTTCATTAAGGTGTCCTATTTCCTTACCTAATGTTGAGAATAGATCCTCAAAGATGAAAGTAACAAATATTAAAAGATTCTTATTGATGGGTCTAAGTGCTTTGTTATCATGGATGTCGACACAAAATTTGACATGAATACCTCCTTCTTGTAGGGTTCCACAATAGTTCATTCTTTGCTTGGAACATATACATGCATAGTGTGTCCAAATCTTTGAATGTTAAAAGTCAAGCGTGCATTCCCTGCACTAAATCATAAGGTATAGTGATATTATATGCAAGTAGCATTAGATTGATGAGAGTTGCTTTGAAGAATGCATGTCTTCAAAATAATGTTGGTATATAAATCTTCATTGATCAATATTAAGTCCATTCTTCATATGGAAAAGATGATAATTATTTCTTAGTGCGTAAATAACACATGTAAAGTCTTCTTAACTTTTGGGAATCGTTATATTTTTTCTCATCATTCAAAGACATGGATATTATGTGCATTTCGTGTAGCATACATGTCATGGTATGCTGCACAAGTTCTATGTTAAATAATTAAATTCAACAAATACGCAGCAGAGGAAGAAGCAACATAACATAACAAAAATTTAATAATAGAACCTGACTTATTATAAATACTGAAAAAATATGTCTTCGAGCACACATAGGAAACTATAACTCTCATAGAGCATACAAACCATTATTAGTTGTTCTAGGAATATATGATAAAATTTATTAAAGTACACATACGTACTTAAACTGATCCGGAGAAGTATGCATCGACCTCTACTTGGATATGAGCGTCCATGGACTCCCCTACAGAGGTAGGAGCCGCTTTAGGGAGTGCGGCTGTCTCCCCCTCAAGGGTGACGGCAACCATCTCAGTATCCATGCAATCCACATCATCGGTGTTCATAGGAGTAGAGCTTGCTGCTCTATGTCCATCTCCTTAGTGATAGCAAAGTGGGCCTTTGTCTTCTTTTTCTTCCCATTCTTCTGACAAAATGTTTCGATGAGGTGATTGGGGTTATGACTTCTATCAAGTCAGAGTACTTCTTGTACTTGTCAAGACAGTATTGACGTTGTAGTACCATGTTGCTAGCGTGGAAGGTGGAGAGGGTTTTCGCTATCTTTTCCTCTTCTGTGAGCTCCTTACTACGGTGCCTAAGGGTAATACGAATCTTGTGCATAGTAGAGTTGTACTCAGCCACGGGCTTATAGTCCTGGAAGTAGAGGTCTCGCCATGCCTCCATTGCCTTGGGAAGGAGCACATACTTGAGCTTCGCAAAGCACTCTCCCAAGGAGATCCGCGGTGCCATAAGGTCCTCGACAGAGTACTCATCCTCCCAAGTTGGTGAGAGGTGGTGGTGGAGGAATGCAATGCTTGGCCCCTCTACGCAAATAAGGCGAGCCCCATACTCGACCAATGATCACACCAAGGTCCTTAGCGTCGAAGATGATCTCCACGCGAGACTTTTATGTCAGGTAGTTTTCACCATGAGAGGCGAGCTCAGCGAACTCCCTGTTTGACAAGCTAGTCATCCTACTTTGTCCATTCAAAAATGTACATAAGTTTTACTTTATGTAAAAACATATGAGCGGTATGCAAAACAATGGTAAAATATTCATAAGTAACTTCAATATTTTCCTAAGCAATCATATTTTAATAAGATAAGGAATTGAATAATAATCTAAACAATACATATAATATGCAAGAAATGAATGTGAAAAGAATGACCCACGGGATTTTGCATAATAATGTAATTTAGTGATTTGGCGTGAATTTATAAAGTGCAGGGGGTCCGTAGCAAGCTTTTTACACAGGAAAAATATTTGTGCAATTTCTTATTTATTATTTCCTAGGTTTTTCTGCAAAATCTCCTGTCCACCAGCCTACTAAGCCTACGTGGCATGCAAGCACGGTGTAGCTTGCCCACCAAGCCTACCAAGGTTGGCAAGCATGACATGCCCTGCCTGCTAGGGCTATTTACACACCACAGCTTGCCAGCCCACTTGGCTTGCACAACGGACAAGCGTGGCAGGGTAACACGGCATGCTCGCCTGCATAGCTCACGTGGTCGACAAGCATAGCTGGGCTACATGGCAGGTGCCTTGGCCCACTCACCTGCCTGGCCCTCGAGGCTAGCAAGCGCAGCACGGCTACGCGCCGTGATGAGGACATCCCACCTACAGATACACCACTCAAGTACTGGCACTACAAGGACCAATGACTAAAGCTTGTGCATAACAAATTAATTATTAGGTACTTTTGTTTCTTGCTGATTCATATGATTTACACATGAAATATGATGCTGCCTATGTACGCTATCTTTTACTCTTCGATAGTCCACCTGCGCACAGGTCACTTAGGTCAACAATACCACTGTTGCCATCATCTTGCCATCAACATGCCACCAGCATATTGAGATATAAAAAAGGAGAAGAAGAAGAAAAAGGAGCTCGTGTAGCCAGTCTGACCACACGAACAGTTTGACATTCTCGGAGGCTCTTACATTCTTGAAGGCTCCCACATTTCCGAAAGCTCCGACACTCTTGGAGGCCCCAACATTCACGGAGGCTTTGATATTCACAGAGACTCCGACATTATCAGAGGGTTCGGCTTGAGATCAGAATTCTCTCTAGATAGCCCAGACCTTCACCTAAAGGGTTTGGATTTTTCATCCCTTTTTCTATTTTGATTCAGTATCTAGGCCTAGGCTTGCTTTAACTCGTTCTAGTCAAAGTCCAGCAGCCAGAGCTAGCATTCTTGAGCATATTTTTCAACTTGCATTGCTATTTTGATTGTTGATAACCCTTGCTACAATATTTAAGCCTTCCAAGCTCCACATACTCTAGACCATGCAGCTATACATTCACCTAGCAATCATTTCATCCAATCTTTGGAGGTATTGACACTATTGGTTGCTAGTCATCCCCCTGTAGCTTGGTAAGAACTTGTAAGAATTGTGAATTAGCTTGAGTGCTTGAGCAACTTATAAACACAACCTAGTAGTTGATAGGGACATTATACCTATGATTTTTGTCTCTTCTTTGCTTCTAACCATGATAGGATCTCAAGCTAGCAGCGGGGAGGATCTCACTCCTCACACAAGAAGGACATGAGCCGAGCTTCAAGCGATGGTGTCCAACCATGCTCGCAACATCGACTACCAGCTAGGTAGCACTATCGACCACATCAACGGGCTTGAAGAGGAGCATTCAAGGGGGGGACCCCGAGCACCCCTCGGAGGTCCGTCCCCGAGCGCGAGGACTCCGAGCACCCCTCTGGGGTCCCCGAGGACCCCTCGGGGGTCCCTCCCCGAGCAGTCGGGCCCCTGGCCCCTCTCGGGAGTCTTCCCCAGGCACACGTGGCAAGCACACGTGGCAAGAGTCCCGGAGCTCCCCGTACGGGACCCTCGTGGGGCCCTTCCACGTGGCCCAGCAGGAGCATTTAACGCCGGTCCAGCGCGTTTAGTGCCGGTCCACAGGCATGCGTGCCCTAAGCCCCATGCGGGCAGAATGACGTTGTCAGGAACGTCTCTCCATCCCTATGATATGATGGGTCCGGTCAACTCGTTGGCCTCACAACCTTTTTGACTTTAGGGCGCGCCGCCGCGCGCCCCCATGCATCCCACTGAGCTGTGGGACCCGGATAGCGGTGACCGAAGCGGGAGGCTTGCGGAGGAAGTCTCCGTTACCTAGCGCCGCTACGTTATGAGGACCCGTTTCCCAACCGAAGCATGGCAGAGGCTGTTCCGCTATAGTGTTTGGCAACCACCGGTCCCTAACCATCATCAATAGCATGGCTACAGTATATTTTCCTTTTCTGGCTATTGTGGTGAGCCCCTGGATATATAAGGGGAGAACCAAGGCCATGAGGGGGGTTCAGAAGTTTTAGGGTTCATAGAGTCTTACAAGCTTTGCTCGAGCTGATTGTAACCAGCCATCTATTCATCTATACACAAGAAAGCAGGACGTAGGGTTTTTACACCTAACTGGTGGCCCGAACCTGGGAAAAAACCACCGTATCTCCAATTTCCTAAGTTTTCCCGGTTACTCAAGATCTCTACAGCTCGTGTCTCTCTTCACTGCCCCCGGCCGAATCCCAGAGGGGGTCCATCCGGACTACCGTAGCCGGTGTTTGTACGCCGACAAATCCCGACGCTTATCTTACTTGGGAATTAGAGGTAGAACAGAAATTTGTATGCCATGATTATCCTGAGGATGAACACGTTAGGGCTGTTGTTTGCGAATTTACTGGTTTTACTTCTATTTGGTGGAGCGAACATTGTAGGTTATATGCTAATAATCTGTCTACTACTTGGGCTACTTTGAAAGATGCTATGCGTACTCGTTTTGTGCCTTCATACTATCAACATGAATTGCTTAACAAATTACCATGTTTAACTCAAGGCGCTAAATCTATTGAGAAATATTATCAACAACTGCAAACTGGGTTAATTCGTTGTGCTTTGGTTGAGGATAATGAGGCTATGATGATTTGGTTCTTTGGAGGAGTGAATCATGAAATTCAATCCATTTTGGATTATAAGGAGTACAATTATATTACTCGTTTATTCCATCTTGCTTTCAAAGCTGAATGTGAAGTGTAGGATCGACAGCCAAGGATGCAAGACATACGCCGTTATATACGCCTCGCACCCCTGCTGTCCAGTACAAGCGGCCCATTGTTCTGGCTTCCTCCAACACCAAGTCAAGCATGGTTGTTCCTCAAACCGTGCCGCAGGCACCTACGCCAACCGCTCGTACCCCGGTAGCACCAACAAACAATTTGACTTCTTCCAATGCTTCTACGACAAGAACAAAGGACACATAGTGTCATCACTACAGAGGGTATGGTCACATGCAACATGATTTTCCAACCAAACATCTGTTGATCATCTGTGAAGATGGTGAATGTGACTTCGCTAGTGATTATGATAAAGAAGCCTATGCACTCATTGTGGAACAAGAACAAAAGGGTCAAGATTCTAAACATGAGATGGAGTTGATGGGTTCTGGAGATGCGGATAAGTACATGAGCTTGATTACACATCGAGTATTGAGTGCGTAAATGAGTTGTGCCAAGCAAAATCAATGGCACAGTATTTTCCATACAAAGGGTGCTGTGAAGGAGCGTGCCATTTAGATTATTATTGATGGAAGGATTTGCAACTACTTGGCTAGCTTGGATATGGTGGAGAAGCTCTCACTCACCACTCAACCGCACCCTCATCTGTGTTACATCCAATGATTCAACAACAGCGGCAGCTTAAGATAACATGAACAGTTTGCGTACATTTCTCTATTGTTGCGTATGTTGATTGTGTGAATTGTGATGTTGTACCTGCAAGCATGCTCCATGTTACTTGCTAGACCATGGAAATATGATAGAGAAGCAATTCATAATGGTAGAACTAATCAGAATTCTCTCGTGCATAAAGGCAAAAAAATTGGTTTACTTCCCATGTCTCCTAAACAAAATTTTGAAAGATGATCTTGCTAGAGCTAGTAGAGCTAAGAATCAGGAGAAAAATAAATGTAAAAATCAGATTGTGGGTAAGGAGTTAGAGCAACACAAAACTAAAAGAAAATCTGAATCGCGCCATGTTAATGAAATCAAATTAAAGGGTACATGTTTGTTTGTTAGTAAATCTGATATTTCTAAACTTGATGCTAGTAATTCAGTTTGCTATACATTCGTATGCAAAGATACATTGTACACACTTGAGGACATGCCTCCCTCTTTGCCCCTATTATTGTTAACATTTTGTTGGAGTTTGCCGACGTCTCTCCACAAGACGTGCCCCGGGATTACCACCTATTCAAGGGATAGAACATCAAATTGACTTAATCCCTGGTGCTTCACTACCCAAACATGCGCCATATCGTACCAACCCCAAGGAGACAAAAGAAATTTAGTGACAAGTTCAAGACTTGCTCGACAAAGATTATGTTCACAAATCTCAAAGTCCATGTGTTGTTCTTGTTATTTTGGTACCCAAGAAAGATGTATCATGGCGTATGTCTGTAGATTGTAGAGGCTTCAATTTTACTATTGTTAGATATCATCATTCAATTCTTAGGCTTGATGACATGCTTGATAAATTAGTGGCTCTACTATGTTCTCTAAAGTTGACTTGTGAAGTGGTTACCACTGAAGTCGTATGAAGTTAGACGATGAATGGAAAAACAACATCTAAAACTAAGTTCAGACTTTATGATTGGTTAGTATGCCTTTTGGTCTAACTAATGCACTTAATACTTTCATACGACTAATAAATGAAGTTTTGCGTGCTCTCATTAGACGATTTACTTTGATGGTATATTTATTTATAGAAAATCATTGGAAGAACACATTGATCATCTACATGCTGCTTTTAATGCTTTACGTGATGCACGTTTGTTTGGTAACCTTGGGAAGGGCACATTTTGCACCAATCGAGTATCATTTCTTGGCTATGTTGTTAGTCCACAGGGTAGTGAAGTTGATAAAGCCAAGATCATCGCCATACAGAGCTAGCCTCCTCCTAAAACGGTCACCAAAGTGTAGAGTTTTCTAGCACTTACTGGATTTTATCAGTGTTTCGTTAAGGATTTCAACACTATTTCCGCACCTTTAATGAGCTTACAAAGAAGGATGTTCCATTTGTTTGAAGTAATGCGCAACTTAAAAGATAAGTTGACACATGCACCTTTACTTCAACTCCCTAATTTTAATAAGATGTTTGAGCTTGAATGCGATGCTAGTGGAATTGGTTTAGGTAGTGTGTTATTACAAGAAGGAATGCCGGTTGCATATTTTAGTGAGAAGTTGAGTAGGCCTAGTTTGAACTATTCTACTTATGACAAGGAATTATATGCTTTTGTTTGGACTTTAGAAACTTCGCAACATTATTTATGGCCCAACGAATTTGTTATTTATGGCAAAATTGAATCAACAACATGCTAAGTGGATCGAATTTATTGTATCTTTTCTTACGTCATAAAACACAAGAAGGGTAAAGAAAATGTTATTGCTGATGCTTTTTGACGTCGATATATTATGCTCTCACAACGTAACTTCAAGATATTTGGGTTGGAAACCATTAAAAAAGAATATGTGCATGATGATGACTTTAAAGATGTATTGTAGAATTGTAAAAAAAGGGAGAACATGAAACTAGTTCCTTATTAATGATGGATTTGTGTTCTATACTAACAAGCTATGCATCCTAGATAGCTCTGTTCATTTTTTGTTGCTACAGGAGCTGCATGGAGGAGGTTTGATGGGTCACTTCAGCGTGAAGAAGACCGAGGATGTACTTGTTACCCATTTTTTGGCCGAAGATGCAACGGGATGTTGAGAAACTCGTTGCTTGCAGCATTACATGTCAAAAAGCTTAGTCATGACTTAATCCTCATGGTTTATACATGTCTCTTCCTGTTCCTAGTATTCCTTGGGAGGATATTTCTATGCACTACGTTTTAGGATTGCCTAGAACAAGGAAGAGGAGAGATAGTATCTTTGTTGTCGTGGATAGATTTTCTAAGATTGCACACTTTATACCTTGTCATAAGAGTGATGATGCTATGGATGTTGCTGATTTGTTCTTTGCTGAAATTGTTCGCTTGCATAGTGTGCCCAACACTATTATTTTCGATCATGATACTAAGTTTTTAAGCCATTTTTTGAGATGCTTATGGGGTAAATTGCGGACTGAACTATTATTTCGTACTACATGTCACCCCCAAACTGATGGTCAAACTGAAGTAGGCAATAGAACTTTGTCTACTATGCTTAGGGCTATTTTTAAACAAAATTTGCGTTTGTGGGAAGAATATTTACCTCATGTTGAGTTTATTTATAATTGTTCAATCCATTCCACCACTAAGAAGTGCCCTTTTACAGTTGTGTATGGTTTTATTCCTCATGCACCAATTGATTTGTTACCTCTTCCATCTTTGGTGATGGTTAATTTGATGCTCACCACCGTACTGAATTGATCTTAAAATTGCATGAGACTACTAAAGAGCATATTCAGCGCATGAATGCTAAATATAAACTTCCTAGGAATCAGGGAAGGAAACATGTTACTTTTTTACCTGGAGATCTTGTTTGGTTGCATTTGAGAAAAGATAGATTCCCTGAATTGTGAATGTCTAAGTTAATGCCTCGAGCTGATGGACCATTATAAGTGTTAGAGAATGTTAATGATAATGCATTTAAGTTTGACTTGCCTGCAGATTTTGGGGTTAGTTCCACCTTTAACATTGCAGATTTGAAACCCTACTTTGGAGAAGCAGATGAGTTGTTGTCGAGGACGATGTCACAGGACATCCCACTCAAGTACCAACACTACAAGGACCAATAGCTAGAGCTCGTGCATGACATATCAATTATCGGTACTATCTTTTACTGTTAAGGAACCAAGGATCGAGCCTGATGATCAAAGATGGAGATGGTGATTCAAGTGAGGATTTCCAGACACTAAAGCCACCATAATTGCTGGACGACGGAGGCTGAAGAGGCAACAAAGAAGATATCCAATCAAGCTTTCGTGACTGTCGAAATTCGGACCATCACCAAAACAGTCCAAATGATGGTCCGGATCGCTATGGAAGTCTGGGACCCCAACTCGGAGGGTTCGGATGTCAGTCCGAATTGCTACTGGAGAGCCCAGGCCTCAGCCCAGAGGGTCTGGATTTTGGATGGTCAGACCGACCTGACAGCCGACTTAGGCCGCCTGAACCGCCTTTTGGAAGTTCAAGTCCGTTCGGCCTAGAGACCTCTTTCCACCTATAAATATACCTCTAGGATCTCTATAATCCATGGGTTTTGTTTAGATAAGAGTTTGCCACTTGCAACTTTGCGTCCGTCAATTATGTTCAACAACCAGTTGCAGAGACTGCTATCAGAAACCCAATTTACCATTATATTTCATCTATATCAGCAATTTCAGATTGATTCTTCATAGTTCTTGCATGTGCTTCGACTGCTTACAGGGATTAGAATCTCGTGTTCAAGGTTGACCATGTTCCCAACATCAGCAATTGTGTTCGGAGTTGGTTTAGCGATTGGTTAGGCATATCGTTATCGTACGGTGTAGTCAGATCGTCAAAATCATATCCACTCAAATTGATCTTGTTTTCTCTTTGAAAGATCGAGACACCCTCGTGCTCATTAGTGCGTGTGTGTGGCAGCCTGCCCGCCCGCCTAGCCCTAGAGGCTAGCAAGTGCAGTTGGGTTGCATGCGCGCATGCGGTGGCATGCCCGCTGCTTGGTCTGCGAGGCAGGCAAGGTCAACTTGGCTTGCTGCGGCGGCCTACTCATCCGCCTAGCCCTGGAAGCCGGCACGTGTGCTGCGGCCTGCCTACATGTTGCACGCCGCAACCTGCCCGCCTACCGGGCTTGCCAAGCCAACAAGCGTGGCTAGGCCATGTGGCCTGCTCACGTGTTGCACACTACTACGAAACATGTCTTTAGAGGCGGGTGAAAATGATCATTGGAGGCGATTCGCCCAACCGACTGTGCGAGATGGTCTCTCATGACCCCTAAGTTCACAGTCGGTTACTAAAAACCTGACTGTGATAAAAAAGAGTCATCTCAGTCGGTTGCTAAAACCAACCGACTGTGAACTTAGGGATCATCATAGTCGGGCCTTTATATGATCCATCTCGCACATACTGCTACACAATACATATGCAAGAGAGAAATTAACCTACCATATACTAAAAGATCCTAACTATATGATTAATTTTCACTTCATCATCTCTAAACAACTAAACCTAATTATCTCATCCAACCAAATGAAAGCAAAATAGGGAGAGAGGGGCAAGTAGTACTAACCTTCTTCAATGTCCAATGCAATTACTCCTCATTATCCACTCTCTCTCCCTTCAAAATCGCCTTAAAATCCCCTCAAAATCGCCCCTACCCAAACCAGCCACCACCCAACTGAACAGATCTGGGAAACCCTAAAAGACTTCCCGACTCCCCTACTTATGAAGGCGACATATATCACAGTTGGTTGGCTCACTTAAACCGACTGTGATGTAACATCACAAGCGGTTCATCTCAGACCCGTCTGTGATATATCCTACATCTGAGTCGGTCCATCAATGAACTGCCTCAGATGACTCATTTCAGTCGGGTTGTATACCAACCGACTGATCTGTTTAGACATCACAGTCAGTTTCCTTTGTAAACCGCCTCAGATGACTCATCTGAGGCGTTTTATCTCTCAACCGACTTGGATGTTTCCATCGTGGGGACACAGCGTCAACATCGGAGACAGTTCCCGTGGCAACCCGCTTGTGATGAGTAAATCAGAGGTGGCTGAGTTTTGCCCGAGTGAGATGACACGTCCCGGATGAGCCTTTCTATAGTAGTGGCAGCCGGCCCGCCCACCTAGCCTACTAGGGCACATGGCTTGCTTGTGCGCCGTGGCCCGTCTCTAGTCGCCAGGCCTACACCATGCGGCGGGCCGATCCACGTGGGATGTGCTTGCAGCGTGGCTAGCCTACACGCGGATGGTCCACCCGCCTGCCCGTCTGGCCTGTTGAGGCTGGCAAGTGTGGCTGGGCTACGGGCGATCTACGTGGTGCGATAGTGCACGTTGATAGTGGTGCCTGCGTGGCACTACGGCAATGCCGGGGATGTTGGCCAGGTTGGTGCGAGAGCATGATGCTACCTCATTCATCTATTGCTAGTGGCGATGATTCGTGCATTGTCGGTCATCCCAGCAGTCCCTCCTTATGGCAAGGCTACAACGTCACCCTCGATTCCGTGCCTGGTGATGACCTCACGCCACGATGTGCAATAGCAGACCAAGCCAACCCGTAGCATGTTGTGAAGGGGGTTACTCATAGCCTATCCGATTTCATACCGGTGCCACACAGATTTCATGCAATACGTACACGTTTCAAGCTAGTGATCGCTTTAGCTCCATATATTAAACCATGTGTTAATAGCTAGCGTCGTTAGGTCAGACTAGATGGATCTTCAAGATCACGATGTAGCAAATAGAAAAAAGAATTCAATATAGAAACGGAGAGAGCAAAGCAAAAGGAATCTGAACATTGAATTTGATCTACTAGATCTAATTGACTGTCATCGATTCGACACTTACCTCAAAGCCGTTGTAAAGGTAGCCTGATCTGTAGACTCAAGGAGAATCTAATGCTAATAATATATTGTGAAACAAACATCGCAAAGTGTGACCTGATGTCTGTACAACAAGTAGTAGATCAAAGACATAAAGAAAGTAAAATAGACATGAGGATATAGAGTGGTGCTCTTCTCTTTATTAGATTTGTTCTCATGAGTACAAACTCTCAGTAATGCGTGTAATAACATGGAGATCACCTCTCTATTTATAGACCATCTACGTAACAACTAGGGTTTAGTAATTGACTACATTGGTCGTATGGGGCGCCGCATACAGGCCAGCCCACCCATATATAGGAGGCCCGGTTTCATAACAGTTTAGTCCCATATTTGCTTGACACTTATCTCGAGGGAACCTGTCTATCCTACCGACGGGCACTAGGCTAGGACACCTATTGTAATTTTGTTACGCACCTCAAATATCTATAAGAGAGGAAACTCTTGGACTGGGGCTTTGTTTGATGTTGTAGTGGATTATGATAATCTCATTTGTCCAACTAATTTTTGCCCATTTTATCACTCGTTTCGTCAAATTTTTCCTACTATTCTCATAAAGTAGATTATATAATAAGTTTAGCATATATAATATTTTTTAGCAATCATAAATTAAATCTTTATTTTGCCTGTAATCATTTTATTTTCTTCATTTTTTTGGGTCCACGTACGGTGTTCTACTCCTTCCACCGACGCAAACAGGCAATGTAAATCTTCCTGTCTGCTATGGTTTTTGGCCGTATGTGTTGAGTCATATACACAAAAAATATACAGTGTACACTTACACGCGCATGTGAATACCTTAGTCTCAATGAAACATTACGGTCCATTTGGTTGACTGTTAAGGAGCAGATTAGAAACTTAACTATTAAATACCTTTGGGTTATATGGTTAAATCAACTTGATTAAAATCGTTTAACCCTTCTAACTTAGTATTAAACTATCTCACCAAAACCATAGAATAACTTAATCAATACAACCAACCCTCATGAATTCATTTCTTATACTGTTAACCTCCTAGTCTAGCCAAATAGTAATTTAGATTAATCGAATTAATTAGCAAATACAAAGTTAAAATTAAACTAAGCTATCTAGATTAAGGTTAGCTAACCTAGCCCCAGACCGAACGCACTCTAGAAAAATATACAGCGGTATGTTACGGTACCAGGTGGTTACTGAGATGCACATGGTCGTCATCACCCAATCAAGTGCACGCACCTCTGCCGCTCAGATGAAAACTATTCCTCTTGTTTTTGATATTTTTCTGGCGGATTTCGGTCCACATGAAAATTCAGGATTGTCGTATAGTGTACATCGTATAGCTCTATACTAGTCTTGCACCACAGGCTATGCATCACGCAAGATAGCTTTTCTAAACAAAAATACGCCAAAAAGAAGAAAACGGTATGGCATGACAGCGACGTCCTTACAATCTCTTCTCTTGGGGAGTGTCAGACAAGCAAGGAATTCGAACAAATATGGAATTTTAACATGCATCTCTTTAGTAAGCCAATGATAATGAAAAAGTGAGCCACTAGTACACAAATAACCATCCTAAATAAAATGTTGCATCCCAAATAGTTTTATGAACCGTCATCAATTGTCTGTTGCGGATGAGGGGGTCATATGCCAAACGGTTCTGTAGCCGTTTGGGAAGAGAGGCACATCCCAAATAGTTAATACAGAAGAACTGTGTGGGATGTTGAGGGGGTCATATTCCAAACGGTTCTGTAGCCGTTTGGGAAGAGAGGCACATCCCAAACAGTTAATACAGAAGAACCATGTGGGATGTCTTCAACATCCCAAACAGTTAATAAAACAGAAGCGTGTGGGATGTCATCCACATCCCAAATGGTTAATATAGAAGAACCATTTGGGATGACTACAACATCCAAAACGGTTAATGTATGGAAATTATTTGCAATGACTACCACATCCGAAACGGTTAATACGGAATAACTGTTTCGGATGTGTAGCCGTCCCAAACGGTTTCCCTATATTAACCGTTTTGGATGTGAATTTACAACAGGAAGAAATAATTTATTTTTTGGCCAGCAACCTGCATATGCATCAGAATTTGAGCAGAATTCATATATATGATAACATTTCATCAAAATATCCAGCACATAGCAGAACTGCACATTTTATTCACATAACCATCCATCCAAACATTAATCCATTACAAAAATGCATCCACACTTGAATCAATTGCGAAATTCATTACAAGTACCAAAATGCATTACAAAATCCATTACAAAGTATGAATTAACATCAGCTAAGGACTGTCGAACTGTCCTTTTGGAGAAAAGATTTTCACTTGAAAGAAAAAGGCGAATTGCCCTCGAATCTCTGCGAGGTCGAGCTCCTTCATCGACTTTGATCCCATTGAAGAAAAAATCTGCAGCTATTAAGTTAAATGTCATGGCTATAGCCAAAATGGTAAGAAATAATAATAACTTAAGAGAAATTAACCTGCATTATCCCCTTAACGTCTTTGATCTTCTTCGAAACAGGGATGAGTTTCATCATGAAGTGGCAAACATAATAGGCACAAAGGTTGGTTCCTGCGGGTTGCTGGGCAACCTGGAAAAATTACATCTCAGGCATATTAGTAATGGATAGAATTTTTGGGAATTTAGATGATATCGGACAGTTATATACTTAATCAGGGAATACCTTAATTTCAAAATCGTGACGCCAAGTCTAGGCATCTCCTAGCGTTGATCTCCCTCCACGAGCAACGGTGTCGAGTGCCCTAAGTGATTACAAAATTTAAGCAAATAGTAGAAGGAAGAAAGAATATAACTAATTACGGACGAAACGAAATGTGGTCTACCACCTGTTGATGAATCCGTGCATTGACAAGTAGTCATGAGGCTTATAAGGATCAAGGTATACTACCCTTTTATCTTTGGGCATGAAGACAATCAAGATCCAATGAAAGCTGCCAAAGTTTTTCTCCACAGTCACAACTCATGCAGCCCATGTTGTATAAAGTATAAATATGTGAAGTATAGTGTATAACTTACAACTCATTGTATGGAAGCATTATGAAGTGTTTGCCCTAATGAGTTGTCAATGCGTGTACTAGGTAATTGTGGACGAGCTCACGGTTAATGGCGATGCTTTGTGCAGAGACCAACTGTGGGTCGATGAAACCCACCGGTTCTTTTCTTACTTTGCATTCATCGATCATGTGCCTAAGTATTGAAATTAAGAGTTAATATGTACGCATTTAGCGGCAAAATGCTTGAATGGACACAATGATCGTGAAATACTTACAATGTAAAGCATCTCATAAGGGAGGCGTCGATTTCTCAAAGGTTGAAGAGGAGGAACAAGTCCACGAAGCCTACCGTGCAATCACCCGCTTGGTGGAGGAAGTGCTCCGGCTTGAAATACACAGATATACTAGCTTGTCTTGCTGCCCTGTTGGAGATGTCCATGTAGTATGCATGGAATGTCTGGCAAATCAAACCTACACGCGCGAGTTCTTGTTGTCCCAGCAATGGTTGGCCAGGCATGTATTGCGGGGCTATGTCCATGGGAGGGAACATTTTGATGAACTCCTCATCGGTTAGCATGTTCGGATCCTTGGTAAGCGATTTTGCTTTGCCCTTTCCTTTGCCCTTCGTCGAGGCCTTTGCGCCGGTCTTTTTGGCTATAACCCTCGCCGCAGTGCCGGTAGATCAAACTCACGAGCGAACTGGGAAGGTAGCACCAGTGGTGCCGATAGCTGTAGCAGTTCTTTGATGTTGGCATGTGGCTCAAAATGCACAAAAGAGGGTTCATCAAGCCTCGGTGGCGGTGCTGATAGCTGCAGTTGATCTTGGATGTTGGCAGGTGGCTCGACATTCATACTAGAGGGTTCATCAGGCCTCACTAGGGGTGCTGATAGCTGCAGCTGATCTTGGATGTTGGCAGGTGGCTCGACATGCAGCCTCGGTGACGTCGATAGTGCGTCCTCCAAGACTATGTCCTTCTTAGGCCACTGGATAAATGACCCAATTGTGTCTCCCAGAGTCTGCATATCGTCGTCCGTGTTCTCCCAGAGTCTGCATATCGTCGTCCGTGTGTGCATGGAATAGCTGGACTCACATGAATTTGGGGTCAACACTATCGACGGTGCACCTAGCAAAACCTGCCGCCATCGCCACACCGTGTAATGTACCCCCTTGAGCAGTCGGATACACCAACCCATAAGCAGCCTCCAAGGGAAAACTCAATTGGGCTATAATCACTTGGAGCTTGCACTTCTTCGGCTCGCTGATGCCATCGACTACATATATTGCATTGGTATCATTGAGACATTCAGGTCCGCTTGATGCGCAGCTACTTCGACGGGCACTGGGCTTGGGGTGTCTAAGACCTTCTTGTTGTGATCTGAATCTTTCCTCCATGGCTTCTCTCTCTTTTGTCAACCTAGCCTCAAGCATCTGTTCAAACTCGGGCATAAGTATTTGACGAAGCTCAAATTTCATCCGCTCATTTTTGCAATCCGCTTTGGCTTTTTTCCATTCTTGTCTTGACTGTTCATCGAGTGGGAATGTCTTGCTATGTCTGACTAGGAGCCCTTGACCACGAGTACAACCCGGGTGCTCCTTCATTCCCAAACTGGTTGTGAGAATGTCATCAGCCCTAACGGACTGGAAAGAGCCTTGGGAAGCTTGAACATTCAGCTCCTTCTGCAGAGGGCAACAGATGGTACGTAACTAATCATTATGTTATTAATTTACAGACTAATAACTCGGATGACCAGGTCATCTAACATTATCGATCGTACTAGGTGTTGGTAAACTTCTTGGTCGACGGGGTTTTGGAAGGTTGTTCGACCCGAAGAGCTGGTAGTAGACCTCCCTCTACACCAGTATCGAGCGCGCTCCGTCTTGACATCAGCAAATGGTGGGTCGGTGCCCCAAAGGCGTGCTTCTTCATCCTCCTTCTCCCATTGTCTCTTTTTGCCGTAGTATCCTTTCGTGCCCATTCTGTGCGGGTGTTTGTTCTTTGCCACTAAAGCCTTGTGTTCTTCACTTTTGTGATGAAATTCAGATGTCATCTTCATCTCCACAAATTTATCCCAGTCTTCAGGTGTAATCATCGGGTAAGGGCCAAAGAGCTCCTTTTGTTCCTGAACATATTTCTTGTTCAACACATGTTTCCAATTCTTCCACAAACCGCAAGCCTTCAGCTCCGTGGCTTGTTGCACATCCTTGACCCATCTTTCGGGCACCATGAAAGATTCCATTATCTCGTCCACTAATAATTTGCGTTCATCCTTGGTTACTTGCTTCCAGTCACTTAACAGGATGCTGATCCGACCCCGCGTGACCACCCCGCATATGGTCCTAAATTTTTTCCTAGTTTTTTCTGGTTCTATAGGAGCCCTAGATTCCTCGTGGATGGCCTGCACTTCGAAGTGTCCCTTCGGCTTCATTGAGGGTTTTCTAGGACGGTGCACTGATTTTTGTCGAGGAGTCAGACGGTCCTCTCGGCGACTTTCGTTCAACAGAACCTCTAGCCGATGTCTGCTCATCGGACCTCCTTGGAGAGGCATTATCGGACGACATCTGTTGAATCAGGTTATGTTAAAAGAGCACTGTACCAAGATATCCATAAGCACATATTCTAATACCGCTAGAACCAAACAATTAGGAGTCCACATGTTGAAATGGTGTAAGAAAAATAAATGCTCTTTGAAAGACCAACTTAATAAAATAGAACATGGCATAGTGCAGAATGTGCTCCGACTAGAGCTCCAAATCAAACTAACAGCAATTCTAGTTCGAGTTATACTGAAAACTAACATGTAGTTCAGGAAACCTAAGTAACACTGTTCTGATTCCAATGAGTCATACAATACCTAATAACCAAACATGCAATGTCATTCCTCGAGGTAATTAAGCATGGCAAATGGTCAAATAAATCTTATGATATTAAGTTGGTTGAATATAATTAAGCATCTATTCAGACAGGTAGTCTCAGCTCTGAAGTAGCCATTGCAACTGCAGGTTGATGGCTCCAAGGATCTTGGCAAGGCTAGTATTATCTCCTCAACTACTGCTCATAGGTAAATCTATATAAGAGAATGTGTTCGACCTATTTTTTTCCGATTCCTCTTTTGTGTGTGTGGTTCGGTAGTAATAGGAAGAGTTGACCTTTTTGTAAAAAAATGGTGAATAAGCACTGGTTTATTAGTACCTAACATACATCTTCATGTTGTAAGTGTGGGGGCAGAGTGTTGAATCTTGCAGAAAGTTGCTCAAACTGGGTCTTCCTAGCCAGAATGGTTCTTGGGAAGATCAAACTTTTGGGTGCCTAATCCTGCCAGAACCAAGAAACCTGGACATTATGGTCTAGTCATTGCAAAGCAATGATATTGTTATATAATGTCCTCCAACTTTCCTCTCATAACTTGTCAACATTGATAGTGGCCTAATTGTAGCACTCCAAAAAAAACAAAATCCAAGAAGTAACACTCCAGATATAAATGCATCAATCATCCAAGTACATATTTGATGTTTCCATTTATGTTCCCTTTTTGATAAAAAGAAGAACTTAATAATCATATAGATAGATAGAGCCTACACCAAATACAGAGACAACACATGTATATTCTGACTGACTCTTATATGCTTAAATAGTTCCTAACAACCGAACATGCAATGACGTGACCAGCTTACCGGGACAGTTGCGATGGCGTGGAGGGTGACAGATCAGTGAGGAGGGCGTTGACGTGGGTGCTCGAGGCGAGGGAGGCGGTCCTCAGCAAGGGAGACGATGACGACGGCGCTCGGTCCTCGGGGCGGGCGATCGACGACGGCGAGGGCACTTGGTCCTCGGGGCGGGAGACGGGAAGGAGCTCCAAGGGGGCCAGTGGCTTGTGCCCGGGGCAGATGTTGAAGACGTCGACATTGGGGGCGGGAGGCGGCAGCGGGGTGCGTTGGGCTCGGGAGGCGGTGGCGGTTGGGGCGGCGGCGAGGCTAATGTCGCCGATTAGGGCTCCGGCTCAGGAGGCGGCGGCAGGGTGCATCGGACTCGGGAGGCGGGGGCGGCGTCGGTACGGGTCGGGAGGCGGCCGTGGCACTAGGGCTCGGGACAGGAATAAGATCACTGAGAATATGAGAGAGGGCCGCGCACTGCGGTATTTTAAGGGACACACATCCCAAACGGTTACGAACTATTAGCCGTTTGGTATATGTATCATCCCAAACGATTTTGGTTTCTTAATCGTTTGGGATATGGTACACATCCCAAATGGTTTTGATGTCTTAACCATTTGGGATATGTCCCGCATCCGAAACGGTTTTGGTGTCTTAACCATTTGGGATATGTCCCGCATCCAAAACGGTTTTGATATCTTAACTGTGTGGGATATGGTACACATCCCAAATGGTTTTGCTGTCTTAACCGTTTGAGATGTGGTACACATCCCAAACGGTTTTGATGTCTTAACCGTGTGGGATGTGTACTCATCCCAAATGGTTTTTCTGTATTAGCCGTTTGGGATGTGAATTTCCAGCATGATTAAATTTTTTTTAGGCCAGCAGCCTGCATATGCATCAGAATTTCACAAGAATTCATACATATCATAACATTTCATCAGAATATCCAGCATATAGCAACTGAGTTCATTCATTCCCACAAATATATACTACATTGAATCATTTCCACAAATATATACCTAACTCCACAAATTATTAGCATTCGTTGATTAATCACTCATTCCACTAGCTTATTTCCTTTGAACCCTAGCCCTTCCGAGTGATCTTCACGTACATAGCATGTTTCTTCAAGTTGTTCTTCCTCGACCCTTATGCGGTCTCCAATAGGTGGCAAGTCATCGAATTGGTTGTATTCATCCTCGTCAACCACATTCTCAACTCCGACGATCCTCCTTTTCCCACACAGAACTACATGCTGCTTCTTATGTGCGAGGTCTTTTATGTTGAAGACTTGGGTAACTTGGGTCGCAAGTACAAAGGGTTTGCTTTTGTATGCGGCTCAGTTGAGATCGACGTACGTGACGCCGTACTTATCGACCTTCACATGTTTCAGATTGACCCATTGACACCGGAACAAAGGAATCTTGAAAAAACACATAATCAAGCTCCCAAATCTCCTCGATGATCCCGTAATAGAATTCTTTGTTCCCAGATGTATCTTGGTTCTATGCAGACAGAGCTGTTTTGGTATGTGATCTTCGCATCTTGGGCCTTTGTGTAGAATGTGTACCCATTTATATCGTATCCTTGCCAAGTTTGAACTGTAAATGTAGGCCCTTTTGCCAACTAGGTCAGCGTGTCGGTTGAGGAGCACCCGACAATTCGCTTCTTAATCCATTGGTTGAATATCTTGTTGTGCTCTTTCATCCTCCAAGCATCTGTCGCTTTCGGATACTCCTCCCTTAGCTTTGCCACATGTTCTACGATATAAGGGGACACTAAGGTCATGTGTTGCAAGACAGTGAAATGGGTTATAGCATGTGCTTCCGCATCAGGGGTGATTGCTTTCCTTCCTGTGGTCCCGATTCCATCAAGTCTCCCCTCATGGTGAGACTGAGGCACACCAATCGGCTGTGCTTCAACCATGTAGTTGATGCAGAACTCGACAACCTCCTCTAAAGTATAACCTCCGACGATACTACCCTTTGGCCGATTTTGATTCCGAACATAGTGCTTCAGAATTCCCATGAAACGCTCGAACGGATACATGCTTCATAGAAACACCGGGCCACACATCTGTATCTCGTGCACAAGGTGAGTAATGAGATGGACCATGATATCGAAGAACGATGGCGGGAAATACATCTCAAGTTGACAAAGAGTCTTGACGACCTCGTCTTGCAGATCACCTAGTGAAAGGGGATTTATGACCTTCCGAGATATTGTGTTAAAAAAACGACACAACCTTATTAGTGCTTCTCGGACATCAATAGGGAAAATATTTTTGATAGCCACTGGGAGCATCGTGTCATCATCACATGACAATCATGAGACTTCATGCCAATTAATTTCAAGTCTGCCATAGAAACAAGATTCTTTATGTTTGCCGAGTAACCGGATGGAACTTTAACGGTACCCAAGAACTCGCACAGCTCAATTCTCTCATCCTTCGATAAAGTGTAGCAAGCAGGGGGGAGGTACGTCTGGCCTTTATCAGTCTTTACTAGTGCTAACTCAGGTGTGATGCCCATATGACCAAGTTCATTCGTGCCTTAACGCCATCCTTTGTTTTGTCATAGATGTTCAGTAACATACCAAGCACGATGTCACATACGTTCTTCTCTATGTGCATGACATCTATGCAGTGACGCACTTCTTGATCCTTCCAATAAGGTAGCTCTCAAAATATTGATCTCTTCTTCCAGATGCTCTTCTCACCAGGCCGCTTTTTCGATTTAGGCCCCTTGCCAAGCACAACTTCGATGTCCTTCACCATATCATGGACCTCTGTCCCAGTAAAAGGCCTTAGTTTCGCATCATGTTCTGTCTTCCCGTCGAATTGATTCTTCATGCTACGGTATGGGTGATTTCTTCTCAAGAATCTTCGGTGATGCCTGTATACAGTTTTACCTGAGTGCTTCAGCCACACGCTCACAGTATCTTCCAAGCATGTCACGCAGGCTTTGGCTCCATTTGTAGTCTGCCCTGAGCAGTTACCATATGCAGGATAATCGTGGATGGTAAGGAACAACAACCCACGTAGATCAAAGTACTCTTTTCTGTATGCATCCCATACCTTTACCCCCTCGTCCTTCCAGAGAGTTTGTAGTTCTTCCATCAGTAGTCTGAAGTAAACGTCGATGTCGTTTCCAGGTTGCTTTGGCCCTTGGATAAGTATCGCCATCATGATGTACTTTCACTTCATACACAACCAAGGAGGAAGATTGTACATGCACAGAAGAACGGGCCGAGTGCTATGTCTGCTACTCATACTGCCGAATGGATTCATTCTATGAGTACTCATTCCAAACCTTACATTCCTCGGGTCCGCACCGAAGGATAGGTACTTCCTATCGATGTTTCTCCACTGGGCCGCATCTGTAGGGTGTCTCATCATTCCATCGCTCTTACGACCCTCAGCATGCCAACGCATCAACTTTGCCTCTTTCGGGTTCACAAACAACCTCTTCAAATGAGGAATTATAGGTAAATACCATGGAACCTTGTAAGGAATTCATTTCGTCACCTCAGCGCATTCCTCGTACTTGTCCAGACCACCCTTGAGCTTGTATCGAGGTGCTTTGCAGACCGGACATGAAAGCAAGTCTACATACTTTTTGCGGTACAGGATACAGTCATTCCAACAAGTATGTATTCTTTCAACCTCCAATCCCAAGGGACAAATAACCTTCTTGCATTTGTACATTGTTTTGGGCAACTCATTACCCTCTGGTGGCATGTCCGCGAACAGACCTAACATCACCGTGAAGCTCTTGTCAGACCATCCGCTACTTGCCTTCAATTTTAGAAGTTCAAGTACGGATGACAACCTGGTGTATTTTGCCTTGCAGCCCGAACACAAAGGTTTTTGAGAGTTCTCTAACATGCCAATGAATTGCTTATACCCTCCATCATTATGGTTCCCCTCTACATCACGCAGCATGTGATCTAGATCAGGCATAGTATCCGTATTATCCGACATCACATCATCGGAAGCACAATCGTCACCATCTGGCTGATTATCATTGACTGTGTTTGGCATATCGTTCAATTCAATGTCGTGATGTTTTATTATCTTCATGTATGATCGTCTCTTCACCGTGCTTACTCTAACATGTATATCCTTCCTTGAAACCCCTTCGAATCAAGTGTGCTTCAATCTGCTTAGGGTTCTGCCACTGTCTAGTATTATCGCAATTAACGCATAGACAAAAAATCCACTCTTCCCCCTTATTGTGCATATTCACCATGGCAGCTTTTAAGAAACCAACAATGCCTTGGATGTACGCTTGGCTAACACGGCACTCGTTGTACATCCACCCTCGATTGATCTACGTACGTTCACATATGAAGAATTAAGTAGCCTCTCACTCTACATAATTAAGTACCACGATGCTAGCTCTATAACTTAATTTTGAATATAGTCATATATGCATACAAATGTATATACTTCCTCCATCCAGAAATATATACCACTTGTAGTTTTTCGTAGGATCCAATGCAAAACTTTGACTATAATTTTCAATCATAATATGATATCAGAAATAGTAAATAAATATGTAATACCAGACTTTTGCAAGAGAAATACAATGAAATGATTTTCACATACTCAATCTATATATTTTCTCACATACTTGTGATTAAAGTTTTAAATACATTTTCGACTGGTGGTAGTATATAAGAGAACAAACATCATCTCCTATTTTGGATGTAACAACTTCATAGAAGATGTACAAATCTGACAAGAAAAGGTCGAAATTTGAGAGAAATTAAAACTTGACTTGTTCCAAACAATACAAGATATATAACAATAGAAATGCAATTACTAACCTTTAAAAACCAACAACAAAAAGGTCTTCTAAAAGTATGCAACAACTAAAATGGGAATGTCCGGTTGCCTTAAATTCGCCACCCAAATTGCCAGCAAATCACCCGCCAACCGGACAGCCAACACTTATGTCGGGCTTCCAAATCTGTCTGATTGGCCGAGATATTTATTGGGCTAATCATCCCAAACGGTTCAAAAAATAGAGCCGTTGTGGATAAGTAAGTCATCCCAAACGGCTCTGTTTCACGAACCGTTTGGGATTACATCACAGACGGTTACACTTTTTAACCGTCGCGGATAAGGCAGTCATTCCAAACGGCTCAGTTTCATGAACCGTTTGGGATTACATCGCAGACGGTTCAAATTTTTAACCGTCGCAGATGTAATATTATCCCAAACGGTCCATTTTCGGCCGACTTATCCCAAACGGCTAGAAAATTAAAACCGTTTGGGATGTGCGGCAAATGTGACGGCTATGGTTAACTGTTTGGGATGAGTCGTTGTTTATGTGCCGTTCTGTACTAGTGAGTGTTTTCTCCTTCAGGTGTGCACCAAAAGCACTTCAACGTGCATGTCCTTAATTCTAGTACATTTGGGGGCTCATTGGTATCTAGCACATTGCCAACTCGAGCCATGCATGCAGATGCAGGGCAATAGAGAGGCAAGCTAGGGATATACTCCATATGTATGTGTGTGATATGTGTACATGCTTTGCTCATCATCACGTACATGCCCTTTATTCTTAGCTCAGTCCTAGCTATACGGTATCTCTTCCAGCTCCAGCTCGTTTGGGTGGCCCTTTTCGTCATCAGGAGACAGGAATCATTCCTTGATTTATTTCGGTGCAAAGAGAATGTCCATACATACACGCAAAGATGGTTCAGTGAATAGATGTATATAGCATATATGAATTGAGTTGCGCGCTACTTCGTTCGTTGAAAAAGTTGCTCTGATTAATGAAATAATTTCATGTTAATTAAAATGTAAGAAGATTTGGTTGATGTGACCCATGCAGTACGTCGGAAGAATTAAAAAATGAGTGTACGTGTGTGACGTGTCCATATATCTCTTAGATAGTACAGATACCACAGAATAGGTTATGAAAAGAGAATTTTTAAGATACATTTTACTAGTGGTGAAACAGGAAGTAGTATAAGTATCATTTAATCATTGATATATTGGATATTTTAGATATTTTTTATCAAAATATTTTTTCACACGGGCGTAAATTGGACAACATAGTTTGATTGAGACCCATTTAGCACAATACCGATCATGCGCCTACATTACATGCTTGCGTTTCGAGCCGCTGCCGCCGCGCTCATCCACCTACAAGTTGGCTGCGACCACCTTGCTGACCCGTTGCTTCCACGCTCGTCCGCCTATGACCTGGCCATCACTGTCGCTGTGCTGATCCGCCACGCTCCTCCACTCATCCCCCACTGTTGAAGAAGGCGCACGAGCCCCCGTGGTGGCGCTCGGGTCAAAGGTGATCAGGCTCGGCTGCCTAGGGCTGCAAGCACAAGCTCAGTGACCCGCACTGCTACTGCACCGAGACGTGCACTGCTACTGCACCGAGACGTGCTTTTTGTGATTCCAAGAAATATAGTTACTCCTTCATGCACTTTGCAGCCTCCAAAAATTCTAACTGGCTAGACTTTGTTAATTCTAACAAATATAGTATCATTCAGTTCATGTTGATACCATTCTAATAACAAAACACCTCAGAGCATATATGCTTCAACGAAAATGTGAAAAATCCAACAGAAGAACGAAATGAACATGACCGGCACAACCTTTTCAACTCCAGCCTTGATAGCCTGTGCGTGAACTTGTTGACCTTGTGCAAGAGTTGCCAAGTCTGAGCAACAAGTAATAGTACTAACGAATGTGCCAACGTATGTGAGCCCAGCGACCATGGTATTCCACGTCACGACATTCCTCACGGGCATTTCGTCGAACAGCTTCTACGCGCTTCCGAGGTCACCATTCTTGTTCGGAGTGAAGCGATTGGTGGTAGCGTCGGAGGAGGTAGCGAAGGCCTGGAGCTGGTGGAGGAGCGAGAGGGCGCGGTAGTCCCGAAAGATGTGGGAGAAGAGTCTAGCATCCGACCAGCGCGTGTGACGTCACCACGCATCTTCTGCTCTTGTGCCTCCTGCTGGTTTTGCAGCAGCTTCATCCGCGCTGCCGCCATCCTCGTCGCGGAGCCGTGCGGCAGCGAGGACAGCGCCTACCAGCCTCCGTAGCATGCGCGCTGGTGACCGAGACTCGCCGCCGGTGGCCATCATCGTCGCAAGAGAAGCTGTTGTGGCCATAACAGGGAAAGTGACGGGACTCACCGCTGTGGCTTCGCGTCATCCACGGGCGGGACGCGGCAGGAAGCTGAGGGATGGGAGAAGCATCGTCACGACCCGAGGGAGCAACGCCGCCAGACTAGCCCTTTCAGGGGTTAGGGATAGGGTGCAGCCCTTGGGCCTCGCAACCTCTTGCATTTTTTGAATTTACCCTCACAGCTACGAGATTTGTTATAAACTCTACCAATTTCAACCCTGGATCCACTACTACTATCCTTTTACTCAGGATTTATGTACTAGTATAAAACCTGCCTCTAGTATGGTAGATCACAGTTGGTTCGCAACAAGGCCTGCCTGGATTAACTCTGAGAGATCCAAACCGCCTGTGATGACTAGATATTACAGGCAGTTCTCTATAAGAATGGTCTGTGATATTGCGACGACATAACGCATGCGGTTTCTAATAAGAACCACCTATCATGAGGGCCTTATCACAATCAGTTTTATTTGGGAACCATCTACGATAACTTGCCCATTTATTATCACCCGGCAGACTGAGCCTTGTCTTAAATGTTCTGTTCTTACACATAGTGGCAGCGGAGCTCCAGCGATTTTTCAGCTTGGAGGCTAGATTAGGCCAAAAAACCATTGATTTGGAGAGAATATTGCATATCTATTTCATATTGGTGATCTAAGATTAGTGATTGGTTCAAAAAATTAATTAATTTGGTAGATTTAATGTGGTAAAGAGAATGTAGATCTAATTAGGTTACGGCAAATTGTATTTATTTTTGTTGATTTTGAGGTATATAAAATTGGTTGTAATTGCTATACTAAACATGTGGCTAGCTATTTTACGGTGGAAAAATCATAGATTTGAATGGTTTAGATATTATGAAAGAGAGAGATGTGTATATATAGCATATATGAGTAATTCATTATTTTAGAATTGATTTATCTTGTCTCCTAAATATGTATTGTAATTCTTGAAAGTCTGCATGAAATAAAATATTGAGAATATTTTGATATAGTAAACCCACGTATTAATGACATGATTAATTAAAATTTTATTTATCAATTAAGTTTTATATTAAGTTGCACTTGATGTATATAAATTTGTAATTATTGGTAGGGTGTATGTTCGTGAATTAAATATTTAATTGGTAATAATTTTTTAGATACAGTCAAAACTGTACCGACATAGTAAAAATAATATTAATTAATATTGTATATATTAATTAACTCTTGGTAGGCACTTTGTGAACCTCAATATTTAATGGAATTAAATTTATTTTTATGTATAGTATAGACGGACCAAAACTGGATATGGTGACCACTTAAGTGAACAATACTCTAATGGCATGTCAGATTTCATAAGAACTAAAGAAGAACATAAATTGAACAAAGGGGAAAAATATATTAGTTGTCCATGCAACTAGAATGTACACATGTTTGAGAGCTCAGAGCAGATCCAAGATCACCTCATTCGTAGGGGTTTCATAGAGCGATACACATGTTGGATAAGTCACAGTGAGCACCTTTTTTACTCTATATAGGGCTGAGAGAAAACAGTTGTGTTAGTTCCTACATGGTGTGAAAGTTTCTTCCGACTACTCGTACAACATCAGCAAACTTGTTTCGAGACAATCATGAGGTTATGTTCTTTCTCATAAAGTCATCGATTAACACAATTTCTCATAAGGTCATCGATTACTACAGGATGGCTTATCCCAGCTGATTCATAAACATCATCCCAGGTGGTTTATACGACCAACTAGGATTAATAATCTAGGATGTGGAGGCCTAATCCCAACCAGTTCCGTAACTGTCTCGGATAATCACGTATCCCAAATGGTTGGCTAAAACAACCGCTTGGGATCTATTTCATATCCCAGATGGTTGGCTCAAACAACTGCCTAGGATTTATCTCATATCCATGCGGTTTTTGTCATATCCCAGGGATTTATTATTCTAATCTCAGACGGTTGTTCTTTGAAACCAGCTAGGATATGAATTTACGGTACCAGAATTGTCCTGGTTTTTCGGCTAGCCTCAGGAATTGCTAGCCATGCCCTCTGAAAATAGCAGAATAATAGAATCACATAGCAATTCTGACATATATCAAATAGATCCAATTCTCGCATACATCAACTAACAAAATCAAAATTGTCATGGATATCACATCTCACATAATTGAATAGATTTGAAACCTAAGTAATTTCACATCTCCACATTTCATTGCATATTCCACATCTCACAGATTTGAACATATAATTGCAAACATAAGCAACAAGGGGTCAAGAGTGAACTCAATTTCATTGCATAAGTAAACATATAGTCATAGAATTGCGAAGAATTAGCCTTCTAGTGGAACTCGTTGTCTTTGCTAAGGACATCAGGTAGTATGAATTAGGCTAGGTCCCTTTGGATCTATCATATGTCTACATCGAACAAGGACTTTGTTCCAATTTTGAACACATCCTGTAATATGAAGATTAAATTCACTAATAATTGTCAATTTGAAACTTTGGATCCATCATTGATAGGTTAGCTAACCTTATGTTGTAGGCTCTTCACCCCATACAATATGAGCTTCATGTGGTGGCACATGTAATAGCCACAAAGGCCGATTCCACCTAGCTGCTGATGGCACTGCGAAAAATTGTTATTTATGTACATGACATTACTTGATGTTTGATGAGATAAGAGCTTGTTTTAAGTTAGGCAATACCTTGTAAGAAAAACAATGTTTGAGAGTGTTCGGGCCACCTTGATTTCCCGATGCGGCCCATGCCCTACGTGGTAGGAGCAAATTATGCTCAGCACGGATTTGCAAAATAAAGTAAAAAAATGAAGAATGTACAGTCAATTGTTTACTAACCTGTCGAGTAAATCATTGATTACGGACTAGTCCCTCTTTTTATACCTTTAGGAATCAAGGTAATAGACCTTCTTCTAGACCTTTGTCCTCTATAGAAAATGATCTCACTTTAACTTACCCCTAGTTGAAAGCCAAAATGTGTTGGAGTGCATCACTTACTCCTGGTTCTAGGCAAGACATATTACTTCTTTCTCCTCTAGCTGGTGGAATGCGTTCATGACATATCGCTCGACGATATCTCCATCTTGCGCTACGCTTTGCGCGGAGACCACGTGTGGTCTAGGTAACCTAACAGGAGGTTCTTTTTTCTTGATAATTGTATCATGTATCTATATAAATATATATACGAAAACAAGAAGTTATATGAATGTATGAATTTGGGAGTATTACGGGAACGTAGACAAATGTTGTAAGCACTTACAATGTCTAGCATCTCATCAGGGAGGCATCCAATTTCCAGAGGTTGAAGAGATTGAATAAGTCATCGTAGTCTATTGTGAAGAATTACTGGTTATGCTTGAAATGATCATCGTTGAATTGCACTACTATATCATTTTCCCTTTGGATGCTCGGTGCATTAGATATTTCCATGTAGTGAGCATGCAATCTCTGACAAATAACCCCAACGGAGCTAAGATCTTCATCGGATAACATTGGTTCTCCAAGCGTGAACCTTCGAGCTAGCTCCATGAAAGGGATATCCTCATCTGTCTACTTCGCTTTCCCCTTGGCTCCCTTTTTTGTAGTCCACACTGGAACACTTTTTGCAGTCTGCGCTGGTACCATAGCATGGCTTTTTGGTAGGGCTCAATAGCTAGTTCCTTTGGCGCCGAAGGAGCTCAAACCGGAACAGGTACCATAGCATGGCTTTCTTGCTAGGGCTCACTAGCTGGATGCTCTGGCGCCGATTGGGTAGCTATCTTTGGCAGTGAAGAAAACATGGCCACGATCCTACCTGGACACAATGGTTCAGATCATCGTTGCTCAATCACAATGTCTTTCTTAAGCCACTAGATGAATTTCCCAATGGCTTGTCCAAGATGTTTTATCTCAGCATCGATGATCAGTAGGGGAAAGCGGGATGTACTGGCTATTGGAGACCATGTCCACACTGACTTTTGCATATCCCAGCATTAACAGGACATTGTTGACCACATCTCCTTCCACAAGCGGATACGCCATCCCGTAAGCTATCTCCAGTGTGAAATCCATGTTCTTTAGCTTCACGTATAGCCTACAGCACGTGGGATGCTGGATCTCATCGATAGGGTTTGTGGCACTGCTATAGTCAACAACATCCATGGATGCGTAGCTACTCCGACAACCACCGGGGCTGCCTAGGGTTCCTTCATCCATTTGCTGCGCTCTGAGCTGTTCAAACATTCATGACACCTCCGCTTTGAGTGAGTTCATTATAACTTCCTTCATCTGCTCAGCATCACGTTTAGCTTTTGCATGTTTTCTCTCCTTCCGATACTCTGGGTCGCTCGAGAAAGCTTTCCGCCTAGGGACATACAACCCATAGCCCCGTGTATGACTTGGATGCTCAGCATTGCCCAAAATCTGAGAGAGTATATCTTTTTGCCTATCGCTCATGAAGGAGCTTTGGGAAGATTATGAACTCAACAGCTCCTGCCAGAGGCTTATATGTTACTATAATGTTGCGTAATAATCGCTAAATTTGAGGGAGGTAATTATCTTACCATTCTTTGGTACACCTCCTGGTCAGCCGGATTAGGGAAGGAGAACACACCCTTACAATTAGGCTTTGTCCTAACCCGAAGCTAGTCTCGGCCCCTGGGGTTATCGGCACTGGAGAAAGGAGGTTTAGAATCCGCCAGTCATGCCTCCTCGTCCTCCCTTTCCCGCTGGCTCTTTTTGGCTACGTACCACGACGTGCCAAGTTGATGGTGGTGCTTGTTTTTTGTAGCAACAGCCTTGTTTGCTTCGCTCTTACGATGGAAATCGTCTGCCCTTTTCATCTCCACAAAGGTTTCCCAGTCCATAGGATTAATGAACTCATACTTCTCAAAGGGCTCTCTACCCTTTTCAGCATACTCTTTGACTAAGAAGCTCTTGAAATTCTTCCACAACTTATCTACCGCTAGATCTGCAGCCCTTCGCACATCCGCTAGAAGATGATCGAGGACTACAAATGACAGCAAGATTTCATCCAACAATCCCTCGCGCTCCTCCTTGGTGAGCTTCTTCCATGAGGTTTACCGTGATGTTAACTCGCTCCTGTGCTACTATGCCACAAATTGTTCTAAACTTCTTCATCGTCTGTTCAGGTTGAATACGGGCTCCAAAGTACTCATCAACTGCAGCAATGACAAATCTGCCCTCCAGCTTCTACGATCGCTCTTGACCCTTGTGTTTTGTTGTTGCCAAAGAGTTTGGCATGTCAATTGGCAGCGACCCACGTGGCGGGGATGAATTCTCGCCAGACATATCTACCAATATCTCTACATTGTTGATTTTTCATGCTTTAGGAAAAAGAAGTGAGATACAATAAAATAATTTACAATAAAACATGCACTAGGACTGTCTTAGCTAGGTATATGTTAGTGGACAAAAAACGTTGTTGTTCAAGATACTTTTAGGACCATTTGATTAGGGAGAGAATGCCTACAAGTAATAAAATTGAGTCCTTTCTTGTTTAAGTCAGAATCTTTTCATAATCAAGATATTTGTTGACAAACAAAATACAAATAAAGTTTGAAATAATCAACAATCTATTAGATATTGACATATCAAAAGTATACACAAACAACGGCATTCTAGGATTAATCTTGTTGAGTACACCCAATGCAGCTATGATCTCATTGCCATGGCATGTGTAGGTGAAAGCAAAGATGTAAAGTGTTATTAAGGTTCTTGTCTTGTCTGCACTTGTGAGACTTTGGAAAATTGCAAGAAGCAACCTAGTAGAACTCCAAGTCCCATTTAGCTACTAAGATTTTCCTCTGACTCCTAATTCCTATAAAAAAATGTACTATACTGTTCTCTAAAGAACTTTCAGCAGAGATTCACGCATTGAATCATATAGTTAACAAAATGCTAAATAATACTATACCGAGTTGGTGGCAGCGGTGGCGGTGCTGGCGGAGTCGAGCTCGGTGGCGGCCGTGGCAGCGGCGTGGAGCTCAGTGGTAGCGGTGTCGAGCGCCGGTCCTCCTCCTCGTCGTCGGTAGGGCTCGGGTACGCTGGTCCTCCTCCTCGTTGATAGGGCTCAGGGACAGCGCTTAGGGCACTGTGCCCGTGGAAGGGCTTAGGGGCGGCGGCGGTAGGGCTCGGTGGCATCCAGCAGTTAGGGCAGTACTGCTCGGGGGGCTCAGGGGCTTGAGACGATGAATGTGAGAGGCCGCCCATGGGTCGGGAGTATATGAAATGGGGCGTATCCCAGATGTCGCGGGGATTTCGCGGCAATATCCATTTGTAATAGGTTTTGGGGGAGCACGTAAGGAAGATTCAGGCGGTGCACGCAAGAGGTTTTTACCCAGGTTCAGGCCCTCCAATGGGGGAGGTAATACCCTACTCCTGCTGTATGTATTGCTAGCCTTGCGTGAAAGAGATTACAAGAGGTTGAAGATGAAGTATAGCTTATTGTCTATGGAAAGAGAATCTAGTCCCAGTCCCCCCTCTGCATGGGGTGCTCTGCCTTATATAGACTTGTACATCAGCCGACTCGGACAGTCGGCTGAGCTTCAGTAACCGCCTAAATTAAATGTGGTATTTACACTGGGTAACCGTCCGAGTAACGCCAGTCTTTCAAGCTGATGAAACGCTTGCCTTGATGGAGTGGTAACGTCTGACTTGATGGCACGCAGACGTTGCACCCGTACGGGCCTTTCTTGGACCTTCATCCGAGTGGGCCTCCATGGAGCTCTCCGAGCCTGTTGGGCCGACTCGTTGTGCTGGGCCTACCCGGATGGGTTCCCCCCGTCAGTAGCCCCGAGTGCTTCGAGGTCTCGATACGGATGCCGACTGACGAGCAAGTTGCGCATGCCCAAGTCGCTGGTGGAGAAACCTTGATGGACTCCCATGATAACTGAAAAAGGTTAGATTTGTGCTAAGTATTAGGAATTCGATGATACCCGCGCTTTCCGGCTGGGGAAGTCGGCTTCTAGCCTTCCGGGAGGCATATCATGAATTTTGAGTGAATCCGAAATAGCGTCTGGCGTATCCGAGTGGACCGTTGCCATCTTGTGCCCGCAGGGGGACACCTTTGATCTTCAGCTTCGAAACCGAGTCCTCGAACTCCGGCATTGAATCCCGAATCAGTGAGCCATTTTGTGCCGCTGTGGCATCCGGCTCTGATTCAGGGATCATGTTGCTCCGCTGTGGATGCCGGGTTCGTCCTTAGCTTGGGTGTTGTCGAGTGACCTGCAAACCCTCTTGGGTCGGTCATTGGCACCCTTTCGCAGAGCCAGTCTGCTTCCGAGTATGGTGGCTTGTGCGCCTCGGAATTGTTTGATGGAGTCGGTACAATTCATGACGTGTCCTAGCAACCCAAGCCGATTTCAATCCGACTCGACTTCCGAGTGATTCGACTCGATCGAGTCAAACCCGGTCGAAGCCGGCGTGTGTCACACGGTATTGTCTTGACTGTACCCTACGTCGCCTCAGCATTTAATGCGCGCAGTCGGTTGGACAGAGCGCCTGCAGTGCTGCAGCGCAATGATTTCGCCTCGAGTCCCGCCCGAAGCGTGCCCGAGACATCCGCTGCCGCTGATCTGACTTCGCGTGACGTCCGAGGCGACGGTTCATCATGACTACGCCCGAATCACGCAGGCGGCGCGCGCGGGATGGAGGCTGACGTAATGTCCGCCGGTCCCAGGCCGTGGCGAAAAAGGCGCCCGAATCCCGCGGGTTCGCGCGCGCGGGACGGAAGTTGCCGCGGCGGTTTGCCGCCATGTCGGATGCACGGTTGCCACCGGTTTGCCTTCCCCCGGCTATAAAAGAGTACGCAAAGCGGCTGCATTTCTCATCTGTTCTTGCTTTCCTCGTGCTCAAAACTCTTTGCCTCCGGAGCTCCGCGACCGCATACTTCTTCCCGAGAGAAAAAACTCACTCGTTGCCATTCTTCAGCCGTCGACCATGTCTCTCGCCGGCAAGGGCAAAAAGACTGACACTTCCTCCTCTGCCGCCACCGCTGATGGGTGGAAAAAAGGAGATTGGGTCCCGTCAGTCGTCACCGACCAGATCCTCCTCGGATTCGCCAGCGTCGGTCTGCTGCCGCCCCGCACCATCGGCAACTGGAGGGCGCCGTTCCAGGAGGAGAAGCCCGCTCCGCACGCGCACGAACGCGTGATGCTCGTCCCGTTCATGGAGCGGGGCTTCTCGCTGCCGCCGCACGACTTCTTGCGCAGCCTCCTCTTCTTCTACGGCCTCCAACTCCATCACCTGAGCCCCAATGGCGTTCTGCACATTGCGTGTTTTATCACGCTGTGCGAATGCTATTTGGGGACTCGGCTTCACTGGGGGCTGTGGAAGAAGATCTTCACGGTGAAGGCGCAGCCCATCAAAGCCGAGGGCCGACTGTCCGTCTGCGGGAGAGCCGGCATCCAGGTCAAAGCCGGCGCCAAGTATTTCAAGTTGCAGCTTCCGGACACCGTTCGGAGGTGGCAGGACGGGTGGTTCTACTGCCCGGATGAGCGCACGCCGACTGACCACGAAGGGCTTCCCCCGTACGCCGAAGGTCCTCCCAAGTGGCGGAAGCATTGGAGCGTCAAGCCTTCCAGCGAAGAGATGCCCGAAGTCGACCGACTCCTGAAGAGGATCGCGAGACTCTACGAGAAAGGGCTCACGGGCACCGAGCTCATCTCCACTTGGCTGACCCTACGCATCCAGCCTCTTCAAGCCCGGGCGCACCCGATGTGGGAGTACTCAGGCTCGCATGACTCAACGAGGGTGTCGACCGAGGATCTTTCGGACGACATTTTCTTGGAGCTCCTCAAGAATTTGACCAAAGAGCGAACCGGGCTCACCCGGGCGCCACGTGTGATTCCTTATTCGAATGCCAACCCCCCGCCGACTGTAAGTGACTTATATTCCGAGTCGGGCTCTTGAATTTTGTTGTTTATTTGCTTCTCCTAACACCAAGTCTTTCGATGCTGCAGAACTACCTTGACCTCAACTCCATGCCGCCTGTCCCCGAGCAGAATTCGGCTCTGGCGGCGTTGGACGACGCAAAAGTTGACGAGGAAGCCCCCGAGCGAGGTATCCAGATCGACTCGGATACCAAGTCAGGAGGATCCTTCCAGGTCGTCAAACGGAGACGTGACGACGACGCCTCCGGATCCACGACCCCGCAGGCGGGGGCGGAGCCGGCTCAGGCGGAGTCGGCTGCCAAGCGGGCACGAGCTGCACCTGCCGGCACCGCAGCACAAGCTCCGGCTCCTGCTGCTAAGCCGAGTGCGCCACAGCCGGCACTCGCCGGTTCCTCCGGGGGTCCGCCCGTCCCGGGGAAACCGAAGAAAAAGATGATCCCCACAACCACCAGGTACGAGTCCTTTTGCCTCATACTCCAGTCGAAGTAGGTTGGTGAAGATGCTGAAGTCGGTTTTGTTTTTTACATTGCAGAGTCCAGAAGAAGTTCTCCGACAAAGGAGACTCTTCAGCCGGCACACCCGCGGCCCCGACTCCAGTCCCGCCGCCAGAGTTGGCTCCCCCGACTCCGACTACAGCCGAGCCCAGCGCTCCGACGCCAGCCGTCCCCGCTGTGGCAATAGAATCGGTCGCGGGCGCCGCGCCAACCGCGCCTCCGGCAGCGGCCACGCCAAGCACGCCTCAGCCGGTTGCTCCCGCGCCACAGCCTGCCGCGCCCGCGGAGAAGGTGTCGGAGTCGGACGTGGGCGCCGGGTCAACCGAGGCTCCGGTTGATGACCCGCAGCTTCTGCCAACTCCTGCCAGCGAGGAGACAATGGAGTCGGCGGCTGCGGCTGGTGCCGACTCATCAGAGCCGGCAAGCGGAGCCGGAGGCCAACTCGTCACCGAGTCGCCTCCGGTGGCCGAGCAGAGCCAGGCCCTGGCTCCAACTCCCGCGGCTAAAGAGCCGGCGCCGGCTTCGTCCAGAAGCCTCGTCCCCGCGCTGCTGCTGTCGAGTTGTAGCACGGGGGACTTGACGGCTGCAGAAGAAGCCACCGGCCGCGTTGCTGCCCTTAGTTTCAAGCTTAGGGATTTCGCCGACGCGGCCAAGTCCCTAGCGGACTCGGCCGAGGTTCTCGAGTCCTCCGTCAGGGTGAGTCATTTTCAAACTTTGTTTAGTTCTTAACACTGAGAGCACGTTCAATGCACCCAGTGGGTGTAGCCCCCGAGTCTCCGACCGACTGGTTGAGTCGGTTGGAGACTTATGAATTTGGGTTATGCTAACAAATTTCTCCCTTAACCAGGCTGCGATCCGACTGGGCGGGAACGGCCTGGTCCTCATGGAGAAGAACGCCTCCCTCGAGAAGGCGTTGGCCGAAGAAAAGGCCAAGAGTCGGCGGCTCGAAGAAAAGCTCACCACCATCGGGAGTAAGTGTCCGAGTCTTCAGCTCCTTTGCCCCATAAATTTTTCTAATATTGACTTTATTGAGTCGGCAGACATCGAAGCCGAAAACGCCCGATTTCAAAAAGAAATGAAGTCGATGATCCCGATGGTCAAAGTAACGCAGATGCTCGACGCCAAAGTGGTTGAGTATGAAGACAAGTTGATCAAAGCTCGCGATCAAATGAAGACCACCGCCATGCTGCAATCGGAGCATGAGAAGCTGGTGAAGCAATACGAGCAATCGCAGGCCGTGAACAAGAAGCTGCAGGCGTCCGTCGACGACTTCTCCAGGAAGATGACCGAGTCACAGGAGCGACATGCCGCAGTCATCACCGACTGGGAGAAACGCGAGGCAGAGCTCATAAGCCAACTCAAGAAGGCTAATGAGACTCTACTCGGTAAGCCCCCTGAGTCCTTTACTTCTTTCTTTTTGTACGCTTCATTGTTCATTTCCTTTGCAATAATTTACACCCAGATGCTTGCCCTAGAACTAGAGGAGCAAGCGAGGCAGGCAGCGCTCCGACTTCGTGCAATCTCCGACCCGGCGAGGTCAGCTCTCGACGAACTTTGGACACCCGAGCTGATGTCCGATTGCGTCGTGACTATGGAGGACCGACTCCTCCAAGTCAAGAGCTTGGTGCAGAACTTGAAGTCGGCTGCCCAAAGCCTCTGCGCCAAGCTCTGGCCCGGAGAAGAACCGGGTTCCAGCATCTTCGCCCTCGCCGACAAGCTCTCGCAGGGCTCGGCGGAGGTTGAAAAGTGGAAGGAGTCGGCAGCTCGCTCGGGAGCCGGCATGGCGCTGGCAATGGTGTTAGCACACCATCCCGATGCGGATGTCGACAGCATCTCCGCTGGGGCCCCAGTCGACGAGGAGGGTCAGTCGGTGAACCCTCTGGATCTCCTTCCCCGAGTCCACGCCGCAGCCAGCCGGATCGCCGACTTCACCGACCTGGATGAGCGCGCAGAAGCGACTCTAGAAGAATAGAAAATTATCATGTAATACCTCTCGGTATTCCGAGTGGAAAAATGTAAAGACTTTTGCTTTGAATGAAAATGCTTTTCGATTCATTTTGATTTTGCACAAGTTATTTGATTCGTCCGAGTTTGTTTTTTCCGCCGAGTCGGATCCTTTCGCGTGCAGGCCGACCTTTAGCTTTTGCTCTTGCCAACCAGACAGTCGGGTTGCGACTGTAGTTGGGGACGAAGAGTGGGCCTTAGGTACCGTACACGTTTACTTAGACTCTCGTGTAGAAAACAAAGTTAGGAGATCCGAAACAACTTGTGCCGAGTGATAAATCACCTAGTGGGTTTGTGGTGGCTTCCGGGGATTGCCCGAAGTGAAGCCACTCGGATTTGTTAGACGTAGCCCCTGGGGGTTGCCCAAGGGAACATAGTCGGAGAATGAAAATTAAAGAAACAAAGTGCTTCCCGAGTGCCGCTCGAAGGAAACAAATGTTTATTTCATAAAGAACAATGAACTGCTGGAAGTACAAAGTTTAAGTGTAAAAGGGACGCAGCTGTGCAATATTCCAAGTCCGTTCTGTGACTGCGCCGGTTGCCGGGTCTTCCAGTTGGTACGCGCCGTTGTGCAGCACCTGGTTGACGATGAACGGGCCTTCCCAAGGCGGAGACAACTTGTGCATGCCCGCCTTGTCTTGGATCAGTCGGAGGACCAAATCTCCTTTGTTGAAGACTCGGCCCCGAACTTGCCGACTGTGGTAGCGGCGCAAGTTCTGTTGATAGATGGCCGAGCGCGAAAGGGCGAGTTCCCGCGCTTCCTCCAAGAGGTCAAGGTCGTCTTGTCGCGCCGACTCGGCATCCTTTTCCACGTATGCTGCGACTCGCGGGGAGTCGTGGAGGATGTCACTCGGCAGGACGGCTTCGGCTCCGTAAACCATGAAGAACGGCGTGTAGCCAGTCGACCGGTTTGGAGTTGTCCTTAAGCTCCAGAGGACAGACGGAAGCTCATCGATCCAGGAGCCGGCGGCCCGTTGCAACGGGACTAACAACCGGGGCTTGATGCCTTGGAGAATAAGAGCATTGGAACGCTCGACTTGGCCATTGGACTGCGGATGAGCCACGGAGGCAAAGTCGAGCCGGATTCCATGATCCCGGCAAAAGTGGCGAAAGACTTCAGCGGTGAAGTTCTTGCCATTGTCGGTGATGATGCTGTGAGGAACGCCGAATCGGAAGACGACTCCCTTCATGAAGTTGACGGCAGTCGGACCATCAAGTTTCATGATTGGCTTGGCTTCGATCCACTTCGTGAACTTGTCCACTGCCACAAGGAGATGAGTGAAACCTCCTCGGGCTGTTTTAAGCGGACCCACCATGTCGAGTCCCCACACAGCAAAAAGGCCATGTGATTGGGATGGTCTTGAGCGCGGTAGCCGGCATGTGCGATTGACGAGCATATCTCTGACACCCCTTCGCAAGTTCGGACGAGTTCCTCCGCATCAGCATGTGCACTGAGCCAGAAGAAACCGTGACGAAAGGCTTTGGCGACCAAGGCCTGTGACGAAGCATGGTGGCCGCAGAGTCCCGAGTGGACTTTCCTCGAGCAACATTCGGCCTTCTTCCGGTGAAATGCAACGCTGGAAGATTGCAGTGGTGCTGCGCTTGTAGAGCTCATCATTGATGATGGTATAGGCTCGAGCGCGGCACACAATGCGGCGCGCTTCAGTCGAGATCCTCAGGTAGCTCCTTGCGCAGAAGGTAGGCAAGGAACGGCTGAGTCCAGAGCGGAATGATCGCCAAGACGTCTTCCTGGGTTGGACTGGCCAGTTCATGATTTGGCGACTCGGCTTTCCGCTGACTCGGTCGCCGACTCCAGCTTGACGGATGGCTGGAAGAGTTGCTGAAGGAACACTCCTGGTGGGCACTTTTTCTCGAGCAGAGCCGATCCTGGCAAGGGAGTCGGCTGCCTCGTTATCTGCTCGACGAACATGGTGAAGTTCGAGGCCGTCGAAGTGTCCTTCCAGCCGGCGCACTGCAGCACAGTATGCCGCCATGGTGGGATCTTTGGCATCCCACAGTCTTCATTACTTGCTGCACCACCAGATCCGAGTCGCCGCGGCAAAGGAGTCGCTGAATGCCGAGTGAAACTGCAATGCGCAAGCCATGCAGTAACGCCTCGTATTCCGCCACGTTGTTGGAGGCGGCGAAATGGATCTGCAGCACGTAATTCAGCTTGTCGCCTTTGGGGGAGATCAGCACGACTCTAGCCCCCGTGCCCGCGAGCATCTTCGAGCCGTCGAAGTACATGACCCATGCTCCAAATGCACCTGAGTCGGAAGGGACTGGCTTTCAGTCCACTCGACGATGAAGTCTGCGAGGGCCTGTGACTTGATTGCCTTGCGGGGCTCGTAGCTGATGTCATGTTGCATGAGCTCTATCGCCCACTTAGCAACTCGGCCCGTGGCATCCCGATTGTTGATGATATCAGACAAAGGGGCGTGACTAACCACGGTGACCGAGTGGGCTTGGAAATAATGCACCAGCTTCCGAGTCGCCAGGAACACGCCATAGACGAGTTTCTGGTAGTGCGGGTAGCGCTGCTTCGACTCGGAGAGGACTTCGCTGACGTAGTAGACGGGTCGCTGTACCTTCTGGACTCGGCCTTCTTCTGCACATTCCACCACTAGAACAACGCTAACCACTTGATTCGTGGCCACGATGTACAGCAGCATGGGCTCTCCCTCCATTGGTGCAGCAAGAATTGGAGGTGTTGACAGAAGGCGCTTGAGATCCTCGAAGGCTTTTTGTGCTTCATCCGTCCACTCGAAGGAGTCGGATTTCTTGAGAAGTCGGTAAAAAGACAAGGCCTTCTCACCGAGTCGGGCTATGAACCGACTTAGAGCAGCCACGCACCCGGTTAAGCGCTGGACAGACTTCAGATCCTTCGGCTTTCCCATCTTGATGATGGTGTCAAGCTTGTCCGGGTTCGCTTCGATTCCTCGCTCGGAAACGATGAAGCCGAGTAGCTTGCTGGCAGGGAACTCCGAAGACGCACTTTCTCCGGGTTGAGCTTCATGTCGAACCTCCTGAGATTGGCGAAGGTTTCGGCCAAGTCGGTCAAGAGGTCCGCAGTCTTTTTTGTCTTTATCACAATGTCATCGACATAAGCCTGGACATTTCTGCCTATCTGGTCGTGCAAACACTTTTGCATACAACGTTGATATGTCGCGCCAGCATTTTTCAAACCAAAAGGCATGGTGATATAACAAAAAGCCCCAAATGGGGTAATGAAAGAAGTTTTTATTTGATCTGATTCTTTCATTTTGATCTGGTGGTAGCCTGAATAGGCATCCAGAAAACACAAGCGTTCACAACCGGCCGTGGAGTCGACAACTTGATCAACACGCGGGTAAGGCGAACGGGTCCTTGGGGCATGCTTTGTTTAAGGACGTGTAGTCCACACACATGCGTCAAGTTTTGTTCTTCTTAAGAACCAGGACCGGGTTTGCCAACCAGTCTGGGTGAAGAACTTCCTTGATGAACCCGGCTGCGAGGAGCCGGGCGATTTCCTCTCCGATTGCTTTGCGCCGGTCTTCAGCAAAGCGGCGGAGAGACTGCTTCACTGGCTTTCGCTCCTTGGCGACGTTGAGGGAGTGCTCGGCGAACTTCCTTGGAACACCCGGCATGTCAGCTGGCTTCCATGCGAAGATGTTCCAATTCTCACGAAGGAAGTCGACGAGCGCGCCTTCCTATTTGGCCTCGAGGTCAGTCCCGATTTGGACCGTCTTGGACGGATCCTCAGGATGGACCTGGACACGTTTAGTGTCCTTGGCCGACTGGAAGGTGGACTCGGTTGCCGCCTTCTTGCAGGGTGGAGCTTGGTCTGAGTCGACAGACGCCTGGATGTTCTCCAGCTCCTGAGCCGCAATCAGGGACTCGGCTATGTCCGCGCTGGCGAGGTCGCACTCGTTGGAGCGCTCAAAGTCGCCAGTGATGGTGATGACGCCCTTAGGACCCGGCATCTTCAGCTTCAGGTACGTGTAGCACGGCCTAGCCATGAATTTGGCATAGGCCGGACAGCCAAAGATCGCGTGGTAGGCGCTCTTGAAGCCGACTACCTCAAAGGTCAAGGTCTCGACCCGGAAGTTGTTCGGCTCACCGAACACAACTTCCAGGGAGATCTGACCCAGAGGCTTAGCGCACTTCCCAGGCACTATTCCGTGGAAGGAAGTGCTACTGGGGCGAAGCTGGGTCTCCGGGACTTGCATCTTCTTCAGGGTATCCATGAAGATTATGTTGATGCTGGAGCCACCATCCATCAGGACTTTGCGGAGTTTGAACCCGCCGACTTGCGGGATCCACCACCAAGGATGCTTGCCCGGGTGAGGGACTCGGTCCGGGTGGTCGAGTCGGCTGAATCCGACTGGCACCTCGGACCAGTCCAACCATTGAGGGAACCGCCGGCACCGTCGCGTTGACTTCACGACAGCGCAGCTTCCGACCCCTTTTGGAGTCGGATCCTTGAAAGATCATGAGTACACCCCTTTGAGGGGGGTACTGTGCGGCGCCGCCGCCTGCAGCGGAGCCTCCTTCTCCGCGGCATCCGGCTCGGGTTGCTTTTCCTCCCGGAGACGCTTCAGGAAGCTGCATTCCCGGGTCGAGTGCCCCGCCTGATAGTGGCGGTGCTGTGGAAGGAGCAGGGCCTATCGAGGATTTCCTCGAAGGTGAGCTTCGGCGCCTTGCGCTGTTGCCAGGGGCGCTCTTTCTTTTCGGCCAGCGTCGCCACGCTGGGGGCCACGTTCAGTGGCCGCAACCAGGTCAGCTCCACTGACCCCATCTCCGCCGCCAGCCTTCCGCTTCGGGGGGCGATTGTCCGCACGCTTCCGACCCGAGTCGGTGGGGACTTTCCGGCTCGAAGACTCGGCTTTTGCCTTGCCTTTGTCCTCGTACCGCATTGCCTCCTCACCCGTCGCGTACTTGCTGGCGACTTCCATGAGTCGGCCCATGGTCTGGATGTTAGACCGGGCCAACTTGTGCTTTCAGGAGCTCATATTTAACTCCCTGGGAAAAGGCCTGAATGGCCTGCGTCTCGGTGACATCCTCGATCGAGTTGCGCAGCCGAGTCCAGCGCTGAATGTAGTCGCGGACCGACTCGCCCTTCTCCTGGACGCAGAGCCACAGGTCTTGGGCGTTCCCAGGGCGCTTATATGTGCCCTCAAAATTTTTGACGAAGGCCTCTTGGAGGTCCCTCCAGTCATAGATGCTATCTTCGGGCAGGCTGTTAAGCCATGCCCGAGCCGACCCTTCCAGCATCAGGGGTAGGCTTCGGAGGGCGACACGCTCGTTGCCTCCTCCAATGTTGCAGGCGACCAAGTAGTCGGCAAGCCAAGTTTCCGGCTTGGCTGTGCCGTCATACTTGTCGACGCCGCTGGCGATCCGGAACCGGTCCGGAAACGGCTCAGACCGAATCCGCCTGCTAAAGCAAAGCGGACCGGTGGAGGCGGAGCCACCCGGCTGGTTGACTTCGTCGCCGCGACGTTCGGCCCGCAACCTGGCCGCCCGTCGTCCCTCGATGTCATCACGAGCGTCACGGGCATCGTTTGCCCGGGCTCGGTGGGAGCCGGCTTGACGCCGCTCCGCCTGGAGTCGGTTGATCTCCTGGCGAGCATCAGGCCGATTCGTGGACCGACTCGGCTGTGACGAACCCACCGTAATGGGGCGACTCGGAGCCGCTGAAGGCCGACTCCGAGTGGCTGGGAGGCCAGTCGGTTGCTAACCGACCCGGCCTCGTTCTGCTGCTCCACCGCCGTCTTCATCAGGGTGACGACTCGGCGGTGGATCTCTGCCGCGGGGCCATCCGCAGGGGGCGGCAGTGAGTCGGCCAGAGCGGCAGCCGCAAAGAGATTTTGGGCCGGTGTCTGGTAGATAGGGACACCGTCCTGCTCTCGCCCGAAGAGAGGGGCCCGAGTAGCCCGGCTCCTCCGGGCGGCTGAAGAAGCACGCCGGTTCGCGCGTCCGCGTGAACCGTGGGGGTCTTCTTGTTGCCGTTCTCGCTGCTCGAGAGCCGCTCTCTCTTGATCGAGACGCTCTCGCTCAGCAAGGAGGGCTCGCCGAGATGCCTCCAAGGCTCTCTCGGCTTCGATTGCCCTCGATGGGCGTGTGCAGGTGTTCGTTCGCCGCCCTGGCCGCTGCGGCAGACGTACCCGCGTCATCCGTGGCGCCGGGCCCGACCACGTACACCTCTGCCGAGGCGGTGTGGCTGTGCGAACTCTCGTCCCCGTCGGATTCAGAATCCAAGACGGGGAGGAGGGATTCAGCGCCCACCATGGCGACGAACTGGGAGCGCTCCGCGTCTTTGCCCGGAGCGGAAGGAGATCCGAGCCGGAGCTCAGGCTTCGCTTCCACCGTCGGGGCAGGGGACGCGGATCCTGAAGGCGCAGTTGGCCGAAAGCGTCGGCCACAAACGAAGGCTGCCGAAGATGAACTCGTGCCTTCGAGTGCGCGGCGAGCGGCGCATCACCGGCGATCAGCTTGCCGCCAGCTGCGGGAGAGGATCCCGCCTGGATCATGGCTCCAAAACGCGCCTCCCCTACCTGGCGCGCCAACTGTCGCGGGGATTTCGCGGCAATATCCATTTGTAATAGGTTTTGGGGGAGCACGTAAGGAAGATTCAGGCGGTGCACGCAAGAGTTTTTACCCAGGTTCAGGCCCTCCAATGGCGGAGGTAATACCCTACTCCTGCTGTCTGTATTACTAGTCTTGCGTGAAAGAGATTACAAGAGGTTGAAGATGAAGTTAGCTTTTAGCCTATCGAAGAGAGTCTCAGAGCCCAGAGCTGAGCCCCCTCTGCATGGGGGCTCTGCCTTATATAGGCTTGTACATCAGCCGACTCGGCACAGTCGGCTGAGCTACAGTAACCGCCTAAATTAATTGAGGTATTTACACTGTGTAACCGTCCGAGTAACGCCAGTCTTCATGTTGACGAAACGCATCGTCTTGATGAGTTGTAACGCCCTGTCTTGATGGCACCCGGACGTTGTACCGTTGCAGGCCTTTCTTGGGCCTTCATCCGAGTGGGCCTCCATGGAGCTCTCCGAGCCTGTTGGGCCGACTCGTTGTGCTGGGCCTACCCGGATGGGCTCCCCTCGTCAGTACCGGTCCCTGGATCAGTAGCCGGTACACATAAGTTAACCTGAGTATCATGGTCATACATACGATTATCATGATACAATAAGGAAATAGACCGTCAAGGTCGTTTGTCTGATACCTGTAGCCCAATGGCTATAAACTTGCAGCGGAAAAACAAGCGATGATGTGGCCCAGCAATATGCCGATTCCCGACAGGCAACTGACTGGGGTTACGCCCTAGCTTTCGCGATCGTCATTGCTTCTTCGGAATTGACGTCTCCTTCGTCTGGCCAAATCAACAAGCCAGGTGAGTACATGGAATGTACTCGCAAGCTATTTCCACAGGAGGAAATATACGACAATATTTCATGTAGAGAATAGATCAAGGAATAGCTCTACCCTATGTTGCTGGTTGTGCGGAAATGTAAGTTTTCATCGTAATTACAATAGTAGGTTTCAAAGCTATTTTGAAAATAGAAGTAGTTCGTAGTAACAATCATCGTTCGAGGTAGAATCCGCTACCTCTCTTTTCTTTTCCTCAGCGTGATAGCTCCGCCTATCACGCCTACCCCTTTTTGGCTCCGCTCGCACTACCCCGGCAGTGCAGCTAGCCTCCTTTTCTGCAATTCCTGGCTACCATCCGTGTAGCGTAAATTGCACCCTGTGGACACATCATGCTCACGTCCTTAATCCCATTTCCCAGCTTTCACAACCAAAACTTAGTCTAACCAATGTGTGGCCTTGCCAGTTCATGTCCATGACCGAGGACGCGGCTATTCGAATAGTTTTTAACACTCTGCAGTGGTTGTACGGCTTTACCCACAAGATGTAGGTCACCCTGGGAGTACTTTGTAAGTATACTGACAGGGTTATTACAACGAGACCTTTCGCCCGTGTTCACACTAGAGCCGGACCGGCTAAATGAGACTTATCTCAACTCCGATTGTGCCCAGACAGCCTGACACCACAATCCGGAGAAACGCTCATCTTTGTGTCGAATCTGTACCCACGTCTAAATGATGCTCACTAAGAATCTCTACCCATGTAGCACCGTGGAGATTCTCTAGGGATACATATCCCACCTAGCACTTCCTTCTAACTTCCCACGGGTCCGAACCCTAACATTAGGCGGGTTACTGAGTCAAGTCCTTCCCATAAAGGACATGTGGATGTACGGTAGGGGAACTGATTCAGCGGCACTCAGGTTTAGTCCTTAACTGATTCGAGCAAGACTCCATGTCCAACCATCACCTCAGGTAGCAATCGGCTACCCTATCATTTCATGCCTCAGGTAGCAACCGGCTACCCTACGCTTTCCTGACTCAAGTAGCGACCGGCTACTCTACCACCCCAAACACCCTTAGCATTCTTGCCCGAATCTGAATCCTCCATCATTTCTTTTGGGATTTTGGTAAGGAAAACGCTACACACCGGTATGCTGATTGAGCAATTCCATTGTAGTGACCCTATACTCAAGACACGAGGTCAGTGTAAATTGCCACAAACAAAAACGATTTCTTCTTTTGCATGCATGCATGTAGTTCGAACACGACTCAGATCAAAAACCCTAATGTATGGTTCTACGAATAATATGGAATAAAACAGTGAAACCAATACCACTAAAACTTATGATTCTAAAATTCGTACATGTTCCTAACCTCCCAGCTATCTCAAGAACTTTAACAAGTTAAATTGAAGTTCGTTTGTACATTAAGACCAAATAATTTTCTGTAGTTGTTCACTCTCTCTGTAAATGAAATGTTAATACTTAAAAGTTAATTATCATATTGATCCCAAGTCTAACATTTTGAAAATGGTTGAAGAAATGAGTCTAGCATTTAGAACTTCAATTCCATTGCTAGAACACTAGTTAATTTAGTTTTAGAACTGCCAAAAACAAAAAGAGAGGAATTCAGCTCCCCTGCCACATGGGTCCCACTAGCAGCACCTAACCTCCACGTGTAGCAAACAACCCACTGCACTGGCCCTTTTTCTTCTCCACGCAGCTCAACAGGAGCCATTCCTCATTTCTTGCTTCTTCAAGCTTTTCCCAAATGTCTTCTTCTCCCCTCCAAATTCCATCCAAAACCAAAGATTGAAGCTCTGCATGTCATTCCACCAGGTTCCCCACCTCCTGAGCCTTCCATCCAGCTAAAAATCACTCACATGCATGAGCCTTGGAATATTTGCCCCATCTTCTTCATCCCCCAGCTCGCCTCCACCTGCATGCCGCACTCTCCAGGGCCATCACCGGCCGGATCCGAGCCGCCCTAGACCTACCGCCAGATCTCCATGCCGCCGCTCCCTCCTGTCCGGGCCGCACCTCTGCCGCTTGAGCTCGCCGGCCGGCCTCCCCTAGCTCAGCCGCCGGCGAGCCGACCCCCAGCGCCGCCTCGCGCCTCCGCCGCTCCCCTGGACTCCGCCCTCCCCTAGCTCACTCCTCCCTCCGCCGGCCTCATACCAGCGCCAGCCCGCTCGGGCCCGGCTCCCCTGGGCCCCGCCGCCGGCCAGCTCCCGTGCGCCGCCCCCGCGCACTGCCTCCGCGCCGCCGGCCAACGCCTCCTCCACGCCGCCCCTCTCCCACGCCCTGCCGCGCGCTCCCCCGTGCCGCGGCAACCAGCTGCGCTCCGCCGCACCCAAGCACCGGTGCTGCGGCAGTCCTCCCCGCCTCCCTCCAGCCCGAGCTCGCCACGCCGGAGCTCCACCCCCCGGGCCGCCTCCTCTCCGTGTGCTGCCTTGCCGCGTCGCCTACCTCCTCCACCGCGTCGAGCCCGAGGCCCGAATCCCTCAGCAACCCCGTCGCCGGCGGGCACCTCCGCCTCAGCCCTCCTCTGCTCCTGGGTGAGCTTTGCTCACGTACACATTGGATTCAACTGATGCATGTTAATTAACCGGTTAGTGCAATTAACCATTCACCAGCACAATTAATTCACTCGTGGGAAGCATGTCGGATCCAGATAAATTGTAAACATTGATTAGTATAAGTAAACGCAACCGGCTGTACTCGATATACCCATGCTGATGTCTACTCGGTTGGTTTTGATATACATTTGTATGTGTGTTCAGGTGAACCCAATGTTTAGTAGTTAATGTGCTAGCAGCTAATCAGCGATTAACATTTTGTAAACAATGGAATCCATGTCGGTTAGAACCTGTTCGCCCCATTAATTAAAGTGATTTCCTACCTGTCCTAAAGCAGCATAGGATCGTGTGATGAAAATTAAGCTAATGACCTCTATGATCAATTCACTAATTTCCCTTGTGTCTAAGTATTAACCACGGTTAGTTGCCGATCAATGCATTGCTTCCAATTAACTGCTAATAATAATGGTACTAACCACTGCTTAGTACTCCAGTAATTGCTTATCTAACCGTAATCATAGTTACCTCAGCCTGTTAGTTAGGTTGGTTCAAGTGTTCGCCTCAGCTAACTGCTGATCACTGCTAATTACTCTAAGGATGGGTTAAGGGATAGCCAACCATGATCAGCTGGTCTGTGACCCAATGTATCTTTGTTCAGACACTCTCACTACTTTAGTTAATGAACTAACCAACCGAATGACGCATTCGATCCTATTTAACGATCTAGTTATTCCTACTTAGATGTTTAACCATCCAAGGTCCTAACTGATACCCGTGCGCCGTGACTCCTACTAAGACATTAGGAAAGGCTAACTAAGTGCACTGACTATTGAACCCTAAACATCTCCCGGGATGTTGGCTGCCATCTGACATATTGCGGCTTTCATACACACCCAAAGACAAGACCGTAGTTAAGACAGGACCAGTTAAGGCTAGGCTTGGTTGGTATACCTAACATTAGAGATGCTCGGCTAATCCAAATTACTAGATACAGAATCAACTAATCAGTGTGTCTTGCCATAGAGACAAAACTAATAAGCTTAATCATTAGCCATTAGTAAGGTTCATACCTATCAACGCACCCATAGCCTTAATCACTAGTTGTCGTAACTATGTCTGATTGGTTCTTTAGTTACCCTAATATCTGATGGTTGACTCAATTAGTTAATCCTAGGTATTTTGAAATGTCCAATTATTCGTTAACCAGTGAGTAGCTCATTTGATGAACACACAAACCAAATCGTGAGTTACCATATATCTGGTGAGAGGACTCAAACCTTGAAGTATACTAGTGACCCGTTGATAAGTGAGTAGTCAATTAGTGGCTGATTATTTCAGACATTCTAAATTAATGTAAGCTTATTTCCTTACTGAGAAGAAGACAGGAAATGCTAAGTTTTATTAAACTGGTAGAACTCGTAGAAGATGTCAACGAACTCCTAATACATATATGCTAGAGAATCTAGCTTAACAGCCAAACCAACATGCTCAATATCATAACTCACCTAGAATCCGCGCGAAAACCTAGCATTTCATGCATGCATCCATGTAGTTGTTCATCCACCATTAAAGCTATATCACAACTAAAACTAAACCCAGAATCTGGAATGAACGCTAACCTATTCATGTACTTGTATACCTTATTTTAAATCCACCGTAGTTGCATCCATATCACTGGCATTCATGCATCTTCGTCCTTTTCGAATTAGTTCTTAGGGTTGCTTTTTCCCTTTTTAGAGGTCGCTTGCTTCTTATTGGTGTTTCAAGTATTCTGGAGTTCTCCCGCATGCTCCCCGCAAGATCAGGAACAACCCGAACAAGGCAAGCAGAGCTTGTTGCATCTTTACCTTCCGTACTCTTGTGTATGCCCTTGTTATATGTGCTATGTGTATGAATGTTTTATCTGTGAATTGTCGCAAGTTGCGTACACTAGCATGTGTAAGATGTGTCTTACGTCGAGAACATCTAATGGCTCTTCAACTAAATGGTTAAGTGAGTTGTGAGAGCCGAGGGCGTGCACAATAGGTACGGTTGGTGTTCATCGTAGTTTGATGGCGACGCGGGAGTAAGTAGAGATTTAGTCGCCACACCAACCCTATCTTCAGCGTGTCACCATCCCTTATCACACGTGGACGCTAGCGAGAACCAACACTGAGGATAGTTGGGGGTAGGCATGCACTTTGGAGGCTCGCTACCTCCAAACTGTTATGCACTCACTATGCCTGCAGGGGTTGAGTTGTCGGTAGCGGTTCGAGAGATTAAAATGAACTTGTTGAGGATTGGATCAATTTGGATTGGATTTAGGGGCTGCCCTAATCGAATTGGATGAGGTTTAATGGATTGGTTTGGGATTGGACTCAGGGGTTGCCCCAATGGATTTGGATTTGATGACTTGATCTCGTGGTAGCTTGATTGTGGTATGTTTGTGCCCTGAGTTAGTCTGTCATTTGGTATGTCTTTACTTCACCTTATTACTGTTATGTTCTTAAGTTGTATATTGTTACTCTGAGAAGCATTCATGTTTAATTGTGTTGTACTAGTATGAGTAGGACATTTAATCAAGCACGAATAAGTCTTGCGAGTACGTTTGTACTCACCTAGGTTAATCCTAGAGCTTGCAGGTGAGCCGGTGGTCGATGATTATTTTGACGAAGCTTGAACTCGGGTTTCCTCGGTTGTGTTCGATTGTGGGATAGTTGGTGTGTCGTTCAGCGACCACTATGTCGCTGTGGGTCTAATCATTTTGCTTCCGCTGTTGTTAAATTTCTCCGTACTCGGATATGTTTCCGGTGATAACCGACTGATGTAATATATCGTCCCATCGTGGACTGTTATTATTAATATCGTAATGTAGAGCTTTGTGATGATATCCGAGTTGTTAATACAGGCTACCCCTGCACAATGCGTGAATGATATGAAGTGTATGGGTATGCCGTGAAGGATCGAGGCCGTACCATTTTCTACTAAGTCGAGCAGGTGTTGGTTGAGTGACCCGCTGGCTGAGATGCTGTGCCGGCCAGGCAGGGTGTGGGCGTTCTACCGGGCTTTCGAGCGACCCACTAGCTCCCGAGCTAGGTTAGGGTGTGGGTAGAACTGCCGGGCTCCTCCGACCTTGCTTGTCGTGGTAGGATTCGGGAACGACTCTGACATCTTCACCGGATGATGGAATCGTATGTGGTTTTGGGAAGATTGGTCGCTTCCGGCCGGCTCGCACGTGGCGGGTGTCGGATCGTTCTACCTTGGTGCGTACGGCGCAGGTACCGTGCCACCGGGCTGACGAGTCCTTCGGTCCTTGGCGACTTCGCGTTCCCTTAATCATATGCAATTCCGGGTCCGTGACATCCATCCTCCTAGCATCTGGCCGTTCATCTCCATATCACTCATCCAACCATCTATTTTTTTCCTATAAAATCCCCAACCCAGTTAGGGTTTTGCCATTTCATCTTTCCTCTCCCTCGGCCGCCTCCTCGCCTCCCTCCGCTCGTCCTCAGCGCGGAGGCTGGTGCTGCAGTCCCCGCCGATGTAGCAGCACTCAGTAGCCAGCCGGGAAGCCGCCTTTCCTCGGGTCGCTCGCAGCGGTCAGGTCGTCGTGGCCCTCAACGTTGTGCACCACGAACTGGCTTATTGTCCCCCCGGCGAGCGGTGCCAGATCGTGACCTTTCTTCCGCAGGTCGGCTCTCGTCGCGGCGTCGAGCTCGAAGTGGTCACCAGTCACCGTCATCCAGTTCTCGCACTGAACCACGTTCGGTATCAGCTGCACTCAATGGCAAGCAGCCAAGCATCAGAGTTATTGTAGAATGATTAACGGATTGTTGAGCTTGTGTATGGTTGAATTGAAATGAGCAAAACAGAGAAGAGTTCAAGATATGTGACCTGGTGATAAACTCACGGCGCCATGACAGAAGATAATGGATCCATGTTCTTCGCAAAATGGTTGAGTAACACCTCGAGTGTCCCAGCAGGGATGCTCCTTCAGTAGTGTTCACATTGCGTATTGATTCGGTGCTGGCGTTGTCATCAGCAGTAGGGACTCGGCGAGCGACTGCTACAGTTTCTCCATTAATCGGCATGGAAACAAATGATTGTTGTACATGAAACAATTTATTATGGTATGGGAAACAAAATACCTGAATGAATGAAACGTCAATAAATTAGCTCGACGAGCGTCTACTGCAGCTTCTCTATTAGTTGTTGATGGAAACAAATTATTGTTGCATATGAAACAAATTATTATTGTATGGGAAACAGAATATCCAGATGAATGGAACATAAAGACATTAGCCGGATGAACAAACATTAGTTGTTGTATTGGTTTGACAAATTTGTTGTGCAAGTTTGAGTAAAATGTTTTCCTCTCGCTACGCAAATGTTTCCACGTTGCCATAACAGAAGGAGTCCACGATGCCGAAAATCTAGCGATTTAAATCATATGTTTCCCAAAAATCCGGGATTATGTTACATTCCTTTTTTGTATTGGTTCAAAAATTTTGTTGCACAAGGTTTAGTAAAGTGTTTCCGTCTCATTACACAAATGTTTCCATATTGACAGAAAGAGTCCACGCACGTATTGCATATAGACAGTTGTCCATGTTTCATATTGTCACTACAATTGTTTCCTATAGTCACTAAAAATGTTTCCCGTAAATTTAGCTAATCATGTTTATTGCTAATCTTGCCGTCAAATCTAACGGCTGTGCACTGTGCCGATCGGCATGCACAAATAGGCATACCGATTTGTAGCGGTCGCCTTTTGGTAAACATTTCCTTTTAAAAAGATTCCCCGGAATGTATAAACAAACTGAGGGTTTTTGTTCCCATACCCATCGAACCGATAAAACTTAGTTTACTACAGCAGGTCTAAGCAAGGCTAAAGCTTGTATTCCTACTTAGTTGGTCGGTCGAATATCAACTGACTAGATATTCCTAGGGCTACAAGGATCAGATTCCAGACCTACGTCACATGCATCTATTAGGCATAACTACTCTAGCATAAAATGACGTTATTATTAACATAGCATGCAAGGTTCGCAAACAAAGTAATTACGTTTCACAAATATGGGATTCAACATGATCAAAGTGGGAATGCTTGCCTGGTAAGACTGGCCGAGTCTTGAGCTTGAACCTGATTCAACAATTGTTCGAAATCCTTCATGCGATATCTCCTAACGTCGGTATCTACACGTCGAAAGAACGGCAAATAAATCAACGATGTAAAGGAGAACCAAATAGGACTCAACCATACGTTCATGGACTCTTTAAACATGCGCCCTAGACTTAGGTGGTATTAGGGATTGAAGAGATGGTAAGAAGTTCCCTTCACATGAAATAAGGGTTTTCGTAGAACCGGAAACCCTAACTTAATTATTCGACCAATATCATATTAGTGCCACCTACGATGATCCTGGTTCTTAGGCTTTATCTGGGTTCGGTGGGCATTCATTATCTTTAAAATGGTTCATGGAGTAATCCGTGCCTCCATGAACTCTTTTAACAGGCATTTATATTTTATTTCAGTTTTACGTAAGGTATGAGTTGTTAGTGTTGCCATTCCCCTTAGTGTGTTTGAGGAAAATGCGTTGGACCTACAATTATCCTCTAGTACCAAGATGTTAGAATGATTTGGTCGGCTTTGTTGGTGGTTCCGGCAATACATGTAGGATTGTAGATTTTACTTCAAAATCTTTTGGGGTATAAGTCGATATTCATAACTCTTAGAGTAGCTGGTTCGGATCCAGACAGATGCTTAAGCTCATAGGATGAGTTAGGGTTTGGAAATATTTTAGGAGGTTAGTTGAGATGTCCGGGTCCTATTTTACAAAATGTATATGGTTCATACTATGGGTTAATTGCGATTTAATTTCACTCTAGAATTTCAAACAGATTCAACATTCCTAAAAAGACACTGATGGAAAGCTTATGAGATTTTAGGATTTTAGGAAGGAGAACGACTGGGTTTAGATGATTACTTACGGAGATACGGTCGTCTGAAATTTCGCTAAACGGAGAACATTCGCTGTTTAGGGTTAGGGAAATTTTAGGTGATGTCGGAAACGGTTTTGGAAAAATACGCCTTCGGAACAAGCAAGCGGCTTCTAGCTTATAATAGGGAGAAGATGTGTTCTAAATGGGGAAAGCACAAATGGCAAAATCCTCCCCACCTCACCTAGCGTGGCATGGGTGTTGGTCACGACAGTAGCCGAGGAGTGCAGCGGCAGAGAGAGACAAGGAGGGGAGCGGCAGCAGCTTCTTGCCGCGGCAGGGGCAAGTTGGCCGTGGCAGCAGCTGGGGCTGAGGGGGCTGGCGATAGCTCCTCGCAGGGCTGGTTGGTCTGAGTAGTCCGTATGTCACTCGGCTAATTAGGTTGCTTAGCGTGCAAGCAGCTGTAGGCTTCTATTAGTACGTGCTTAAGTGGCTAACTAGGGAATCAGGAGGGGATTAGTCACTCCACGCTTACCCCGGGGCACTAATCGGTGGTGGGCTGGTTGGGGAGTTAGATGGGGTAAGGTCGGGGCGGCGCCACGGGCGGGGATCCAGGACCAGCAGAGGCTACACGAGCGGCTCGGTGGGGACTCACCGGGTGAAGCATCGGAGCGGAGATCAACAGGAACCGGCTCAATGGCTGATGGTGGGCGGGGCGGAGGAGTAGATGCGGCAGTTTCAGAGCACGGGCGGCAGCAGGCCCTAGCAGAGGAGGCGCGCGGCGGCGGTAGGGAGCGCTGGGAGCGGCGGAGTAGAGCGGATCTCGGCGTGGTGTAGCTACGGGCGGCGGTAGCCGATGGGTTGGCGACGAGGTCCTCACCAGTGGCGGAAGCTCGACCCGGACGCTCTTCCCCGGAGGCTCGTAACCCAGGTAGCTCGGAGTCCCGTGGGGACAGAGGGGAGACTGGGGCTTGAGGTGCGGGAATGGAGGAATCTTGGAGCAACTCTGGTAGGGGAAGGAAAGAGAGACCAGGGAAAAGTAAGGCTAGCTGGCGGAGTGGCCGGAGCGGCGGCAACAGGGTCCTCATGGCGGCGGCACGGCAAGGTAGTTAGTGGAGGCGGGTCCAGGGAAGATGGTGCGCCGGGGCGTGGGCATGTCTTCGGTGGTGGCCTACCGGCGGCGGCGAGGAGCTAGGAGGGAAGAGGGGCTTGGGGCTGCTGTGGCTCAGCTACTTAGGGATAGTAGCTTCAGTAGGGGGATGAGTAGAGGGAAGTTCTGCTCGGCGCTGGAGGGAGTAGGGAACGGGAGCAGAAGGAGCTTTAGGAAGAGAGAAGAGCGAGCTCGGCTTGACGATTTGGGGGAAGTTAGCTCAGCCTGGGAAGGAAAAGAGGAACGGGCTTCAGTTGGCTTGAGCTGGTAGCTGGGATTGGGGAAAAGGGAGCTCGGTTGGAGCTTGGAGAAGAAATGGAGTTCGAGAAGAGGAAAAACAGTGAAGCAACTCACTTGGGGAAGAAGAGCAGAGCTCCGAAGAACTGAGAATGGTTGGGGAATGGAGTGACCTAGGAAGAGGTCAATATATGTGGGGATAGGTGTGCCTTGCGTGTTGATGCCAGTGGGAGGTGTGTCAGGAGTTAATGTTGCTGCTGTTATACAATAGAGGTAGGCGCCGAATTCTATTGAGAAATTGATGCAGCGTGGTGTGGCTATAATATGGAAGGGAAACGACGCCGGCCGCGGCAGGAATCTAGGCAAGTTTGGCACCGACTACTGCAGGAAATGATGGAGCAGAGCAACGTGTTCAAGGTGAGCAGGGAGAGAAAATGACTGCACGAGGGGAGAACTAGTGAAGTGCTGTAGAGCATAGAGAAGATTTGGCACCGAATTCTGTTTGGGAGATGACGTGCCTCGGTAGAATTTAGGGATTAGTAATGAGAGAATTTAATTCATGTCAGGTTGGCGATTTTCGAGCAGATGATGGGACGAGTCAGGGATGGATTTTTGGTGAAATTGGGACTTCCATCTTCATGCACATGCGCACGCCCAGGTAACATGCGTAGATGCCTATATATATACCAGGAGAGAGAAAAGGTGGTGAAAATCAAATGGCCACAGGCAAAGTTATTTTGGGACTTTCAAGGTGTATGTGCCCATATACACTTGAGAGATTTAAGTATTTATAAACGTGGAGTTGTTCAACGTGTTAGGGTTTTAGGTGTATATACTCACATATACTAAGAGTTAAGTGTATATAGGCTGGCGACGGGGCTAGGATAATGACGGGAAGTCATGGGAGATAGGACTCGGGAAAATGTTGCTGGTATGTTCGTACATATGCTTAGAACTGTGGCAGAGCTAATGACGAGTTAGGGTTTTAGAGGGAATTAGATTTAAATAGGAAGAAAATAATTCGGGAGTTCGGATCTAGGGTTTCGAGGCGCGGCAAGGTGGGAAGAGGTGGTGGAGACTCTCAAGGGTTCCCTCTTCTAGACTCGGGATCAATCGGTTGCAAGTTGCCGCGGACATACCAGCGTATACAGTCTAGGTATTGAGCTAGAGTATTCTCGCGTTAGGGTTTTAGCGCTTAAACCAAAAGCAGTACATATGTGCATATATTCACGATATGGCTTGGCGAGGTAGGTGGCAAAAGATCATGTCGTTCGTAGCAAGTTTAGGGCATGTATATGTTTAAATTTAGCAAGGGTATTGTGTGGTAATTAGCCGTATTTGCGGTCTAGGTTATTCCAACTAGAGGGGAAAGGGGATGAATGCCGGAAGTGCATTTGTGGCGGGAATGCAAGAGTAAGTAACCACATATGGAATCAGGTGTTGAACGGAATTGTCCGCGTTGTCGGACGAAGTTTCGAGGAATTAGGGTTTTGACAAAACGGAGATCGATAGAGATAAAGACAAGGGTTTTCGTGTTTGGTATTTAGCTTCATCATGATTTGAACTAAAGTTTTAATTAAATGTATTTTCAGCTGACATTATTAATGAAAAAGTTTTTGTTAGCCCTAATTTTAGGTTCCGGAAATTCGGGGCGTGACACTTTACCACCTGGTACTCTTTTCGAATGGTACGGTAGTGTCAGAAGGTATCATGTATCCCTAGTCATCAGATCAAGGTCATATGAATGGCTGCTACAATTTCCAAGGACCGGAGAAGTGCTCTAATATTAAAATCGACCAGCTAACTCAATGTACATATCAGATACAAATAGCATGCTCCAGTAATCTTATTGTTGCATATGACCTTCTGGCTAGAACGGCATGATATTGAATTAAAACATGTCAGGACCCGAAAGCGCACGTGAATTAGGGAATAATGTTCCGCCAAAGACCGAGCAACTACTCGACCGGTGACACGGTACCTGCGCCGTATGCACCCGAAATCGAATAGTCCGACACCTGACCAATGCACCATACGATTACCAGAGCGGTATGCCTTCACCGTTGGTCAAGCTCCAGTGAAGACCTAGCGTCTTTCTCGAGTTCGACCCACAAGACGGTTCCGGAGGAGCCCGACAATGATACCCTCACTCTAACTCGGTCCAGAGACTAGTGAGTCGCCCAAAGGCCCGGTACCATTACCCACACCCTGCCCAGCCGACTAACACATCTCAGCTGGCGGGTCGCTCAACCGAACACCATCCTGCTAACCGAACAAGGAGAACGACACTAATTCTTCACGACTAGCCCATACACTTCAATTCATACACGCACGGTGTATGGGCAGCCACATTAACAACTTCATATCACAACAAAACTCTATAAGACAAGGATTACAAGATAATAAGCACTTCCCAAACTTGGGATGAGTAGTTATTCTTCATACATAATGACTTAGAAGTCATTTACATTAAACACGACATTAAAGACAGCAGTGAAAGATAAAAGGAAACACCGAGATGGCAGCCCTAGCCATCTCCAAAGCTCAACAAAAGCATCCCTGGACCAAGTTGGGCAATCCCTGCAACTAAACATCCAAATCGAAATAACCAGAGCCGTAATACGCTACGATACGTGAACAACCTGCAGGAATGGAATTCCCGAGTGAGTACTTTCGTACTCGCAAGCTGCTAATGTGCTCATTCCAGGTTAATCTTAAACTTAGCATGGCAATTGAAATGATAATGTAAATAAATCAACATAACATGGAAAAGAAGCTACACAATCTATCCAATCAACATACCATGTCATGTTTCATTCCGTCAAGTTAACCACTTGATAAATCACACAATCAACCATTCCGGTTTAGATCTGCATAAGTATGAAGAACAATCATACTCATCCACAGATTATCACATTTAAACCATTCAAGTAAATTTCTGGAGTTGGGTTAAACCACCCAAACTCCCATGTCACATAATCATCAAATTATAGACTTAAGAGCATCAAGACAACCATCACAATCCAATCGTATTATTCTCCCCAAGCCACATAACCTAGGGAGATGCCAAATAGGTTAAACCGCCCAATTCGACTAATGTATAGTGAGGGAGGGTTAAACCACCCTAGCCTCACGCGAACAAGTGTTCCAATGGGTGTTGGTTCATAGTAGGGCCCACTATGACCATCCAACTCCACTCGCTAACACTTATCGCCGTGGGTGGAGAGTACAGCCTTACGACACCGGTATCGGCTAGGTTGACCGCCTACCGATCCATCAGTACGTGACACTACCCCGGCTCTCACATCTCACCATAAGGGGTTCAAGTGTTAATTCAATCGGTTTAATGGACACATCCATTGACCACAACACAAACAAACCCTGCTCATGCTAGTGGTTCACACATCACAATCATCATTCAATCAACCAAGCATAGTAAAAGAATAACCGGAATATTATCAACAAGCGAGCAAGCTTGCCTGGTTGTTCTGGATCGCGAGCTGGTTGGGAATTAACTCCAAAATTACCTTGATTGTCCGACCATATCAAAATGACACCCAAAAACCAGAGAAACGACGAGGAATAAATCAAAATCAGCAAGAAGTAAGAAGATAAAAATGTATGAAAGGCATCCTAGAGTGTAGGAAATCCTATTATGAAGCTAACATAATTAGAATCGTTCAACTTGGACTACTAGAACTTGAGATATGAATTATTGAAGCGTATGTGTCATTGTTAGGTTCATTTAGCTTATTCTTCATTTAAATGTTGCATAAAAGGAATGCATAATAAGATAATGCCATGCTAAAAAAAAGGTGAAGCTATGAATTGTGATACGAGGTGGATTCCAATTGGAGCTAGTATGAATGTTAAACATTCATGTTCGAACGTGTGGCAAAAAGGGGTGAAACTGATTGTTGTGCTCAAACATACAACACAACTTTTACCAATTTTCTTCTAAACTGAACTCAGGTGTACAAGGCATCAGCTAGTTAATTGATCATGAGTCATCAACACTAATCACCATATATAATCGCACTTGTCACTAATACATCTCATGGTTTGGCTTAGATATACGGTAGGTCATGATTTAATCGGTGTGTTTGTCAAATGAGCTAATCCACTGGTTAGTGAATAATTGGAACATTTCAAAATGCCCAGACTTAGCTAATTGAGCTAACTATCGGATACTAGTGCAAACTAGAGCATTAATCAGTTTATTGATTTAGCAGGCATCACAGGTATCAAGATTTTATTAATTTGCCTTTCAACTGAGTCCATAAGTAAAAGGGGTACCAACTAGTTCATTTAACCTCATTATTCTCCTCTAACTATTCACTATTTTTACTAGTATGGTTGCAAAGATGGCAGTGTGGTTATTGCACTAGTCATCGATCAGCAATCACATGGATTAATAGGTAACTCTACTTGCCACCTGATCTGAACTTATCTGTCGTAAGGACATCAGTATAGTTACTATGTGAATGAGGTAAAAAGATTAACTTGTTCTAACTGCCCAGTACTCTAATCAAGTTTACTTACAATCTAAGGTGGAACAGGAAAGCCCACCACGACCGCCAAAGTTATCACAAGCGTGGGAGACTAGTGAAATTGTTGTATGTCCCCCTTCATTATTCATATGAGATGAGGTGCATAAGGCGCCGCCATCTGTCACCTCCAGCGACCGATATTCATTTGAGTGGAAGAAGATGGCAGCACATGACTGTGGAGTGACACAGCATGGAGCGAGGCTATAGTGGAATGGAGGGAGGCAACAGTGAAGTGGAGCAATGGCACAGTGGTAGCGGAATCATAGGGTGGGTGAAGGAGGAAGTGAGAATGACGATTATACCTTGTCTTCTTGCGATTGTGATGTGTTTCTTGAACAACCATAGCAATGCACGTCCCTTGAAGTGAAGCGACAGTAGAGCCAATGGGCCTGCTAAGAAAGAGAGAAGACTATGGCACCGCTTTGTTTTCTTGCAATTGTTATATGGTCATTTAACATTTGTATCAACACATCGACACTCTGGTAGAGGCAAAGCAGAGCAAGAGGCGTAGCTAGCCAGTAAGTCGATGGCCGCCATTGAATGCGGCTAGACAACTATGCCAGTTGCCACATTCTTCCCTCTCTAATACATATTAAGGTGACACATTTAATGCGTCACCATTCATCACTGAAGGTGAAGTGGAATCATGAGAAGAACTATAGAAGTCAGAAAAGACAACAACATGACAATGATGGAGTGAGAGGCAAAGCTGAGGGGTCAGCAAAAGGAGGAGGAAGACGATATCTTATCTTTATGTAGAATAAGAGCAACTCCAACCCACTCGGCATAAGGTTCAACATCGGAAAATCTGTGGAAAAAAGCAAAAAAAAGGGCTCCAACTGAGTCGACCCATGGACTCGACCTCCTTCAGTATCGTGCAACGGCTGGTCAACACTTCTTCTCCCACCTCGCCCTGGAAATATCACCATAAATCAATCAACCATTACGATGTCTAGTGTACTAGTGTGTTAGGAGCGTATGTGTGAGTTTTTTTCTCTTTTCCTCTATAGAAATAATTAAAAAAATATGGAAACTAAAATTTAGACCAAAATAAAAATATATATGTTAACAAAATCACCATAACTATCTTTGTAATTTTTATTATTGTAAATACATTAAAATATAGCATATAATTAAAATTTAGTAAAAACATAATCAGAGCAGCGTGTGAAGTCGAAAGCTCCGGTTTATGTTCGGAGGCTCCAACTTTCATAGTCGTTAGAAATATTTTATTAGTTACAAGATATTAATAGAATATATGTAAGTAAAATATAAAGAACGAGATTTAGAGAATAGGTTGGAACGTGCAGCAAAATAGGGAAAAAAATCTTTTAGGGAGGTTCCTTATATCTTTATATTTTTGGAGTTAATCTTAGAGTAGAAAAAGAGATTTAAAAAGCCTAAGGCAAACCGAGGAAAACCATACTCAACACACTCGTTAGCGCAATAAAATTAATCTATATCTTTATACATCATCATTAACTTATTTCGTAGTAGCCATGGCTACCCTCCTAGCCCTAGGGCCAGTTCTTTTCAGCTTCTAGAGTGGCTTATAGGCCCATAGCAGCCTAAGACGAAAAGAATTGAAAAATTCTAATGCTTCTCTAAGCAGCTCATCTCTCTTTTCCCGTTGATGGAAAAAAGCTTCAAGAGAGAGGCTTCCCGAGCTTCTCATATCACTGATTTGGAGTTTACCCTCGAAGTTACTCATTTATTTACGGCGGATTGCCACTGTGTACCTCTTCAATTCCACGGACAGAACTTTCTCTTCTCTCTCGCTTTCCTATCTGCCGCCGCCACTCTCCCAACGCCTCCGCCTAGCCTCCCGAAGCCGGCCGCCAGCCCTGGCTGCCGACTGAGCTTACGCTTGGCCGCCGCCTGCCCATCTCCTCCATCCCAACGCCGCCACCACTCCCCCCTCCCCCGCTCTCTCTCCCACGGTAGTGAGGACGCGGCCGTCCGAGCAGCATCCATGGATCTGGGCCGCGCACCGAGCGGCCGCGTCCCGCTGTGCCTCGGCCACGCCGGCCGCTCCTCCGCCGTGGGGCACAGCTGTCGGACCGTTCCCCCGTGGAGCTCCTCCTCCGCCGCCCGCTTGTCTCCTCCACCCCGACGCCGTTCCACTCTCCCCCCTCCCCCGCCCTCTCCCCCGTTGTCCGGCACCACTACTCCCCCGCTGTCCAGCCGCACTCCTCTAGACGCCACGGTCCTCCACCTGCCGCACTCCTCCAGCGCCCAGCCAAGCAACCTCCAGCGCCCAGCAGCAGCACCCGAGTCTCCAGCGCTGTGGCGTACCCGGTTTTAAGGCCGGATAAACCCATTGTGTGTTCCTGTACTGGTCCCATGATCAGTAGCCAGTACACACAATCAACTTGGTAACGTTGTCATACATTAACGATTTATTACAAGAATAGGCCATTATGGTCTTTCTTACACAACACAGCCGGAAGGCTGAAATTAAGCAGCAGCGAAAGATAGTAAAACATAGATAAACCCATCAATGTGCCAACCCAACAAGCAACTGACTGGGGGAGAACGCCCTAGCCCTCGTAGTCACTATCGTCGTCGTCGGAGAAGATCTCTTCTTCTTCTGGCCAAATCAACAAGCCAGGTGAGTACATGGAATGTACTCGCAAGCAATTTTCCCGTGGGAGATTTATACGGAAGTATTTCATGCAAAGTAGGGTTCAAGGAAGTAGCTCTGTACTAGGTTGAATGTTGTGCGGAAAAGTAAGTTTTCAATTTAAATACGAACATTAGATTCAAAAGCATTTTGAAATTTCACGGAATTGTAAAGATAACAACTCATCTCATCATGTGAAGTAGTCACCGCTACTCAACTCTCATCCTAATGCCATTAGCTCCATCTATCTTCGGGGCTCTAGCTATCCTTGGATAGCTCCATCCACCGATTGATAGCTCCATCTAACTGGCATCTAGGTTCTACAACACCAGCTTGTATGGTCCTTCGCCATTAGACCAATACCGCTGGGAGCCTTTCAACTGCAATTCCTTGCCACCGCAGCGTGGCCTTAATTGCACACTGTGAACACGTCGTGCCCACGTCCTTAATCCCATTGCCCAATCTTTCTCAATCAAAACTTAGTCTAACCAGGGTGTGGCCTTACCAGTTCATGTCCATAACCGAGGACGCGGCTATTCGAATAGTTTTTAACACTCTGCAGAGGTTGTACGGCTTTATCCACAAGATGTAAGTTACCCTTGTTGCCAGGGCCTGATGAGCACACTTCACGAGATGTGCCGGCAGGGTTATTACAACAAGGCTTTCACCCGCTTCCATGTCAAAGCTGAACCCGCTAGATAAGATCTACCCAACTCCGTTTGTGGCCAGGCAGCCTGGCACCACAACCCGGGGTGGACTCATCTCTATGTCGGAGCTCTACCCACATTCCGTGTAGAGACCCTCTAGAGATAACAATCTAACTAGCACATTCCCATACTTCCCACGGGTCCAAACTCTAACACTTGCCGGGCTAATACACCAGGACCTTCCCATAAAGGTCATGTGGACGTACGGTATGGAACCGGTTTAGCGGCACTTAGGTTCGGTCCTTAAGCGATTCGAGCAAGACTCCATTTCATCACACAGCATCCATGTAGCTTCCGGCTACTCCATTATCACCCGTAACACCCTTACAGTTCTTGCTTGACTCAAAATCAATCTCCATTTCCACTTAGGGTTTTGAAAGCATCGATTTCAAATTATCACCTCGGACGGCACCGCCGGACTGAGGGTTTTATTCCCAAATCCCGAAGGGGTGTATAGTAGCTGATTCAAAACGGTTTTAATTCTAAGCAGGGCTAACGCCTATAATCCTAATTATTTTGCCGATAGTCCAATGATCAACAGTTAATACTAGGGCTACAAGGATAGGATTAACGGACCTAAGCTTTTGCAGCTACTGGGGGTAACTATTTCCACATAAAATATCGGTGATATCACATAGCATGTACTTTCACAAACAATATAAATATACTTTGCAATTATAGGATTCAACATGGTCAGGGTGGGGAAATTGCTTGTCTGGCAGTTCTTGCTCCTGTTCCTGTTGCGGGGGCAATTTCGGTTCTTCCTCGCGCACGTATCTCACTCCTTCAACTACACGTCGGATGGAACGTCGAATAAGAAGCAAGCAATTGAAACAACTCCAACAAAAACCAAACAATATGCATATATGCCACATGAAATGACAGTGTCTTAGCTCCAGGTAAAGCATGCCATTAGGGTTGTGAGTTCAAAATCATCCATCCAATCAATCATAAAGTACTACAGTTATCTTGGTTGTACTGGACTGTGTGGCGAGATCATTTTTAAGGCTATTGTAAAAAGAGACACATACACAATATATACTGGTTTAAAGGAAATAACAAACCCTAATGTAACTTCTACTGTTTGAGTGAGAAATAGTTTGAATTTTGAAAATGTGTTTAAATAGAAAGTTTGGAAATTTCCTAAGGATCTCGGAACAGGTCTTAAATGTTGGAAAACCAGCCGGGAAGGGCCTAAACCAGTCGAACTAATGACGCTTGGTTCTAGAATTAAATAAAACAGAGAAAACCGGCTTCAATGCGCTTTCCGACCACGCGATTACGTTTTTAATGTGTCGGAAACGGGTCTGAGTTAATGCGCTTTTACTCACCGGTCGCGGGGACTCAACTAGGGCAGAATTAATACATTTTAATAAAGAGGAAAATGGCAGCGCAGCCAGCTACTAGCTCCTTACCCTGCTCGTGACCTTACCCGAATGCCTGGCCCACACGTCAGCGGGGCTCGGTTTACCTGGCTTGGTCTCCGATCGGTAGGTATTAGCCTGGTCAGTTGAGCCGGTTGCTCGGACCAGTGGGGAACGGTCGTCGGCGGTTAGGGATTCCCCGGTGGCCTCGGTCCTCTGTAGCTGAGACCGGTGGCGACTTAAGCTAGAGGAAGGCTAGGCAGCGGGAGAGCTAGTTCCCCTTTGGCGCAAGCTACGGCTCCAAGGTTCAAAGTGGCAGTGCTCGGGATGTTCGGCGGTCGAGCTCGGGAAGAAAATGGGAGCTCATGGCAGAGGATTGGGGAAGGGTTTGGTGTGTAGGGGTGCTTGGCCGTAGATGGGATGGGGATTGAAGGCGCTCGGGCATGCCCCTTTTATAGGCGGCGACGAGGGCTTGAGGTAGAGAGGCCGTCCGGCTTGCTGCTCCGGTGAAGCGACGGCTCAGGGAGGACATTATTGGAGGTGCTGAGCTGGTGTGAAGGCGAGGACAGGCCGGGCTCGCGCGCTGTAGCTCAACGGCCAGCGGCGCGGGACAAGTCGACGGCTGACGCGGCTTTGCCGCTGTCTGCTACAAGCCCGACGACGGGACCTGGCCAGAGAGTCCCCGAGGTTCCACAGGCTGGCGCGAGGTTCGAAGGAGGTCGTGGCTTCTGGTGATTAGCTGAACGGCGCTGAGACGGCGAGGGACGCGGTAGCTACCGACGGACGGCGCGGCCGGGGCAGCTCATGCACGCGGTGGCATGTCCAAAGCATGCTGTGCGCGAAGCCGGGTGGCATGAGGGTGCCACAGAGCGACCTAGAGTGTTTGCCCACGCGTATTCTTGCCATTGGAGTTCTACGGCACGTGTTCAGGGCAACAAGATAGTTTGGCACCGAACGGTACTTCGTGCAGTGCCTGCCATGAATGCCACGGTGTGTCATGTCTTGGTTTTCAACTGGTGGTGAATGGACGTGTGATACCAGGGGTAATTAAGGACGTAGGTAAGTCAAGAAAACCGAGGATAGGCTGCTCAAAATCTCTGGTAGCTGATGGCTGTGTTTTACTTGTGATTTCATGCGCGGAAAGGATTTGTGTGTAGGTGTTCGACAGCGTCTACTCTAGATCTTTGAATACAACTTACCCATGTTTTTATACATTTGGGTTTCTGGGGGGCTGAGGATCACAGTGAAATTTTATCAGAATTTTTGTAAATATATTTCTAGGGGTTGCAGTACAACGCCCCTTTTAATCCTAGGGTTTATTAATTTTATTTGTAAATATTTTTGTACTGGACCTTGTTATTTTATGTTATAATTGAGTTAATATTATTGTTAGGGTGTCCCATAAATTATTTCAAAATTTTTGGAAAGGCCGGGGAGTATTTGGTTCCGCGGTTAGGATTTCGAAGCGGTTAGGATTTAAATATAAGGAAATGGTCGGGAGCTAGGGTTAGGGTTTCTGAGCGCGGCAAGGTGGTGTGAGGGTACGGGAACTCTCGGGGGTCCTTCACCTTAGTTAGGGTTGGTCGGTTCCAGGGTGCCGCGGATGTACTTACGTATACGGTGTATATGTGGCGTTAGGGTTTAGTCTGGGGGTAGTGCATGGGTGACGGGGTCGCGTATATTGAGTGCATGCATGATTCATAACGTCATGACTACACGCGATGATAAGTTGATAATGCAGACTTTGAAAATCGGGATGTGACAAGCGTCCAGCAGCACCTAGTAGCAGCAGCGCCCAGTGAAGGTAATCCCTCATCTGATTTTGACATTGGCCATCACGTTGTGACGCAACTGGTCTGAAACTAGAAGGATACTATTAGCGCATAAACCAAATAACTAATCATTCTATCTTGACGCTTAGGCCATTTAGCCAGGATAAGTTAATTCTACAAATCTCTGAAATAATAGTCTTACCATCCGAATTGCACATTGCGATGCAATAACAGAAATGCGAAAGAGTTGTTTATCATGGCATCATGCGCCGAAATGAAGAATTAATTCTGCTTGATTAGTAACAGAAATGCGAAAGGCACATTGCACATTGTGCTTGATTAAGTAGTTATGTTTGGATGCATGGCACTTAGGTAAGGGCTCTATTTTGTACCGGAGGTCCCTACGAGCCATGCTGTTTATAACATGTCTATTTTCAAAATTGCATCGCTAGGACACCAATATGCCACAACACGGTCAATTTCATGACAATGTATGACGATGGCATGGCACCCGGGTATCATCAAGGAGGACAAAGCTGGCCCTCTGGACACAGGATGGGTCAGGCCGACTACTCAGAGTCTGACTTCTACACGGGGGCGCCTCATCGATTTGGAGTACAAGACAGGGATAAGTACCTGCCCGGCAACCCCGGATTCAGTTGTAATTAATTAGGAAATCAATCTATAAACCAATCCGGACTCTTGTAACCCTACCCCGGCCGCCTATATAAGGCCAGGTAAGGATCCCTCGATCGGTAAGGAATCAAATAGATCCATAAGCTCTCATATTCTCATACACACATAGCCCTAGGCAGCCGAGAGATCTGTTCTCGAGGCCTTGCGGCACTCGGGATACAAGCAATACCATCCACCAAACACAAGACGTAGGGTATTACCTCTCCTTGAGGGCCTGAACCTGTCTAAACTTTGTCTCCTGTGTGCACCCATTTGGATCTGCTGTGCTCACGCTGCCCTATATTCAATATTACCGGATCTAAACACCGACAATGTACTACCATCTAATTAGCTTAGCAACCAGAAATATGTACTACCATCTCGTTTCTTTAAGCAGTAAAAGTTTATACTAATGTGGAGGGGAAACACTTCTACACTAAAAATACGAGTGTTTCTCTCTCTTTTGCTGAATCATGTGCGGCGACCCACATACTACCCTTCTGGATAGCATGCCGATCTTTGACATGTTGCAGACGAAGTGCCTTCTCGCCTACAGCATATCACACAGAGTAGCACGATAGAAGCATTGCAGCGGTCCATTTATTACAAACTCAAAGAACAAGAGGTAATTATACAAACACATTCCCCAAAAGTACGGAGAATTTAAAACTGTTCCAGTTGGTTACAGCAAATGATATATCTACACTCTCATCTTCGACACCCTATGCTTTTACTCTATGCTTCAGGGCCTTCACCACAGCAGTCGAGGTAGTGGTTCACGCCTTCGTTCCCCTTCGTCGCTGCCGGCTCTTTGGAGACTTCGTCTTCGATCTCAACGTCGACTACATTTGGATCTGTCATCGGCTCACCGTCTAATCAAAGGAATTAGAATAGAGGGATGAGTACAGAAGGTACTCAACAAGTCTAGAAATAGCAAAGTGGTGTATGATGCATTATCTACTAAGAACAGCAATGCTCTCCAAAAGCAATGCAATTTTGCAAGGTAAGAGAGTCAAGTTCTAATTTAAGAGACTAATGATCTCATGTCTCACAAGCTGCTAGGATTCCTAATGAATCCCTTTCTTGCCGGGTTCGCAGTTCCAACCAGAAATATGGAGTGACTCAGCCACAATTTATTACACTCTGTAGAGGTGCGCAACTGTACCCACAAACGACTACAGTCGTGTATCTGAGGTGGCCAAACCCCATCTACACTTCCGAGGTCACAGAGCCGTTTTGCCGCCCGCTCGGTTATACCCCACGTCGTAGTCCGTATAGGACTACCGGCCCCAACCATAATGTGAGCAGCCCGGCGGCTAATGTCACATTAACAAGAAGTGAGCAGCCCGACAGCTAATATCACTTAATAAGAAGTGAGCAGCTCAGCGGCTAATATCACTTTGACAAAATGTGGACAGCCCTATGATCAATTCCACATCAACGATTGTGGGCAGCCCTACGGCTAGTACCACCTTCCCGGTAGCCGATCCCACTACCGAGGTCTTGCGTTCCCAGGGGGGTATAAACGTAGGGCAAATGTACTTTAGCTCAACCCCGCCCATACAAGGTATGTGGTATGCACGATCACCACGGCCCTTAAGCACATTCGATCATTGGTTGCGTTAACCTTATATGAATCATTCCCGTGTGATGAAATCTGCCTTCCAATGTGCCATCGGCACCCCATTCAAGGTTTCATCACCCACCATGTTCACGCCCAAAAACCAGCGATCAAACAATTCCAAAGTTGATTCAATTTAGAAAATAGGTTAATAGGTTTTCATTTTGTGCATGTTATAGACAAGAATGAAGTTTTGTAAAACGTTCTCAACGGATATGAACAAGAAACTAGACTTGCCTGGTATCGAATTTGAAATGAAGTTTGAAGGGTTTACTCGTGGAACTCCGGCTTCTGAAGAAAAAACATTATAGTCTAGTAAGGACTTATTCAGAAAATTTCCAAGCATGAATGCAAATGACATGGCATTATGCATGTATGCGAGGATGATGTATTCAAATTGCTTGAAGGAATTTAACTATAAATCTTTTAGATATTTCTTAAAAGATTTAGACTTTCCTAGAAGAACGACTCGAATGTTAAATATTTGAATCTCGCGTTATACTTCTGTATGCTATCTCATCCAAGTTATTCTTATTTTACTCAAAATCTACACTTCCATTCAATTATTGACTTTAGTAAGGAAATTAATTAAGATTTTATGAAATTACTTGAAAGTTTAACCTCTTTTTAAAGACTAACACATTTTATCCCATTTAAGGGAATCTACAAATTGAGTGTATACATACATGTATATACCTATATCTTCATTTTCCTTTATTTCTTTTTATTTACTGCTTTTTAAAGAAACCAGAGATATATATATATTATTTCTTTTACTTAAATTTTTGGCCCGCATCTAATCTAGCCCGGCCAGTTTTCTTTAACAAGCCCTTGGCCCATTTCGGTCTCCTCTCTTCTTTTACTCTTTTCCTCTCTTTTTTTCATACTCCTTTTCACTCGCATATCCCAGACCAAAAATCCCCATCCTCCTAGTTCGCCGCCGCCCTCATTCATGCCACTGCCGACGCCCAACACTGCCTCCGCCTCCTTCATTCAGCGCCTAAGGCGCCGCCGGCCTCTTCCTCTTCTTTCCCTACCTTGCTCTCCCTTTCGGCTTTCATCTGCCCCCGAATGCACGGCGCCGCCTCGGTGCTTTGCCGTCGCCACGAGCCTAGGGCTTGGCTCAGGTTGCCGGCCCTTGCGTCACCCCCCTCGGCTCCTTGCGCTCGTTGCCTTGGCGCCCTGCGCCGCCGCGTCAACCCCTTGCACCGTCGCCTCGGCCTCCTGGTCACTGCCCCAGCTGCGAGTCTGGGCTCAGGTGCTCCACTCGGCCGCTTCGCTCGGTGCTGCTCCGCCAGACGGTGGCGGAGTTGGCCGCCGCCACAACCGCGGTGCCGCGCCCAGGTAAGTCTCTGGTCCCCCTTCCTTACTTGCCTATTTCCCAATTCTAGGGTTCTAATCGATTTGGTCCGCTTGATGCTTGGTTTAAGCGATTATGGTGCTAGCCCGATTACTCTGCCCTTTTTCCCTTATCCACATCTAGAGTTTAACTTGGTGAATTCAGTTGTCATGTTTGATCCGATTTGAGTTTGGTCGGGGCTTGATTTAATTTTTCAACACTTGAATGTTATCTTCCTTTCGATTATGTGCGACCAACTGTTAGGTGTTTTTAAGCCGATTTCCTATATTATTACTAAGATTTGGCACTTAGTATTTAGCAATACATATACTCTGGCACTAGTTCTTAGCAATCATAGTATAGGGCTTGGTTGATTTGTCACTTAGTTTCAATCGTCGTTTATGCTAATTAACTTAATCACTTACTGTTATTAGTTGGGTAGTCCTGTGATGATTAAGTCGGCTAAGAATGGATACTATTCTTTATTTCTATGGCTACTTTCTATGGATGTTTTGCATATCGAGAAGACTCAGCAGAGTATGATAAGAACAGACCTCTGCACTTGATTTTAGTTTATATCTGTTTCTTCCATTCCGCATAGGTCCTTATCTGATTTTTAACTAAGAGGAGCAGATACTCATTTGACCTAGTATTTCAAGTTTTGAGATAAGAACAGGTGCCATCTAGTCTTTATTCTCTTCCTATTCCTCGCATCTTTGTAGGCATCAATCATTGAGCTAAAGAATCTTTTACTGCACTCAATTTCTGTTAAGCTAATATGTGTATGATTCTTGATTTCTTTTCTGATGCTAATGATATGATGGTCATTAAGTTATTTCTTCATCTTCAACTCAGTTTTGTTAAACTACAGAACAATTATTCACTTGAGCTATAGTTTAAAAATCTAATAAGAATAGATACTAACTTGCCCCTCTCTTATTACCCCCTTTTGCTTTCTCTCAACTAAAGTATGCCTATAGCTGTTTACTGAACTGAAAAAGACAGATACTATTTTGGTCTTAGACATTTTCTGCTTTCCACATGAGTGCATTATTAGTTATGGAACTGAGAGAACAGTTGCTTTTACTTGGTTCATTATTCCATTTCTGATAATGATTTGTATACTGGAGTCGATTAGTAGAGAATTGCAACTTAAATTGGTGTGCATATATTAGTGCTACTACATAACATTTGATGCCTCGGGTGCTTACCTATGGTTCAGGTATGGATTGTTATGCTCAGTTTAGGTTATATATTCTTACTTTGCCTATCTAAACTTGAATTTATTTGGCCATCAAGCCCTAATTTTTGATAAGACAATTGTTACACTTAATCTAGCCTATTTCCTATTGATTCTTGGTTTAGAACTTTAAGTTGATATTCCAGATGCTAATTAGGGTAAAAACAGATATTGGTCATTAGCTAACTAATGTCTGTGTTTAAGTATTTGTTATTCGAAGCTGATGCGAATTGATTTAATGCTTGATCTTTTTCCTTTCCTGGTTTCTTATTTGCATTACTGAACATATACCTATCAGTCATTTAGCTTGGAAAACAGATGCTAATCTGATCTTGGTTGTTCTTTGCTTTCGCCACTAAACATATATTTATCTCAGCCCATCAAACTGAAGAACAATTACTCCTCCTTGATTCTTTGGCTAGTCATAGTGATGTTTGGCACTTAAGTGTTGGTCCAAGAGTTGATAAGAACAAATATTATAACTGATAGGAACCGAAATTATGCTAAGTTGCCTACTTGATGCCTTGACATGTATATGTGATGATTTCTTTAAGAAAAATCTGGGAAAGGGCATATACTACTTAATTTCCATTCCATTTAATGATTGAGTAATACTCTCTATGCACATCAATTCTTTAATTTGCTGGGGTAGGTGCTCTACCTATTTGATCTTAGCTTCTTCCTCTTGCCTACATGTATACACATATATCTATATCTGTTTTGTTAAACTGAAGAACAGATGCTACAGACGGTTGCCTAGCTGCTGCCTTAAAAAAAATATGAGGTGCTGATTTCTCTAAGGGAAATCCGAGAAAGATGGTAGGAAATAAAATATGATAAGAACAGATTCTACCAAGTTGCCTTAGGAAAACCCTGTGATGAATCTAAAATCTGAGGTCTTTTTGTTTAAGAATTGTGTGGTGTCGATTGATAAGAACAGATACTACCCAAGACTTCCATAACAATTCCTGTGATGAGACTTAGATTCTGAGGGTCCTTTTACTATGCTAAAATCCTATACATGTATATATATATATGGTTGTATGCTTTCGATGATCTTACCTTGAATTGGTTTGGATGAGGGCAAGATCAGGTTCCTAAGCTTGCTGGTCCTTCACTTGATGGTGGTATGCTTCCTTCTTGTTCCTACTAGCTGGGTGGTCTTCTCCTAAAGCTTCTTGTTGGAGCTTGAGGGCTTGCTCCCTTCACTCCTCCTCCTCCTAAGTGTGCCCTATTCTTGATGGGTTCCTGCTGTTTGGTGATCTTTCCTTTGCTGTCCTATGCTCTCTGGGGTATGGTGGCCTTGGTGATTGCTGTGCTACTATTTGGTTTGCACGGCTGCCTTACAGTTGCTCTAACCGAGCCTCTCTAAAGCTTTTCAGTGGAACTACCTTGCCACTTCGGTTGCCTTGGTCGGTTAAATGGATATGTCTCAGCTGATATTTGCTGGTTGCCTTGAGAGCTAAGAATATTGACTTTGGTCAATCATATGTGGCTATTGGATAAGCTTTTGATGGGTCTATTGCCTTATTTGGTAAGGAATTGGGCTTTAGCCCCCTTTTCTTGGCCGATGGTAAATGTTGCTATGCTGCTGCCTTATTTTCAAATTTTAAATCTTTTACAAAAGTATTTCTTTTCTAGACAAAACTATGGAGGTAATTAGTTTAGGAAGAAAATAAAATTATTTTTATCTTCTCACCTCTTTTCTCCATATATATTTAAATATAGATTTTCCAAGTGAGGGTCTTAGCCACGTGGCCTTCGGACAATTTTGAAAACAAAAACATTTTACAAAATTATTTTTGAAAACTAAAAATTATTTTAGGTCATTGGCATTATTTTGCCCCCGCAGCTAACCCTACGGATGTCGACGGAACTATGCCGGTGAAACCACGTGTTTCAAAATACCGTTTCCAAAACCCTAATTTCAAAAACCCTTGCCTCCTACAGCAACGGCGTGATTCTAACGGTCTCGAGTGCCCATACTCGATGACCTCGGATGACCGCCAATATTTCCGAAGGATCCCTCCGACTCATGGCGTTCTTCCCCAACTCGAAGACTCAAAGACTTCTAAGGTCTGAAGGTCCAAGAAGTAGGGTTTAGATTATGTATGGGCAGAAATGTTGCAATATGTGATTTTTATTTGAGAGTGGATTTTGTACATGTACATGTGGGTACATGAGTTAAGGATTTAGGTCAATTCTCATATTTATGCATCTCAAAAAATTCTCCAAAAAATTCATAGATGTTCATCATGTTATAATGTACAAACTCACAAAATTTCATACAAAAATATAATCAAGAGTGCCCTACACAAAAAAGATAAAAAATTGTTGCTACGTTGTTTTAAAAATAAGTTGAATTTTTTGTCTTTTTTGTGTAGGGCACTCTTGATTATATTTTTGCATGAAATTTTGTGGGTTTGTACAATATAATATGATGAACATCTATGAATTTTTGGAGAATTTTTTGAGATGCACAAATATGAGAATTGAACTAAATTCTTAACTCATGTACCCACATGTACATGTACATTTGCTTTTCTCTTTTTATTTCTTCTTTTTCTTTAATTCATGTTGTAATCACATTATTGTATCATGACATTGCAATGTTCATTGGTCAATAAAGTTTAAATTGATCGATAAGGTTTAAATTTCATTTGAATCCAAACGCATATGAATAATGCATGTCATGAATCACATGTATGCCATGAATGCACAACAAATTCCTCCCCCTTTCGACCTAGCTCACGACGATCCTCGGTAGAGTTAGGTCAACTCAGCAGCGCGAGTTGATCCGACTTCCACCTCACGCTTCTCTCGGCTATTCTAAGACTAGGCTTCTCACATCATGAGTCATCAGCACTAATAAGCAAAATGTTGCAACTCTTTTGAAGGCATATGTTCAACTGAAATTTACAGCAACAAACATCATTTTGAATGGTTTCACGACAATGCCCAAACACAATCCAATTGCCAAAATGGAATGCTATCCCATTGATTAATTTATTTGTATACAATTTTAACATTCATGTTGTGCATATCATAGATGGAAAAAGGAAAATTCGGCAAAGCTAATTGGGATGCCGTTGCCCATAGAGTTTTTCTTGATGTGTATATCGAAGAAGTGCATGCAAATAACCGTCCCACCGGATGTTTGAACCCACTTGGGTATGCCAATTTGATAAGCAAGTTCAACGATCGCACAAAGAGAAATTATGAGCGCAAGCAATTCAAAAATAGGTGGGAGTCACTCAAAAAGGACTACAATATATGGAAGTCATTGAATCAACATGCATCCGGTCTAGGAAAAGATCCTATCACTAAGACCATTGCGGCTAGCGATGACTGGTGGGAAAATGAGATAAAGGTATTGCCGCTTTCATATGATTTCCATGAATTTTTTTGTTTTCCTGATGTTGTACTCATGTGGTATTTTGATATTTTTTGGCAGAGATGTCCAGAGGCGGCCAAGTTTCGGTATGCTCCACTAGCGGATGAGGACAAAATGAGTCAGATTTTTGATTGCCACAGTGTTACAAATGAGCATGCAAGGGTGCCAACTCCAACATCTCAAGTTGGGCCCTCTCACGTTAACATTGTGGACGATGATGCTGGTTCAGGGTGTGACGGTGATCCTCAAGTTACACCTATGCCGGTTCGTGGGAAGAAGAGATCATGTCCTTATTCACCTAGTCACATGACAGTTGAAAAGACGACAAGTGATAGTGCTTCAAAAGTAGCATTGGAACGTATTGTGCAGATATTTGAGAGGAGGGAAAATAGCAAAAATTCGGTGACATCTCAGGTGACTGTTGATCCTGTGAGACAGGAGTTTAAAGAGATGATGGCCATGATGGTTGAGGATAGAGGTCTGCTTGATAGTGATGAGCATTTCTATGCTACACAACTGTTTATGAAAAAGGAATATCGTGATGCATTCAGTTGTTTGGAGGACGTAGAGACTACTGTGAGGCTTGGATGGCTCAAGAGGACATGGGAGGAGAGGAAAAATATCTAGAGAGCAATATGTGTTATTTGCTCTGACTTTGTATTGTTATGAACCTATTATTTATTGTGTCAACTTGTATTGTCGGCATGAAGCTATTATATGCTCTGTACTTATATTGTCGTCATGAACCTATTATTTGCTCTCAACTTGTACTGTCATAAAGCTATTATTTGCTCTCACCTTATACTGTCATGAAGCTATTATTTGCTCTCACCTTATGCTGTCATGAATATATGTTGTTTATGTTGCAGATGGATATCTCAGATGATGAAGAATTTGATCTGTGCATGGTTGCAGTAGCTTGTTTTCTACAAGAGGGTGAGAGGGTGCCATATGCACCAAGAAGATTACCAATGATGACAGAGATCCAGTGGGTGGAAGAAAATGAGAAGGTTCCAAAATCTTTTTACTCCATGTTCAGGATGAAGAGGTCAGTGTTTCACCCATTACATGACCTTTTGGTTGAGAAGTATGGTCTAAAGTCAACTTGTAACATGTCCTCCAAAGAAGCATTAGCACTCTTTTTATGGACTTTGGGGACATGTCAGACCACTGATAATGTTTCAGATCGGTTTGAACATAGTTGGTCTACCATTAACAGAAAGTTTCATGAGGTTCTGGAGTGTGTATACCGCATGGCTGGTGATTATCTTATACCCAATGATCTAACTTTCACCCATGTTCATCCCACAGTTAGAAAATCTAAATTTTGGCCTCATTTCAAGAATGCCATTAGGGCCATAGATGGAACACACATTCCTGTGATTGTGCTTGCAGAGGAGCAGATCAAATACTATAACAGGAAAGGTTTTACAAGTCAAAATGTCATGGCAATGTGTGATTTTGATATGAGGTTCACTTTTGTTGTTGCTGGATGCCTCGATCTGTTCATGACACACGTGTATGGGCCAATACTATGGTTGAATATGATAATTATCCACACCCTTCGAAAGATAATCATTCGTATATGTATTTTTTACAGAAATTGTTTGTTCATATCTACTATGTTCGTTAAGTTCTCAATTAACAATGTTCTTTTTGCTATGACTACAGGAAAGTACTATCTTGTTGATTCTGGATATCCAAACAGAGTTGGATATCTAGCACCATTCAAAGGGCAGCGATACCATGTACCTAAATTTCAACATGCACCTCCGGTTGGGAGAAAGGAGACCTTCAACAATCGTCATTCGTCTCTACGAAACGTCATCGAAAGATCATTTGGTGTTCTTAAGATGAAATGGTGAATTCTCCTTGGCATAACACGCTACACAGTTATGACGCAAAAGATGATAGTGACTTCATGCACGTGTTTGCATAACTACATTCGTGATAGTAAGCTTAGTGATGAGCATTTTGAAAGGTTTGAGAGTGGAGGATAGCGCTTCTCATATCAGTGTAGCATCCATAGATGATAGTACTATGGGCACAGTACGTGATGCTATAGCTGCGAGTCTTGTACCTTGAGGATTAGTCGCTATGATGCTTTTATTGTAACCCCTTTTGGGAAGAAAACATTACAACTTTCTTTTTATTTGACTTGTTTTCAAGTAATAATGACACCATATTTTTATTGTAATATTTATCATTTTATGATGTTCGTAAATTATTTTCTTGCTCGTATCTACGGCAAAAAAGTAAGAAACTACACAATATCAGTTAATCAGCACATAATTATGGTCGATGGGCATTATAGACTTTTCATCGGATAACTCAGACAATAAATTCAGACGACAGAAGCCAAAACGAACTGGTCCGTAATTTCTAAGGACTTCTCCTCACTGCAGCTCTTGTGGGTAAGAAGTTCAAGTTGATTTCTTGATAGATTTAAGCCGAAAAGAACTGCCCTAGTGCAAGCGTAGCTTATCGAGGCAGAAAGTTTAATCATCATCGTTTCTCACTCTCACCCCCAAAAGATCTCTCTTCCCTTCCGACCTGAGGCGCAGGCGGAGCCACAGGTTCCTCCTCTACCTCTCCTCACCCTCCCTCCCTCCCCACCCACGACGAACCCGACGCGAGTGAGGTTTGAGGGAGAGGGACGGCGGGGGACTGGTGCCATGGACGCCAGGCTGCTGCTCCTGTCCCTCGACTGCCCGGCCGTCGCCGACGGGCGGCGGTCTCCTCTCCCTGCGGGGGCACGGGTGGCTGCCGCTGCCCCCCGCGCGCGGCGACCCCGTGCCTCCTCCGTCCGCGCGTCCGCCGCCACTGCCGCCCGAGGCCACCTGCCGCAGCACGCCTCCGTGGCTGGGGTGAGTCCAGCTCCATTTCTTGGTTCTTGTTGTTAGCTGTTTGTTCGTATTCGCAATTGGATGCCGATAGTTGTTGGAAACGGGGGATTGGGGCATAGCATTTGGTTTGGACAAGACCTTAGTTGTACGATACGTAGATCAGATGGTGGATGTGGGCATATTTGGATTCTAGGTTTCAAAAATTGTCGTCGGTATTGTTAGCTTTTTGACTGGCCGCAAGATCTTAGTATCTGCCCGAGCTTATCAGAGTTGTTGTTAGGGAGAAGCTAGGTATTTTGTGGCCAAATTTTGGATCTTGGCTGACAGGACTTATCTCACTCACTTCTTTAGCTATTGAGTTTATGCATGTGCATGTTTGATTACGGTGAAATTGGGGTGATGTTGGTTTTTGCATGTCGTCTTCAGCAAGATATGCCAATTTATCCATTTGATCACCTGCACGTAGCGCTGCTTTGATGATGAGAATATTCACGTACAAGTAAAATAATTTGTTCTTGATGGAATTGACCCTCCTCGGGTACTATGTATGTCATCTGGGGCGATGTTGATGTTCTTGCATGTCGATCTGCATCGGTGTATGCCAATTTATCCATTTGATCACCTGCATGTGCGCTGCTTTTGTGATGAGAATGTTCACGTTTCAAGTAAAATAATTTGTTCTTAAGTAGTTCGCTAGGATTGAATTGACCCTCATTGCGGATTACGTATGTCATTTGGGGCACATATGCCACTTGAAGGATTCACATACTGTTAGTAAAGCTCTAACTTTTATGGGGGGTTTTACATGTTTTTATATGTTAAAAAAAAATAATCAGTTGCTTCTTCATCTAATACCAGTTGGGAGGCAAAACTGCCGGTGTTCTTTTTTTTTAGAAGGTATTTAATGCATGTGAGGTTTCTTCAACTTATTTCTCATTAACACATCTGGTATAGTGTCAGTGCTCATGAGTTTTTCTTAAGTTCTGATAAACTCTTATCCAAAGTTCTGTAAGTATTTTGGATGAGTATTGGTACTGCTACTATTTGTTAACCTTTTATATTTAGATGTTCTTGTGTTACTACTTACAAACTAATATAGCTGATAGATCTGGTGTTTGCTGAGTGTATTCAGGGAACAAGCAACCTCAAATTTATTGTTCTGCGAAATGTTTCAACAAATATCTTTTGCATGATGATGTAGCAGGTTTTAGCCTTCTGTGCAAGTATCTTGACTTTTTTCTAATGTAGCTTGGTCATAAAGCCATAAACTATTCGATTTTGCATTTGTCAGATGGAAATATTTATAAGTACAGTTTTATTGAACACTCATTAATCTGGATTTCTTTCAGGAAAACGGTGGACCTTACACAGTTGGTGATTTTATGACTAAAAGGGAAGAACTCCATGTCGTGAAGCCAACCACTTCAGTTGATGAAGGTGCTTTGTTTGCCTCAATGTTGTGCCCTGGTTTCTGTCATTAAAAAGTTATCAACTCATTTTGTTTTTGAGCAGCCCTTGAGAGGCTGGTGGAGCATAGGATAACTGGCTTTCCTGTTATCGACGATGACTGGAATTTGGTAGGTAATGTTATTATTTTATTGTAGCAAATTGACTGTTAGCAATGTGCAATCAGGACTCCTAGAGATATGTGTCTTGTATTCAAACATGTACAGAGATCAGTTTCTATATGGATATGACTCTAATTACCTTGTCATGTACGTGTCTTGAGGTGCAAAGCACCATGGACTCTTGTACTATATATACCCATCAATATAATGTATTATGTGTGACCGATTCCTTCTCACGTTTGCACCGGGTGATTTTATTTTGGAGTTTGCCAGATACTGTTATGCTCACAGAATGGAAATAATATTTATAGAAAAATGAGAGGAAATAATATTTATAGAAAAATGAGAATAGGTAGGATGAACTACCTATCTTTTTTTAAGGAGACTGTAGACTTGAACCCAAGACCTCTACAACCACAACATTGTGTTTTACCACCAGACCACATGGGTATCCTCGGAAATAATATTTATAGAAGGGAGCATATAGAGATTGAACTTTCTTCTTTGTTGGCTCCTCTTATGTTGTGACATTTCAATTTCATGTTCTTGCTAGTTACTACTAGAGATGTTGCTGTAACATAACGAAGTTCTTCTTTGATAATATTTCTTCGTTGATCATTTTCCTTTTAGAACTTTCACAAGATCAATATTTGCTGTCTTCATGCTTGATTCTGAGTCTAAACTTTTGTTAAATGTATGTGAAGGTTTTAGGAAGTTCTAAATATTTACGTTCAGTAGGCAACATGTATCCAGAAAATGTCTTGTCTTTTTGATGTTTAGTTCCTGTTCTGTTGAATAAGCATTGAACTATGAAAGCATGCAGATCCCATTGACTTGACCACACATTATCCCTGCTATTAATCTATAGATTTTTTTAGAGCTTTAATATTATAATGTCATTGTACACAATATTGATATACCACATTGCTTTTTTAAGCACAATATTCATTTGCACTTCAATTTATTTCCCAACACAGGTTGGTGTTGTCTCAGATTATGATCTGTTAGCACTGGACTCGATATCAGGTATTTCTTGGAATTGATGCTGCTGACACTCATTTTTAATTTATTACATAGTTGAATTCTTGCATTGCTTAATGTTTTGAATATCTTCTCCTTTAGGAAATGGACAGGCTGAAGCAGACATATTTCCTGAGGTGGATAGCACTTGGAAGGTACTTTTTGAAAGGATTGGAATGCTCATTGAGTTAATTATGTCACATGGTTATACATGTACTTTAGGAAAAAAATCCAGTTTACCCCTTGAACTTTGTTGTTCTGTCACATGGTTAATTGTGCCACTTAACCCCATAAATGGATTATACGGGAGATCAAGGAGCCAGTTACTTACATAGCGAGGAAGGCCTCCTCGACGACGGCGGAGATGTCGAGGAGGGGGTTGCCCATCCCCAGGAGGATGAACTTAGTATTCACCCTCTCAACTTTAAAATCCGAAGAAATAACTGCCTACACAGGTTCTGGAGGTGGTTCTTCCACTGTGGAGGTGACGTGGCATGACAGATACAAGAGCTCAAATAAAAATGACTCATTATTGCCAGCTGCCACATGTACAACAAATAAAAATATGTTTTGTGAAAGTGAAACAAAAGCTCAACATCATGGGCTCAGCTGTGACCTTGCAGTGGTGACGGTGAAGGCGGACTTGAGCTGTACCTTGCCCCAAGTCCTCCTGCCACCGTCGGTGGCTTGCACGACCTCTCGTCTGGTGAGGGCCACCGCCTAAAGCAATCTTTGCATATGCCTCAAATCTGGCCAGCTCTTGCAACCCAAAATTGGGAAGATGACTGGCATGCATCCCAATCCTGGCCAGAAATCGGGAGGCAAACAGCATGCCTCTCTTCAGTCAAACAGCATGCCTCTCTTCAGTTACATTCTTCTGTGACACAAGTGAAATGCACAGTCAATCATGAGCAGCAGAGGAGTTTGATTGGATTAGATGTACTTGATCCTTTTTGGGTTCTTTTCTAGAAGCTATGGGAGGGAAAGGATGAGATTGATTGTGAATGTGGAGGCCATCAACCACCCAAGAGCTCCCCTGCTCCCATCCCACCCCTTCCCTGACGCTGGAGTGGAGTGGATGAACGAACATGCAAGGTTGTGTAAGGTGCAGCACTCAGGTGGTACGAGGAGAGAGAGGAACGGAGTTTAGGAACTTTTTTTTGTTGAGTGTTAATATATTTTGTGATGTTATCCAATGGTTGGGTTCTTGTGTTGCAGAGCTGATGGATGTGGTGAATTTGGGCATGATTTGAGGGCTCTTTTGTAACTACACTGTGCACGCATGAACATGTGAAGATTGGAGGATCTTCTGTGGCATTTGGTTACATGTGCACATGTGCACGTTAGAGGATTTTATATGCCATGTCATTATCCATGCTGGATAAAACTCCTGCAAAACCCATCTCTAGGGGTTATTTGCACTGCAAGTCAGGTGTTAGGGGGCGGGGGTTAAACTAGGCTTCTTCCTCTACTTTATCATGTTGATTTTAGTCTTTGTCCTGCTCAAGTGCTGCAGGATTCATTTTTGGATTTGTTAATAAAAGTCATTTCTGTGATTTAGTTCATTTTCGTGGTGAGATTATATAGGTTCCTAAAAGTTAAACTGTTACTATATTTTAATGAATTACATAACTGTTTGGCTGGTCAGTTACCATATCCTTTGTCAAAGGCTTGGATTGGTCAACCAGCTGATTTGTGGTATACTTAGCTAGAATTTCTTATGCTGCATGTGATTTATGTGGATTTGAGCTAAATTTCATGTTATTCTTGATGTAAACACATTTTCGATGTTCTTTAGAAAAGAAATGCTGGAATAACTTCACACTCTCAGTCTGACCTAATTCTTGCAATTATCTTATGTAAACCATCTCGCAAGTATCAATTTTTATCTGGTTCGGTCGTTTAATTAGAGATCACCTTATGTACAATTGTAGAGGAGAATTATACAACAGTATCCTACATTGCAGCAGATGGAACATCACCATTCACTGATAACCAGTTAGAAAATGAGTAAATGACATTGATGCAAATTAGAATGTATCCTGCATGCTTTATTTCTTGTATTGGTAGATTGTTTAAATTGCGTGTGTTTTATCTTCTAGTCTGTTCCTGATTCTACTTGAATCGATGCTCTTCAGACATTCCGTGAGATACAAAAGCTCTTGAGCAAAACCAACGGGAAAGTAGTTAGTGATGTTATGACTTCTGCACCTCTTGTTGTGCGTGAAACTACTAACCTTGAAGATGCTGCAAGGTAAGCTTAGAACACTGCATGTGATTTTCTGAGGTTATGTGTGCCAGCTTATTTGTTACTTATACCTAAAAGTGAACTTCCTGTATTACTCAATGAAAGTGGTGATATTTTATCGCAGGTTACTCCTTGTAACTAAATACCGCAGGCTGCCAGTAGTCGACAGTTCAGGCAAATTGGTGAGTGGGCCAAACCTTCCTATTCCTTTCTTTTGGTTCTCTTGCTTTACTTGTGTTGTCCTGAACCAAAACTATATTTGGAAGGTTGGGATCATTACAAGAGGGAACGTCGTCAGAGCTGCCCTTGAATTTAAGAAAAAGGTTGAAGGGAGTCTCTGAGGTGGATACTGTAGATGATCCTTTTGGAGGCTGGAAGTTGAACATATTGCTAGTAGGCAATTAAACTGAAGCGATTGTTGCAGTGACTAGCAAACTTATCCATGTTTGTATAGCGTGTGAGTTCATCTGCAGTTTCCCCCCAGGAGGAGAAATATATAATATATGGTGCTGTCAAGCATCATCAGCGAAGTGTAATAGTACCGTTTGCTGTTTTTACTAGGTTCAGTTACCGGGCACATAGTTAAAAGACATGTGGTTACTGGTTATTTTGCTTAAGTTGAACTTCCAGCCATATTAAATTTTCCCATATCTGCCAGAGTTTAACAATCTATTATTTATTATCTATTACTACACTTTCTCTTCTAATTTTTACCCTCTCCTTTACTAACCACATTCCTAAAAAATCTCTAACAAAAAACAACAAACTAATTAACTTACGTATAGACTTCTAAAAAATTGACTTAACCACCACCCAATAAAATCTTTAATAAAATGGGGTTGATGATGTGATGAACGTCGGCATGAGCGGGGTGTACCTAGCGATCTTCACCGAGTCAAGCCCCGCGGTGCCGCACCGGAGGGCTAGGTGGTGTGTGAGGTTGCTGCGGGCCGACTCGCCGGAGATGAACACTTGGCGTGAGTTCATCTTTCTTATCTATCTCGTTTATTGCAACATAGCTACTATCTTCTGTATTTAGGAACACCTCTTTCCTTCACTCTTTCTTATTTATCTCGTTTCTATAGATGTCTTTAGGGTCAGACAGAGAGGACAGTGGTCTCAAATGGTCAGATCTCGAAGAGTCAAGCAGAAAGATCATTATCTCTGACTCTGATCAAGAAAGGGAGATGTTGAGACAGAAAGAGGAAGCTGCTCAGAGAAAAAGGGCATAGCAGAGAGCATACAGGCAGAAGAAAGCTGCTGAAAAGAAAGCTACAGCAGCAGCAGCTAAGGCTGGACAGTCTAGTTCATCTCAGCTTATTTCTTCCAAGAGGACAAGATCAATAGTGGATGTCCAGCACATATCTTTGGGCAAAATAGCTACTAAAAAGCCAAAGCAAGCAATTAGGAAGATTAAGAAGACCTCAGTTGCAGATGTAGTGCTGTCAAGAGGCACACTAACAATCCAAGAGCCTCAGACTGAGGAAGCTGATCCATCCAGTCAAGAAGCAATAATTGATAATGACAAATTCATTTTAGAGGAGATGGATAAACTCGTAAATTAGATTAGTGCAATAACAGATGAGAAAGTGAAGAAGCAACTTCTTATGATATACACAGCCAAGAATCTTGAGCTCTCAGTGCAGGCCAGGCCAATCTCAATCGCTTTTCAAGAGTCTACAGCTGCAGATAAAGCCCTTCTATGTGAAATAGCAGATTTGCATCTACAATTACAGGCAGCCACCTCAGAGTCTGCCAAGAAAGCTTTAAGACAGAAAATTCTTGATAAGCAGAAGGCATTCTCATCCAGCTCTCAATCAGCTTCAGCATCAAAACCCATTGCAATTCCATGTTCAGATGTCAGAGATCGTAACCTTCTGCAACAGATTAATGAGCTGTTTGCCAGAATGAAGAACACTCTAAGAGGTCTTGCTAGGCAAGCTTTACTAGCAGAGATCAAAATCAAGTAAAAATTGCTCTCTCCTGATCTCAGACAAGAAGCTGCAGCCGTGCCTGTACCAAGCTTCAAGAGGAAGAGATCTGAAACTGTAGTAATATCTCATGAGTCTCAAACCAAGAAGCAGTCAGATATAGAGGTCGCAATCATCTCTGAGACCTCACAGAGCTCCAAACCATCTTTGAAAGAATTACTGGTTCAACAACAGGAGGCTCTGAAGAAGTTAAAGAAGGAGATGTCACCACCTGTGGCACAGGTGGCTAGCGCAGCTAAAGCAAGCATGCACACTTATCAGAGAAGAAGGAAGAAGAGTTCCAGCTCAATCAGTACTGAAACTCTCTCATCCCTGGATGTGCATAGACTTATATCCCCTTCACAATTCCTTGTGTCTGAGACAGAGAAACAAGCTGCAGAAGTAGCCCAAGCGCCTACATCATCACCAAAGGCTGGGACAGATAAGCCTTCAGGATCTGCTCATATCACAAGTCCACAGTTGCCTCAACCAGCTGTGTCCCAGGCAGTAGATGCCCCAGTACAAGCACCTCAGCTGCCTTTGTCACCCGTGTCATAGCCAGTTGACACAGAAGTCACTTCACCTGCTGCTCATTCCCCAGCATCCCCGCCTGTGGCACAGGCAAGTGACTCAACCGAAGAAGAAGAAAGCTCTGAGAGCATATCTGATGATGGCATGGGTGTCTCAGTGACTCCTCCAAGAGCTAGAGAGCCTCAATCTGATTCTGATAAAGAATATGAAGCTGAAGACACTTCTTCTAGCTCAGAATCAGATCAAGAAGCAGAAGAAACGGCAGAACAAAAGGATAGTTCTCCAGGACATTCTGATGAAGAGGAGGATTTAGAATCCAAGTACAGTTATATATTCTCCTCTGCTCTCAGGACTGAACAAGGACAGATGGAGTTTCTACCCAGATCTGCTTGGAAGAAGCTACCCAAGAGTGACCCTAAGAAGTCTAAAAGTAAGGTTGCAATCTCTAAGCTCTAGTGCTTACATTAAGATGAGATCAACCTGTCTATTCTTCACAGCTGACAAGGAATATATTAAGCCAGCTTGCTCTGACCCCAGGTTTCACAATGACAATCAAAAGGGGGTCTATCATGAGATCCTGTCAGCTAAAGGGTTTGTTGATTGCAAAACTATTGTCTGGGATGCTCTC
>JAGXJF010000363.1:0-91175 GCA_019208055.1 Stipa capillata
CCCACCCATTTGTCGTTTTCTTTTGTTCTTGTTTGTTTGTGTTTTTTTCGTCTTGCTCTGTTGTGTCTTTTGTTTGTTCATCTGTCTTTTCTCTGTCTTCTCACTTTCCATTGTCTCTGTGTCGTTTATGTTTGCTTCCTTTTGTTTATCGTCTGTTTTGTCTTTTGTCTGCTCTTGTTTCTTTTTTCTTTTTCTTTTTGTTTGTTTATCTTGCCCTGACCTGGCTTATTGGTTTGTGCTTTTTGTCTTTCTGTTTTCTGTGTTTTCTTCTTTATTAGATTGTCTGTTTTTGTCTGTCTTCTTTGTCTCTACTTTTGTTTGTCATTCTTGCTTTGTTTCTCTGTTTGTGCTTTTTCTCCTGTTTATCTGTTTTTTGTTTCTTTATGTTTACGCTTTTGTTGTTTTTTGTGTGTGTGTCTTTATGTCTTTTGTCTGTTGTCTTGTGTCTTTGTGTCTTGGTCTTTGTTTTTGTTTGGTGTTTGTTTGTTTTAGTGCTTTTCTGTCTGTTTGTTTCGTGTTTTTTGTATTTCTGTCTGTTTGATTTTTGGTCTTGTTTTTTGCTTTTTCGGTTTCTTTGTTTTTCTCTTTTTTGTGTTCTCGTGTTGCTGTTGTTTGTTCTATCTTCCTCTGCGTTTTCTGTTTCTTGTTTTCTTTTTCTGTGTGTGGTGTTATGTTTTGTGTTGTTTGTTTTCTTGTTTGTCTGTTCTCTTTTTTCTCTTTGTTGTTGTGTTTGTTTTCTGTTTTTTGTTTGTCTTTCTTTGTCATTTCGTTGTTTGTCTGTTTCTTTGCTGTCTGTCAGAACTTCTTTGTTTGTTTTTTGTTTTGTTGTTTTTTCTGTGTTGTTGTTGTCTTCTTTCTGTTTTTTTGTTTGTTATTTGTTTTTTTTTTCTGTTTTTTTTTTGTTCCTGTTTCTTTTTTTTTTTTTTGTTGTATGTGTTTGTTTGTTTACTAAGAACCGTCCTTGATATGACATATCATAGGTGGTTCCAAACCGTATATAGTGGTTTAATGTCATCATAGATCTTTGCTTACAGGCGATTTAAGAAACCATCTATACTGGGACTTTCGAACCGCCTATAACAGGTTATTACATAGTAGTGTGCGCTTCTATGTGAGTACCTAAGGAGATAGATTATTTAATTATATATCATTAAACACTTTTTATATAATTTCTCATCTCTAATGCTAGCATGCTACATAGGTATTTAAATTGCTCAACTGTCTCTTGGCGCTCTCCCAAGCTACAAAGTAAAGTGCTCGGACTTTTATCTGACTTGGCAGAAAAAATAGTTTTCTACATAAGCATGTCAGAGGAACATGTATAATATAAATTAGTTTAAAAATACTTATTATTTTTTGTATAGTTTTATTTTAAGCAAGTATGTTTCTTTAATCTGACCATTCCGCTCTATCTTGATTGCTAGCCTTCATGGTACTCGATCTTGTATTTATCACTTTAATATTTTACATATTTCACCGATACATCTAAACCCATGTGGTATGTCTCTCTAAAAAAGATAAAGATGACGCTAAAGTGGCAAATAAAGACTGTTGAAATAGAACATGTGGTGTAAAAAGAAAAAAAATATAAAAGCCTTTCAGTTTTGTTATTTGTATCTACCATACCTACTTATCATGGCTCTACATCCTTTGCAAATTGCGTATCTTGCCATATTACTTATCATTTCTGTATCACTTAGTAGAGTTTATTTTTGTATGCACACATATAGAATTATTTTTATGATCTATGTCTTGTTTGCTATGTCATGTAAAGAGTTCATCCCTGTAAGGCTCTCATTTTTCTAGATTTTGCTAAAAAGAATAAAAAAGAGGAAAGGGAAAAAAATAAAATAAATAAAAGGGGTACCATCCTTTAAAGCACTATGTTTTATATTTTATGCGAGATGATCATTTATAGGCTAGTGCATACATCTCATTTTTATAGCAATAGCATTCTCAACATCATTTAGCTCTTGTGATTCACTTATATCATTAAAGAGCATTCACTTTTCTCATGATCTTCACTTATATCACTTAAAGCTTTATCTTTGCTCATGATCTTCAATTATAGTCGTTGGAGCTTTGGTTTGGTCATGCACTTCACTTATATCATTTGAGAGCACTGAACTTGCTCATGTTCTTCATTTATACTATTAGAGAGCATCTCTTTTATGTGATATGATTTCACTTGTGCATTATATGGCAATCTCTACTCCTCTTGCAATATTGATAATCGGGAGATCACTAGGACCGGGGATCACTTTGCATTGCAAGAACCTTTCTATTCCTTTGACCGAGTCAATCTTACTGAAGGTTTATCTAGTCACTAAGTGTCGTTTTGATAATTAATGACAATACCTATAGACTAACAATTAGGTGAGAATTGTTTGAAGTTGTTCCGTAGGTGATGCAATGGTTGATAGAGCATGGATTCATTGAGGAATGCCATGAGATCAAAAGAGATGCATCGAGATCAATGAGTTCTAGATGATACTCAAGTAATCAAGAAGAAGCTAGAGAGACGAAGACTTCGGATGATCAAGATTGTGGTTCAAGGAGTGAACTCAAAGATGATCGAGGTGTGCAAAGCTCATGAGTTGAGCTAAGCGAAGAACAAGAGGAAGTCCATGAGTTGGACTCGAGAAGATTGACGATAAGCGTGAAGGCTAAGTCATTTGAGTGGTTCAAATGACTAAGGTATATAGTCGTCAATAATGTCTTATGGACTAACCCATTTGCTTTGTGATAGAGTGTGTTGGGGTTAGGATCCATGGGCTCATATGTTGAGTTAAAAGGTCAAAGATTAAATCCATGAGTTGGATTGAAGAAAGTTGATAATCAAGCAAAGAAGACTTTGTCGCTTGCTAACCCGCATGCTATGTGTTTGAGAGTGAGTCGGGGTTAGGTTCATATGGTGGCAAAAGTTGAATCGAGATATTCAAATGTGCCAAATGGAAGAGCAAGATCAAGTCGAGCACGGTGAAGACTCATGAACTTGATGCTTGCGGTTCAAGCCTTAATGGTGAACCGATGAAGATAATGTGAAGAGAAAGCCTCCTATGCTTGGTGCATGTGGAGCTATCATTTGGACTTCATCAAACTTCCGAAGATCGAGAGAGGATTAAGGTGGGGAGCGAGGATGAAGATCGTCATCAAGCTCAAGTGGAGTTGATGACAAGCCTAGAAGAGGAATAAGAAGCGTCGGGACTTGGATGATGTGTTCGTCAAGTCCGGAAAGGATTGCTCAAGGCAAAGGTATGCCATAGACTAGGGTTTCTAGTTTTGCCAGTTTCACGGAGTTTGATGGGAGACTGGGTTATAGATTCGATAGCCGTACTATCAAGAGGGGCTATTGGACGTGTAGCGCGATCATATCGGTTATCGGATAAAGGATCAAGATGTCAGCGTAGAGGGGAGGGGTGAATATGTGACTAAACAATTTTAATCCAATGTTAATCAATTCTTTAACTTTTGCAGAATTTAAGCTTGATTGATTAGCAAAGATGACAATACTTAATATGAGTACTCAAATATACTATGCAAGATAGATATAAACAATATAAAAGTACTTGCAAAGTAAGTGCAGAATTGAAAGAGCGAGAGACAAAGATTTGTTGACGGAGTTCGGATCCTTGGGGGAATCCTACGTCTCCGTTTGGGAAGCTCGATCATACGTGATCAAGAGCCAGCTCCCTTTCAAGCTTTTATCCCTCAATATTCGCCCGCGAAATCCTTATTGAATTAGAAGGACGCCCTTGCGTCTCCTCGACTTCTTCTTAGTGATTCTTTCCTCTCGGAGGCGAATCCCAGCCTTCACAAACTTCTTGAGGCTCACCACAAAGATGGGAGCTCTCAAGGACTCTTAACCGTCTAGGAAACCCCAATCTCCAAGAGAAATGAGCTTGATGAACACTTGGAGACGAACTCAATGCTTCACTTGGATTGAATCTCAAATCGCTCAAATTTTTCTCTTCCTCTCAAGGTTTCTCGCTTAGTGCTTGGAGGAGTGGGGAAATGCTCTTGTGTAGGCAGTAAATGGAATGGGCAAAGAGTTCCCCTTGCTTAGAGCAGGGGGGCTTATATAGAGGCTCCCTCAAAAACTAGCCATTTGAGGGAATCTGCCAAAATCCGGACTGTCCGGATTTGGTCTGGACCCTCCGGATTTTCAAATCCAACGGCTACCTCGTGAGGTGGAAGGGGAAATCTTTTGGGCTACTGAGGAATTTTCGCACCCGGACTGTCCGGATTTTACCCGGACCCTCCGGGTGGCCGGACACTCCGGGCCAGTGTCCAGACTTTCCAGTACTGATCCGGACATTGGTCTGGACTGTCCGGGCTCGGAGTCCGGGCAGTCCAGTACTGATCCGGACACTAAGACGGACTGTCCGGGCTGAGGTCTGGTTCTCCTCTGGAAAGCCCGAACCTCCAGCTGGACTATCCGGATTGCGGTTCGGATCTCTTCTGGAAAACCCGGATCTCTAGCCGGACTGTCTGGGCTGGGGTCCGGATTTCTTCAGATAAGAAGATTTAGGGTTTTTCTATGGGAGCTTTTGGCGACAATGACTTTGCTCGGCAAAGGTACTCCTCGATCATGTTCATCAAGCCGCTCTTAATAGTACGGTGTTCCTAGACTCAATATGACTTTCGTCACTTAAATAATAAAATCTACGTCTAGGAGATTTACCACCTTCTTCTTTTTCTTTTTTCTTTTAAGGGGTCACCGATGCTCCTTTATTTTATCCTTTGAGGACTAAACCTGTTTACATGCTTACAAGCGGTCATTAGTCATCTAATCGTTTGTCATTAACCAGCAAAACACATTTAGGGGCCTAGATGCACTTTCAATCTCCCCCTTTTTGGTGGTTGATGACAACACGATTAGCAACATAGATGAATATATATGAATAAAGCTTTTAAATGCTTGAATATGATTTGCTCCCCCTATTTATATGCACATAGAAATATTTAAGGAAGTATGATATGCATATGTTGATTGAATAACAGGAGAGTGATTAGCTTTTGCAAGGATATGACATAGGACATTTATAATCACAATAAAAAAGCCATCACATGAAGCATCACATTAAACATTTTTGAATATGAGAATAAAATAGTTCAATCCACGATAGAGTAGCATACGCCACCAACATTTATAAGTTTTACAAAGCCATTTCAAGAAATCATATTAATGAACGAGGCTTCGTAAGCTTTAAACCCTTATTAAACCCCCGTCATCCTAATAGAGCTACTTCTCCCCCTTTGCATCAAGACACCAAAAAGGGAAAAGAAGCAACGCTATCGACCCATCTAGGAGGAGGCTCCGTCATCGTCGACGTCGTCATCATCATCATCGGGGGTGGCACCTGGAATATGAAAGGATCGTAGGTGCCGACTAGAGGGGGGTGAATAGGAGGCTAAACAGATTTTAAACAATTTCTTTTCTTTATCTAGATTAAGGCTTAACAGATCAATAGGTTGAGCTAGCTGTGTGACAGGTCAGCTACGCAGGCAGTATATGATATGTAAATTAACACGTAGCTGTCACACAGGTGGCTAACACAGGTAAACAGAAAGCCCTAAACAGATATGCTAGATGAATGGTTGTGTAACAGGTAATTGGCACAGATAACAGATAAGCAATACAACAACTGTGACATAGCTAGACTAACACAGGCAAAGACAAAGGATTGCAGCTAGATTGAGAATAACAGTAAATCACTCAAGCATGCTAATCAGATAAACAAGCAAGTACTGAATGTAAAGTACTCAGGGAGACAAGGGGGTTTTTCACTGAAGTTCCCATTCTTTTCAGAGATGGTACATCTCCGTTGGAGAGGCTACTCCGAAGAGATCACCAACACTAAATTGTGCTTGTTCTCCAAGTACCTGAGCTTTCAGGTCTCTTTCTCTTGCTTGTGGAAGTCCTTTCACCTTGCAGCAGGTACACTTCAAATCACCCCTCACAAACTACTGCACCAGCCCACACAAGCTTGGGTGGTCACAGCAACTCCTACACCCGTTTAGGAGTAGACATTCCAAGGAAGAATCAGCAACAGCAACTCTTGGAAGAACCAGTGCTCTCTGCTCAAAGCTCTAACTCTCTTAAACTAAGACTTAGGAATGTTTGCTTCTGTCCTTGAGAAAAGAGGTAAGCAACGGTCAAAATGGATTGAGGCGGTTTGGCAAAGGTTGAGCAAAATGTTCTACAAAGGTTGAGGTCTGAGACCTCCGTTGGTCCTCTATATATAGAGTCCACAGGCACCTGACCGTTACACTCATGCGACGTAGGATTAAGTGGCTCACTGGTGACAGGCACCGGTGACACAGCTAATCACAACGCACAATGGTAACCAGCTCAGGCAGACCGACACCTGTGTCACCGGCGGCTGACACAGGTGAAACCCTAACTGACGTAGCCTCATTACTCAGCCCGGTCCTGGCACATTACATGCCCTCAGTGCACTAACTCTTAAGCCTAATAAGGAGAGAACCTCCAATAATCTTCTGACTCGGCAGACAGACTATTACAGTGCAGTTCCCTTAGTATTTACAAGCTCTCCCCTGGCACAGAGATGTACCTGAGTCATAGAGCGGCTGTTCACCTGTGACACAGCTGTGCCACACAGGTAACTTTGGCTCTAGGGTTTTAGGCCACTAGCACAGCAGTGTGCTAGCACAACCTAGTTTCACACTTGTGCAAAACTGTTGTTACAGGGCCACTGACCTCAAGGCATCAGTGCCACTGTCCAACACTCTGAGCATTGAGCAAAAGACCCTCCAATAATCATTGCTACTTCATCTTACTTGATAGTACGGGTGTTTCCTAAGGACTCAAGAAAACTAGCAAACCTAGGCTTCAACTTCCACCAACTGTAGTCACGGTCCTTGACGCATCAAGCCACCATCACCTTGCTTGCAACTCCTTGCACAGCACCGGCTTCTTCACAGCTGTGGCACAGCTGCCTAGCGCAGCCATCTCCTTGTCCTGGAAACCACCTTTGTACTTTTGGGTGGTCATCCTTTCCTGGATGAATCCTCTTCCTGGAACCTACTTATCCTGCTTACACTCATTGTAAACATTAGATTCCAGTTTGGTTGCCATTAATCATCAAAACCATCTTAGGGGCCTATATGCTCTTTCAGAATCGACGAAGAGGACTCGGAATGAGCAAAATGATCTGGAAAATTTTCTGGATCACTGGGCACCAACTTAGAACCGTCAGGAGACACATCCTGACTCCCAGCAAGCCTCTGAAGATTCTTGAGGCGAATGGTGTTCTTCTTGGCATGACGATTAACCTTCTCAATCTTCACGGCGTTGCTCTTGCAAATGGTGAAGATGGACTTGAGTGCAGCCATGATACCTCTCTGAGAACTGGAAGTCGATGGCTGATATGGTGGGTCTCTAGTTGGCTTGTTCCTCATATCTCTGGTGGTGACTCCAGCAATTGGCTTCTCTATCACTGGCCTGTAGAGAGTGTGATGAGTTTGATACTCAGGCAGATCTCCAGTGATAGCATTGATGAAAGTCTGAATGTACGGTGCAAGAGGAAGTGATCGCCTATCCACCATGGCAAGTCTGATCTCATTGTAGATGAAGTCCATGACATCAATGGGAGTCTCATCCTTGGCATAAGCAAGCAGACTGATAGAATAGCCACGGATGTAGGATAGATCTCCAACCTTGGGAGTGAGAGTCTGGCGGAACAGCTTGTTCATTTGATCATAGAATGGAAGAAGCCCATTGATATTCCCCAGAACTACTCCTCTGTGGCTAGAACTATACATGTGGTTTAGCTCATTGGGACGCATAGGATCTTCATTGTGGATTCTGATCACATTCTCATCATTGTCGTCATACATTGGTATACCTAGGGCATTAGCAAAGTTACTGAAGTTCGCCCTGTACTTAATGTTTCCTGTCATCTAGTGGAAAGTGCCTTCCCTATTGTTTTCAAGAAAAAGGGTGGCATAGAACTGAGTGATTATGTCATCATTCCAAGACTGCTGAAGTGACATGATTTGCACAAGCCCCAATTTTTCACAAGCCTCATAGATTCCCTGAAAGTGATCCTCCTTTGACTTGATATAGTCAAAGTCGATTGCCTTCTGAGGGCAGACCTGGGCCTTCAAAGGCCTATGATAGTCTCAACGATCTGCTCTTGAACTCTAGAGTGAAAATTAGGATTTTGAGAGTCCCTTGGTCCACTGTAAGGATTAATCTCCCATCTCAGTTTCTGATATTCTGCCTTGTTCATCTTCTTATAATTAATTGGCCTTGCTCTTCCAGCTGGCCTCTTTGTGTTCTTCTTGGGCTGAGATGAAGAGGCTCCGGCATCAGTGGTCTTCCTCTGAACTTGCTTAGGAGCGTTCCTCCTGGGTTCTTGAGTGTTGTCCAGTTTCTTGTCCCTCAAAGCTTGACAAGTTAGCCCACGTTCCTCACTAGAACTCCCGCTATTAGCACCTGTGAATATGATAGGTAAGAGCACAAGACAAGTGCACAAGGTTTGCAAAGGAGGCCAAAGATCAAGTGTTGCATTTGGAAAGTTTCCTGATTTCAGCCTACCCGGACCCTTCGGGTTGAACCCGGACTGTCCGGACAGCCGGACACTCCGGGTGGAACCCGGGCTGTCTAGGCAGTCCAGAACAGGCATGCCCCTCCACCGAGGGAATGGGTAGAGTGCAATCAATCAAACCTTTGTATTTGGCAAAACTTAGAGTTATATGGATAGAGATCATCTATTCTAACCTATTTACATGAAATCCATAGATTGGCTAGGAACAACTTGGAGATTTCATGGGATTTTGAGGGAGAAAGAGATGGCAAATCAAAGCATTACCTGATGATGGTCCCATCTTGCCCTAACTCGGCGAGGATGGGCTAAGGCAACTCTGGTGGGGTTGATTTCCGGAGATGGCTTCAAATCGGAGAAGAGAAGTCGAGGAACTCGCGGATGAAGATGAAGAGGATGACGAGGTCTTCAATCCGGAGAAGATCCGGAGGCTCCAGAGGGTCGGAGAGCTCTCCGGAGGGTCCGGAAGGCGGCGGTGGCTCAGGGGCGACGTTTTGTAGTCAGTTTGAGAAAGGGGGTGGAAAAGAAAACCCCCCGATCTAGGGTTTTATGCCCGTTGGACCATACCCGGACTGTCTGGATTTTGCTCGGACAGTCCGGCTGACCGGACACTCCGGGAGATATCCGGAGGGTCCGAGTGACCGAATCTGGACACTCCGGCTTAGATCCGGACTGTCCAACCTTTTCAGAGACAGATTTTGACGAGTTTCAAAAACACTAATGCATAGGATTTGAATGAGATTAGATGAGATATTCAGAGAGATAGTACTAGGGAAGACCTTACATACTCTTACCACATCCAATGGGCAACATCAAATCAAACGAAACAACATTTGGATGTGATTTAAGTAAAATCAAGAGAAAATAGACATATAATTCAATAGATGTCTTTTTGAGTTGAAAACAGGAAATGAGTTGAATATAACCAAAAAGAAGTTTTGGTGGTGTTTCCACCATGTATGAGCCAATCTTAGCACTAAAGTCACTTATTCATTTGAGAATAGGACTCCAATATGCAAGACTCAGTTTTTGTAATTTGATCAATATGAACATGATATAATTACAAACTATTGATTTATTCACATTTATAGAATTGTGTCAATATATTAATAATTATGACACTCCCCCTATATGTGCAATTACATCTAGAACACGAAATCATCGAGGCATGATATATATGTGAATGTAAGAAGTCAAGCCAAGTTTCTAGAATCAATGATATTAAGTTCATTCCTTAACTCGCAAAATCTATGTTCATCTAAGGGTTTGGTGAATATATCCGCTAATTGTTTTTCCGTCCTTACATGACTTATCTCTATATCTCCTTTAGCAACATGATCCCTAAGAAAATGATAACGAATGTCTATATGCTTGGTTCAGGATGTTGGACGGGGTTATTGGTAATTTTTATTGCACTTTCATTATCACACAAAAGAGGAACTTTATCATAATTATTTCCATAATCTTTCAACGTTTGCCTCATCCACAACAATTGAGCACAACAACTACCAGCGGATATATATTCGGCTTGGGCGGTGGATAGGGCTACGGAGTTTTATTTCTTGGAGGCCCACGAAACTAATGATCTACCTAGGAATTGGCATGTTCCGAAGGTACTCTTCCTATCAACCTTGCAACCCACATAATCCGACTCCGAATATCCAATAAGATCAAGCTAGAACCCCTGGGATACCAAAGCCCTAAGTTTGAGGAATGAACTAGATATCTTAGAATTCTTTTAACTGCCACTAAGTGACACTCCTTAGGAGCGGCTTGAAACCTTGCACATATACATACGCTAAGCATGATGTCGGGCCTAGATGCACAGAGGTAAAGCAAAGATCCAATCATGGAGCGATATACCTTTTGATCGACCGAATTTTCGTTAATGTTAAGGTCGAGATGGCCATTTGTTTACATGGGGGTTCGGATGGGTTTGGCGCTCTCCATGTCAAACCTCTTCAAATGTCTTTGACGTATTTGGTTTGACATATGAACGTCCCCTCCTTGAGTTGCTTGATTTGGAATCAGAGAAAGAATTGCAACTCCCCCATCATTGACATCTCGAATTTCCAAGCAATCATCTTACCAAATTCTTCACTGAAAGTTTTGTTAGTAGAGCCAATGAGCCAAATATAAGATCATCAACGTAAATTTGGCATACAAATAAATCACCATCTACTTTCTTAGTGAATAATGTGGTATCGACCTTTCCAACTTCAAACCCTTTTTGACTAGAAAATCCCTAAGGCACTCATACCATGCTCTAGGGGCTTGTTTTAACCCATATAGTGCCTTACGGAATTTATTGACATGATTAGGCAATTTGGAATCTTCGAAACCCGGTGGTTGTTCAACAAACACTAGTTCATTGATGGGTCCATTTAAAAAGGCGCTTTTTACATCCATTTGATATAATTTGAAATCATGATGAGATGCAAAAGCAAGCAATATGCGTATGGCTTCTAAGCGGGCAACGGCGGCATAGGTCTCACCGAAGTCCAAATCTTCGACTTGGGTGAAACCTTGTGCCACTAACCTTGCCTTGTTTCGGATAACTTGTCCATCCTCATCTTGCTTGTTCCGGAAGACCCATTTTGTTCCTATGACGTTTTGCTTCGGTCTTTCAACCAAGGACCAAATCTTGTTGCGGATGAAGTTGTTGAGTTCCTCATGCATTGCATTCACCCAATCTGGATTATCGAGCACTTCTTGGACCTTAGAGGGTTCAACACAAGAAACGAAAGAGTAATGCTCAGAAAAATTAGCAACACGAGAGCGAGTTGTTACCCTTTTGTTCATATCACCGAGAATGTTGTCAACGGGGTGGTCCCGTTGAACACATTGATGAACCCTTGGATGGAGCGGAGCTCGCGATGTTCCAATTCCTTCTTCTTGCTCAAATGATCCACTTGAGTCTTGAATGGAGTCGGATGGCTCAACTTGCATTGATTGAGTTTGAGTTTCTTGAGTCTCCATACTCTCCGTTGGTCTGATCTCTCCAAGAGATAGATTCTTGATTGCTTATGAAGGATCGGTGTCACCTACATCATTTAGATCAACTTGCTCTACTTGAGAGCCGTTAGATTCATCAAATTGCACATCACACGACTCCTCAACACAACCGGTGGTTTTGTTGAAGACTCGGTAAGTATGCGAATTTGATCCGTATCCTAATAGAAAACCTTCATCACATTTAGGTGCAAATTTTGACAATCAATTTTTCTTGTTGAGAATAAAACATTTGCTACCAAAGACTCGAAAATAAGAGATGCTCGGCTTATCTTTGGTGAGGAGTTCATATGGAGTTTTCTTCAAGGTCCAATTCTTCCTTTTCGCCACGCCATTTTGTTGAGGGGTGTAGGGTGATGAAAACTCATGTTTGATCCCCTCCTCATTAAGAAATTCTTCAACTTGCGTGTTCTTGAACTCCGTCCCATTGTCACTCCGGATGATCTTGATCTTGAGTTTGAACTCGTTTTGAGCACGCTTTGCGAACTTCTTGAACTTCTTTTGCGTATCACCTTTATCACTCAAGAAAAATACCCAAGTATATCTAGAATAATCATCAACAATGACAAGACCATATTTATTACCTCCGATGCTAATGTAAGCAACAGGTCCAAAGAGATCAGTATGTAGGAGTTCTAATGGTCTTGAAGTCGTCATTACATTCTTCGCGGGATGATGAGTTCCAACTTGCTTCCCGGCTTGACATGCGCTACAAATTCTATTCTTATCAAAAGTAACACCCGTTAGTCCTAAAACGTGTTCGCCTTTTAGAAGTTTGCTCAAATTCCTCATTCCAACATGGGCTAGTCGGCGATGCCATAACCAACCCATGCTTGATTTAGCAATCAAGCAAGTCTCGAGGCGAGATTTATCCGAGGTGAAATCCACAAGATAAAGCTTGCCTTTCATGTGATCCTTGAAGACTATCGAGGAATCATTTCTTCTAAAGACGGTCACGTCAATATCGGTAAATAGACAATTAAACCCTAATGTACATAATTGAGATACGAAAAGCAAATTGTAATTGAGAGACTTGACAAGTAGCATATTTAAAATGGACAAGTCATTTGAGATAGGTACTTTATCAAGTCTCATTACCTTTCCCTTGGCATCATCGTCGAAAATGATGTTTTCATGAGGTGACCCTTCACTTGTCAATTGTGAGAACATACTCACTTCTCCGGTCATGTGATTAGTGCAACCACTATCAATCACCCAACTTCTTCCACCGAAGGAGTAGTCCTACAAAATAAGTTTATTTCTTTGATTTAGGTACCCATTTTTGCATGGGTCCTTGCATGGTAGTCACAAGAATTTTGGGCACCCAAATGGTGCTCTTTTTAAGCCCACTATTCCTAGGTCCAACGTACTTGGCGTGGATATTTCCATCTTTGCCTTTTCTTAAGACATAGGAGGCATCAAAAGAACCACCGCCAAATGTCTTGCTCATTTGACGCTTCTTCGTCTCATGGCCATTGAAATAAAGTTTTTCCATTTGCTTACCTTTGCCATGCACGAACTTTGTTTTAGGATATTGTTGAGGCAACCAAGCTTAGCCATTTTCATTGACTTTTGGAGTGAATCCAAGTCCTCCATGGTTAAAGTTTTTAACTTGGTTGCTCAACAATTCCTTGAGGGCCTTACTACCCTTGTGACATTTCAATAAGCCAAAATGAAGTTGAGACTTTAGTTTAGCATTTTCAATTTTCAATTCTTCATTGTTGACTTTTGAGTTAGTGTCACATTTTGAGCATGGCACATTTATATGATCAGTTGATGAGACTTTAAGCTTATCATGTGCAGTGACAATATTTTCAAGCAAATTCTTAGTTTTGAGATAACCAAGTTCTAATTGAGCATAACCTTTCTTTAAGCATTCATTGGTTCTCTCAAGTTTCTTCTTAGTGGCTTTGTTATCATTAACAATCTTTATCATTGCATCACTTCTTAGTCTTTCTTTAGTTAGTTCCTTCTCAAGATTAATATTCTTCTCTTTTTCATAAATAAGCAATTCTTCTTGTTTATCTAGAGTATCCATTTGCTTATCTATTGTTTCTTCAAGAGCTTCAATAGTAGTTAACAAATGAAATATTTTAATCATGGTGTTTTTATCAAGTGAGGTAATCATATCATCATCAAGAAATCATCCTCACTATCATTATCGACATTACTACCAAGATTTAATAAAGCAAGAGAAGACTTTTTGAGAGGTGATACCTTGGACCCTTTTGCCATAAGACAAATGGGCGATTCGTCATCACTCGAATTATCGAAGAGTGACTTTGGTGGTAGAGGGGCTTTAATGGCTATTCCGGCAATACCATCATCATCTTCACTTGAGGAGGAGTCGGAGTCGGAATTCCATTCTTCACCAATATGCGCTTGAGCTTTGTAATCCCTTTTGGAGAACTTGCTCTTCTTGTGGACTTCCTTCTTCTTGAACCTCTTATCTTTCTCCTCATTTTTGCCTTCTTTCTTGTTGGGACAACTTGCAATGAAGTGATCGAATTCACCACATTCAAAGCAAGCTCTCTTCGATCTTCTTGTCTTGGTCTTCCCGAAGCTTTTCCATTTGTCGCCTCTATGACCAAAGCTGCTCCTCTTCAAGATTTTCCTAAACCTTTTGACGAATAAAGCCATCTCTTGCATTCTTTGTTGAAGTTGCTTCATTTGACTTTCTTCTTCATCTTCACTTGAGCTTTCTTCAACAACTTGCTTGGCCTTCAAAGCTATGTCGTTTTTCTTTGAACCTGAGCTTGGCTTTGTGAGGGCACGGATCTCATGAGCTTCCTCTTCCATTAGGTCATGAGCAAGGATGCGCCCAAGGACATCATGTGGAGTTAGCTCATTGAAGTTGTCCTTCTCTCGGATGAGTGTGACCAAGGTCCAATTCTTGGGAGCAATAGCTCGGAGCATCTTCTTGACAACGTAGTTGTCGGTCATCTCCTTGCTTCCAAGACCCTTGATTTCATTGACTAGATTGTTGAGACGGATGTACATCTCGCTAGATGTCTCTTGATCTCCCATCATGAATCGATCAAGCTTCCCTTTCAATAACTCTAGCCTTGACTCACGGACGGTTGAGGTACCTTCATGAATCTCCATGAGAGTAGTCTAAATTTCTTTGGCATTCTCAAGAGAACACACCCGGTTGAACTCATCTCCACTCAATGCTCCAAAGATTGCGTTGACGGCTTGAGCATTGTAGTGAATGAGTCTATCTTCATCGGCCGTAGGGTTGTCCTCGTCTCCTACAATGTAGCCATTTTGCACTATTCGCCAAATGGCGGGGTTAAGAGATATCAAATGTATTTTCATCTTATGTTTTCAAGAGGCATAGTGAGTTCCATCAAAATAGGGTGCTCTACCGGATGATTCACCATAAGAATAAGTATTCTAAATATTTGGAGGAGGAATATTTTGATATGAACGAGCACTACCACTACCCACCCCCGAATCTTCGTTTGACAACTTGGGCTCTCTAGGCGGTGAAGCCCTAATGAGAGAGACCTTGCTCTGATACCAATTAAAGGATCAAGATGTCAGCCTAAAGCGGAGGGTTGAATATGCGACTAAACAATTTAATCCAATGTTAATCAATTCTTTAACTTTTGCAGAATTTAAGTTTGATTGATTAGCAAAGATGACAATACTTAATATGAGTACTCAAATATACTATGCAAGATAGATATAAACAATATAAAAGTACTTGCAAAGTAAGTGCGGAATTGAATGAGCGAGAGACAAAGATTTGTTGCCGGAGTTCAGATCCTTGGGGGAATCCTACATCTCCGTTTGGGAAGCTGGATCATACGTGATCAAGAGCCGGCTCCCTTTCAAGCCTTTATCCCTCGAGGACGCCCTTGCATCTCCTCGATTTCTTCTTAGTGATTCTTTCCTCTCGGAGGCGAATTTCGGCCTTCACAAACTTCTTGAGGCTCACCACAAAGATGGGAGCTCTCAAGGGCTCCTAACCGTCTAGGAGACCCCAATCTCCAAGAGAAATGAGCTTGATGAACACTTGGAGACGAACTCAATGCTTCACTTGGATTGAATCTCAAATCGCTCAAATCTTTCTCTTACACTCAAGGTTTCTCTTGTGGTGCTTGGAGGAGTGGAGAAATGCTCTTGTGTAGGCAGAAAATGGAATGGGCAAAGAGTTCCCCTTGCTTGGAGCAAGGGGGCTTATATAGAGGCTCCCTTAAAAACTAGCCGTTTGAGGGAATCTGCCAAAATCCGGACTGTCTGGATTTGGGCCGGACCCTCCGAATTTTCAAATCCAACGGCTACCTCGTGAGGTGGCAGGGGGAATCTTTTGGGCTGCTGAGGAATTTTCACACCCGGACTGTTCAGATTTTATCCGGACCCTCCAGGTGGCCGGACACTCCGGGCCAGTGGCCGGACTTTCCAGTACCGATCCGGACATTGGTCCGCACTGTTCGAGCTCGGAGTCTAGGTAGTCCAGTACTGATCCGGACACTAAGCTGGACTGTCCGGACCGCGGTCCGGATCTCTTCTGGAAAACCCGGACCTCCAGCCGGACTGTCCGGGCTGGGGTCCGGATTTCTTCAGATAAGAAGATTTAGGGTTTTTTTGTGGGAGCTTTTGGCGACAATGACTTTTGCTCGGCAAAGATACTCCTCGATCATGTTCGTCAAGCCCCTCTGAATAGTACAGTGTTCCTAGACTCAATATGACTTTCGTCACTTAAATAATAAAATCTACGTCTAGAAGATTTACCACCTTCTTCTTTTTCCTTTTTTTTGAGGGGTCACTGATGCTCCTTTACATGCTTACAAGCGGTCATTAGTCCTCTAATCATTTGTCATTAACCACCAAAACACATTTAGGGGCCTAGATGCACTTTCATCGGATGTCATTAACCTAGGATGTGTGTGGGTCGTGTTTTGTCGGGAAGTCTAGATCTTAGTGTTCTAGGTTTCTGTATGAGTAGAGACAGTCTGACCGGCCTGGCTCTGTTCTGAGCTGCCTTGGGTCTGTTACCCGGAGTGTCCGGGTTGGGCCGGAATGTCCGGACGTGTTTTTCCCTGTGTGCCAGGGGTCCAACGGCTAGTTTGTAGCCGCTGGAATTTGTGTGTCCAGACATTCCGGGGTGTTACCCCGGAATGTCTGGATGTGTTAAATTTGTGTATCCGGAGTGTCCAGGGGTTACCCCGGAATGTCCGGATGTGTTGCTGAGATCCTAACGGCTAGTTTTGTAGCCGTTGGATTTGTGTATCCAGAGTGTCCGGGGATGTTACCCCGGAATGTCCGGATGTGGTGCCGAGCTCCCAACGGCTAGTTTTTGGGAGAGGGGTATTTATACCCCTTGCCCTCCTTGTGGGGCGGGGCTGCTCACTTTGCTTTGTGCATTGGCATGTGAGGTGTTAGAACTTGGTGTTCCACCTTTGAGTGCTCTCCTCTCCTCTCCCAAACATATCTTGTGAGATTCAAAGTCGTTGTGACTTAGTGAGAAAAGAGAAAGAGGTGTGAGAGGTGTGTGGTGTTTTGGTAGCCCACACTTAGCGCATTAGTTGCGTGAGTTTGAGCATTCGGCGTCGATTGTGAAGAGGCCCGAGAGATTTGAAGTGGCTTTGCAGCTCGCCATCTCCGGGAGTGGAGGAAGGAGCTAGCCATAGTGATCGGGGAGACTCCGGAGAGTCCTCGAGAGAAAGTGGCTTGAGAGAGAGTCCACCTTTGATCAAGTGTGATCGGGTCCTTAAACGGAGACATAGGGTATCGGTGGATATCCGAACTCTAGGTCATACATCGTTTGTCCCTTATCTCCTTTACATATCGCATTTCATACTCGCAATTCATTCTTGCTACTTGTATATCTTGTGCAGAATAAATTGCTTACCCTATTGTATTGTATGCTAATCAACCTAAGTTTGAAATCATACACACTTGATTAGGTTGCTTGTGCACTAGTTGAACTTAGCTTTCGAGGGGGATAATCTTATTCCGCTTTTAAATTGGCTAGAATTGATTAGAAGTTTTAAATTGCCTATTCACTCCCCCCCTCTAGGCAACATCTTGGTCCCTTTCACCTACCCTCTCATTAGTCTGTCTAAAGTGATTCGGAGCATGAGACATCAAGTACTTTTGTGGATAAATTGATGAAACAAAAGGTGATCAATAGAAAACCTTGCACGAGATTTCTAAAGCGAAAAATTCCAGGAATATTTACATGTTGGTACATAAGACTTACATTTAGACTTGCCTCTAGTAGGTGAGCGCCAAAAGTTTCGTTATTATATTCTATTACTCTCTTGTTAACATTTAACACTCTTTTTCCTTCTAGGTGTGGGTAGGAAGTAAACTAGTGATAATTTATTATCTATTCTTATTGTAATCTTAGCATTTGTGTTTCAGAGACAATCTTAGGCTTAGCAATTGTTAATAATTCATTTTTGGACAAATGCCATGTATTGCAATATTATTTTGTTAAGATTTTTCAAGTATATGGTACACCAATCTGGTATGAGTTCTTTTAACTCAAAGTCATCATCAAACTTAAGTTCTTTATGGATGGCTTACTTGTGAATGAGTAAGAGTTTAAGCTTGGAGGATCTTGATACGTCAAAAACATATGATGTCTTTCTGAGTTTAATGATATCTTTTTGTTACATAGTTTAATTATCTTTCTAAATTATCAAATAAACTATCTATTTTTCTCTTTATTTTCTATATGTAAGAAAACATCGGAAAAAAATCAAACATATTTGGAACCTTCTGGAGGGGGAATGCTTAGTGCGAAAGGAATTGGGCAATGGAGACCCCCGGGGATAGACGGCAGGAGGGGACGGCACCCCCTGCTGCCTCTCTCTGTCTCCTGGGCCCCACAGTCCTCAGGCGCTACCGCCACCTCTGTGAGAGTCCAAACTTAACTTCTAAACCCTCCCTGTATATCTCTTCATCAATCTAGGATCAAGCTGATGAACACAGGTGAATTGATACCACTACACAAATCACGAAGCATTTTAGAAACATAAACAATTGCGTTGTAGCAGCAATATGACTAAATAAAGTAACTAGGACTTATGTCCCTTACCATTCAGAAACACAGTGGAAAATAAAGCGTAGATGTCTCCATCTCAACCACAGGCAGTCGATGGAGGCCACGTGACCTAAACCTCAGCATTGACTTAGAAGATTCCTCATAGTCTTCATTATTCTCATAGATATCTGAACACGTCCAACAAACAACATGCTCGATGAGTACTTCACGTACCCAGCGTGCCCCCTCATTAGCAAACCTATGACTACGTGTAGGCTTAAGCAAAGTAAGGGTTTTATGGCTCTTTTGCATAAAAGCAGCTCTAGTTGTAATAGTACAGTAATTTCAAAAGTATCATTTTGATAAAAACCAGTTTTATTATCAGGGGTGTTTCTCATAAATGTGAGGGTCCACGACCAACACATGCGAGTAAGGCATCTAGCCTAAACTCATCCATAGGTTCCAACCACCTTTTCACATTTTTAGAACTGGGGTAGAGGGAATTAGCAAGGGATTTTCATCAGGAATGAGTTATGTGACATCCATGACCGTGGATATGGCTAATCGATTAGTTTGACACTTTGCAGAGTTTGTACACTTTACCCACATGACACAATCTCGCCTTGTTGCCCACCAGTGGCCACTGGTAGAGTACACACCCATCGGTGTACCGGCAGGGAGATCATGATGAGGTCTTTTAGCTAATCTCCTCCTGATGCAACATGTCCACTAGGTTTCAACACGGAGGAGCGTACACCTGCTTACCCTGCGTGACCCCCTTTGTGCCGAGGTCCTCGTAGCTACGACCACCCTTCTACAGTATGGCAATGTCGACACCAAGACTCGACTAACCTACTTAACCAAGTTAGTGCCCATATAGCATGTGATTGTACTATTTTCACACTTCTCAAAATCATGACTTCGGCCTTATTCGATACGGACGACCAATAGCTTCTTCAACTCATGAAGAATGACCATTTGCTCCTTGAACTCATGATTCAGCTGTCGTCCGCACCTTTTAGATGGTAAATTTCACCCAGAGTAGAATAGGAAGAATAGAGAGAGAAAGAAAACAACGGGCATCCGGCCCTAGCTCAGCGAGCTCAACAAAGTTTCAATAGTGATATCAATGATCCGAAGATCGTTCCTTCGAGGAGGCAAGGTAAAAGCATCCTAGGGATAATTAAGCATGGCTAAGCATTTCTCTACTCTATTCTGAATATTAAAATAATCTACTCAGGGTAACAGGTAAAAGGGCGACAAGTGGACAAGGTACATGTGTGTCAACCGACACGCTAACTACGGGAATAAAACAGCATGCATGTTTATAAACAATAAAATATAATGACTTTCAAAATATAGGATCAACGTGATCAAGAAGAGGGGGCATGCCTTTGTTGACGAGTTGGTCTTCTTCTCAGGAACTTGTCCTTACCCAACGTTGTTACTTCCTATCCGTCGCAACGGCAATAAAGTGTAAAGAAAATAAATATAATTCCAAATTAAATACCAAATGGAAATACCAGAAGAATAGGGGTAGCAAGGTCAGATAGGTGTCGGAGGACAAAGGTGAAGGGATAGGATTGTCGAAAGACAATTAGAAGGTGTGAGATTATGTATCTCAACCAGATAGAGTACATGTACTCGCAGATGGTCTTCCGGATCAGGATCGTTCTGGAAAAAGGATAGGTTTATGGGATATATAATTTGCATGTAAAAGGACTAAAGTTAATGCACATGCGAGATAGCGAGAGATATGCAACTGAGAACAGGATATGGTCGATGACAACAATAGCACAACCATATGATTAAACATGAAAACTCGACATACTAGTAAAACAAATATGACCCATCATGCTAGTAGACAAGCGAGGTCCTGGCATGCTAGTTGGCAAGAAATGATAATATGCGACATGTCAATCTATATGAACTACTGTGCAACATACAACTGGACATCATGTAACAAGCTAGATAGACTAGGCATGAAATCGAGATTAGGCAGGACATAGCATAGCACCAAACATATAATCATGTGGCTATAAATTTCAGAAGGAAAAATAATTTAACGACCACCGTTGACCATGCAAAAGGTAATAAACTATATGACAAATAATAACTAGCATCTACGTCAAATGCATCATACATATATGCAATCTACGACATAACATTAACTCTACTCATGCTATTGTGTATATACAATGCAGAATCAACCTACACATACTACACATAACAATAACAATATTTTAGTAACGAAGAATTATTAACAACATATATATATATATATATTTATTTATTTATTTAATCGACACCTAAAATTTAACCATATATGTGTGAGTATACACCGCTTATGGAAGTGCAACATAAGATATCAAGCTATGCATACTAGTACATACATATATATTATATGTCTATCAACTAACATACGATATGATTAAATAATAATAATTCAGTAAGGGATTATTATTCGAACATGTAGATTGTCAACAATATTAAGTCTAATTATATATACGTATATATGACTATATGCAACTATATGATTATGCAACATAAAATCATGATGAACATGTACAACTTAGCTGTGTTTAAATAAATAATTAAAATATAAACAAGAGTACAATAATGTGCTAAACCAATTTACAACAAACTATTATCCAAATCATAGAATGGGCTATGTATATATGCACAACTCTATAAACACGGTGACATGGCAATCCTAACATGCTTAGTAAACATCCATCATGTGTGGTTAAAAACATTAACATGCTAATGAGCAATCATGTGCCACATGCAATAACAATCCAGTGTCTGCTAGTAAGCATACATTATACAAAGATCAACTAACATGGAGTAGGTCATGTTATTATTAATTTAACAAAGATTATGCTTCTAGTATCATAGGTTATTTGCAAATATTAAGTTTTGTTATATATATGCATCACACACTATATGTATACAGACATCTGATCATGCAACATGAACCTGGTTAAACATAAACAACTTTATTCATGATACAAACAAGTTTGAAGTAACATGTTGAACCACTTCATATCTAATGACTATTAAGATGGAACTATATTGTATACATGCATATTATATTCAACTATCTAAACATGTAACATGTAGCTACATGAACATGGATACACCTATTAATTAACTAAACATGATTGATCAACATGTTTAAAACTCTTAATCATGAATGTTATATAAAAGGAAAGAAAGAACTATATAACAATCATAGTTATAACTATATAAAACTATAGGCTAACGTAACATACTATTCAATGGATGATGAAACGATGATCAAAATTATTAGATATGAACACATGATGATGTGAGTGTTTTCAAACAAGGATTAATGGTGGAAAAAAAGGCCATGATGCACCACAAGATAATAGGAGATTAACTATATGAGTGGGAGAGACATTCACAACATGAAACGGTCAAATTGGACATAGATCAGTTCTGGACAGACCGGAGGATTTTTGATGCTGCACGATGCTCGCTCAACGAAATCACAATCCACCAATTGGGTTAGAAACTAGACATACAGAGGTACAATCCTACCAAAAGGGTTTTGGAGAATTCTTACCGAGTCAATGGAAAAAGATCAGACAAGTTAGATGTTCTACAGATTGAATCTGGACGTCCGCGACAGCACGTCAGAGATGGATCAATTCCCGATAAAAGGCTACATAGATCAAGGTGAAAATTTATAGAGGTGTTCATAGGAACCTAATGCTCAATTTTACCAAAGATATTGATGAAATACACAACGGATCAATGGGAAAAGAGGTGATAATGCCGCTGTACCGTTGGTGCAGAAACATCTGGACGCGAATAGCAGCATGAAGAAACTTAATTTCCCAGAGATTAGACTGTTGGATTGCCTTCAAATTTTGTGGAGGTGATCCCGACAACATTTCCCATGATCTAACCAAACGGATCTTGAAAAGGAGGTCTGAGCCGACGAGGGCGTCGTTCCAATCTAGATGCACGTGCAGAATAACTGGGCGCAAACATCACTTTAGTATTTGGAGATTTATCGGTGTTTGCACCGTTAGCTCTTCACCAATTTTGCAGAGAGGTAGAGGGAAAGGTTATACAGAATCTCACCAAAGGGATTTTCCAAAAGATGTCTGAGGCAACGGAAATTGGGAAAATACCGAAGTGGGATGTGCTGTTTAGAAACTGCACGGGAAGAAAAGTGGGGTGGCTGCTGTTTGGGGGGTTTGGGGGCTAGGGTTTTGTAGGAAAAGGGTTTGGGAGAGTAGGGAAGAGGTGGAGGGATGTTGGGCATTTATAGGAGTGTTAGAGAAAGAGATTTGGATCAAATCCTATTGGAAAAGAGGTGGCGACGCATGCTGCGCTATGCAGCACTCGCCGAAATGGCTGCTCAAGGGAGGAATGAAACGGCGGGGCGCCTGGTGGAGATAGGCCTGGATGGCGCGGCCAAAAAGGAATTGAGAAAACCAAAATAAAACAAAGAACAACAAAGCGAGATTACATACCAAAAGAACTCCAAAAATTCTGAGAAAACTCTAGGAGACATATTCCAAATTGAAAAGCCAATCCAATTCAAGTTGGATTAATTCAAATTAACCCCGGTCCAATTTGTGAAATTCCAATTAAGATTTAATTAATTTGAGAATAAACAAAGGAATTCTCTAGCTCTGATTCTCGAATAAAAGATTTCGAAAGCTCTGAAAATCTGGATGTTACAACCTCTTATCTAGTAGATCTGTTTCGACTCTCATATACCCCTAAAAGGTCCACTTTTGGCCCATAAACTTTTACTGAAGTTCATATGTAGTCCTAAAAGTTTGAAACCATCTGAAATCAAACCTTGAACTTTTTGAACCATTCAGTTTTTTACCCTTGGTTGATTTCAAAAGCGGTTTTCGCTGATTTGATGGTGGATTTCATTGGCGTGAACTCCTGTTAGGCAATATAAGCTGATATGGACTCCAACTAGTTTTTTTGCAAGAATTTCTTGAAATCTCTAAAACTAAATTGGACGCTAACTTGGATTGACCTACACATTAGCTCCTCCTTTTCGTTTTCCCCTCCATCTTCGTTTCCCTAATCCTAAACCCTGCTCCCTTAAAAAAAATCCCCAATCCCGTTAATCCTGCTCCATAGCAAGCTACTGCGCCAACGCCCCGCAACGATAATGAATGAACTCCTACTCATTATCACTCATGTGCCCAGCGATGGTGGCTACGGGGGCTGCGACGTACAGGCAGCTCAGGCGGGCGTGGTGGAGTCGGAGCACAAGCGAGAGAAAAAGCAAGAAGCGAGCAGATGGAGAAACATATGGAGTTAGGTCAAAAAAGAGTAAAGAAGAAGGGATAGAGAAGCAATAGAATTGACCTCGCTGGAGCGGCCGAACCTTGAAGGCACGGGAAACACAGAGAGAGAGAGAGAGAGAGAGAGAGAGAGAGAGAGAGAGAGAGAGAGATGAGACGAGAGAGTGAGGGGAGAGGCAAGGAGGAGACAACGTTAGCAAGAATTAGCACCTTAGATCCATGCGGCAATTATATCAGTAAAACCGGTTTTATATGGACGCCACATCAGTAAAAACTATTTTGAAACTAGCCGAGAGTCTAAAAATGAACGGTTTTAAAAATTCATAGTCTAGTTTTAAGCGTTTTCAAAGTTTTAAGATTAAATATGGATTTCAATGAAAGTTCGAGGACAAAAATTAACTTTTTTCTGTACATAAATGTAGTGTTGTAATGTGCCGTGCTAACTTCCTTTAAGCTTCGCTGTCTCCCTGCGTCATGTTGAGAAGGCATGTGAAAACTATATTAAGCCGAGGTGATCCCCCATCAGTCACTGTTTGCTTATTTGAAGAACAGATTGATCACCAGCCGTACGTACGCCTCGTTAGTTCCAAGTAGCTCTTCAGAAAAACTAGTACTACATGCTCGCTTAATGAACCTGCTCGGGTCATCATCGTTAACAAAAAATAATCAAATTACAAGTATTGTCATCTGTATTTTTCTCATTTTTATACACCATCCTGCACAAAGAAAAGCTACTTATTCCTTCATCTCCCTTTCTGTACCCAATAATCTGCATCTGCTCAAGTCAAACCCCAAGCCTGTAAAAAAAAACTCCCAATGTCAGTATTGGTTTTGCAAGCAGATCTGGTCTCACAATTCTTTGTCAGAAAATTGAACGGCCTGCTACATTTGTGATCAGACCATGAGTGACTCTGTCTGACCTGAATTCTGCCGTCCGACGTTCCGACGACGAGGACGTCGCCGTCGGCGTCAACATCCATACACTGGACCCGACAACTGGCGCCGCCGGCCTGGAGGGCGCCGATCCTAGTGAGCTTCTCTCTGGACCAGATCTCCACGGCGCCGTTCCTCGAGCCAAGGTACACCAGGTCCGCGCTGACCACCAGCGACCGCACCTCCACCGGCGACGGTATCGATCCGACGAGGTTGTAGTTGGAACTATTCCATATCTGCAACCGCATGCAGCAGCGCCCAAACCGTCAGAAACCCCTTGCAGAGCATCAAATCGCTCGAGACATTGCACCGAGATCGATTGAGTTCTTGGAGCAGTTCATGTTCCTGGATCGAGCGAGCACGCACCTTGACTGATGCGCCGTCCAAGGGAGTGCTCCCGGTGTAGAGCAGCCCGTCGTGGACCTGCAGGCAGTATATCGGGTTCGCTTTGCCCAGGATCCTCTTGTTGCCTGCCTGGATCACGCCCAGTGTCCCGCTCGCCAGATCGATTTCCTGCCACAGTGCCACCATAACAACGACGCTCGTTTCTGCATCTTTCTTTTTCTGACAGAGTGACATGGATGTGAAGATCGAGGAGTTATCTATATACCTGAATGCTACTGTCGTTGCAGCCGCAGAAAAGCTTGCCGTGCACGAGCGCCATGGACCTCACGTACTTGTTCGGGTTCAGGAGCTTGGAGTTGCCGTTCCAGCTTAGCACCTAGCACGCAGAACACCACAAAACGATGGTTATTGTTCATCTATCTGAACATTTCGCACACCAAGTACTAACTAACTGAAGAATGAAATAACAAAAGCCATGGAGTTTTCGTCGATCGATCGATCACCTTCACGCCCGCACCTTGCGGCACGAAGCAGGCCATGGCGTTGGCGACGGCCAGATTCTGCACCGGATCCCTCGTGTCGTGGACCTCAGCGCACCGGAGACCGTCCCGGAACTGCCACACCTGCATGCTCATCAGGCAGGGGAGCAAGTTATATTCTGAATTTCACGCAGTGTTTCTATGCCGCTTTATTTCTCCTTGATCTTGCCAAGAAACGCACCCTTATCGTTCTGTCCAGTGATCCGCTGTACAGTTTCTCCTCCGAGTGCAGGACCGACAAACTGGTGATTGCTTTTGTGTGCTCCTGAGATTCATGGACAAGGCGGAGAATATTTTCACTTCCCTCCCAGACCTGGATGCTCAATTTTCAGACTTCAGAAACTGAAACTGTAGTAACGACCAATAACAATGACCAGAAATTTTGTAAGAGCAACCTTTAGTGTTCCATCAGAGTGGCCGGAGAAGATATAGCTCTTGAAGTAAACAATTGACGTGACCTCACCATTGGAGCTGCATTCTGCGTGATTAAGCTCCTTATGGTTCCACATATCCTGCAACAAGAACAAAAATATCTTCAGTAAAACTAAAATTTATAAGGTGAAATAACAATCGGGAATTACAACTGATTGTAAGTTGAGCATTACAATGCTAGACTCCTGGCCATCTGACAGCAGCTTCAGCATCTCGAACGCGAGGCCGGACGATTTCTTCAGCTCTCTCAGGGTCTTGAGCACGTCCTTGATGTACGTCGTGATGTCGTGCATTCCCTCTGAAACATTTGACACGTTCGAAAAAAATCAGAGAGTGAAGAAAAGAAGGAATTTTTACAGCTTCAGGCAAGATCGACGAACGGTAACCAACCACGGTCGTTCATGAAGCTCCTCAGCGCCACCATGGCGAGAGCCCTATCGCTGCCGTGCTTGGCTGACCTGAGGACGAGCACGAACTGCCGCAGCAGGCACACCCTCGCGGCGCCGAGCACGCCGGTGTCGGGGAGGAGGGAGAGCATGTATGCGAGCCATGCCGCGCAGACGAGGCTCGCCGCGAACAGCTCCGCGCTCTTGCTCTCCAGGCACTCGGACAGGGCCTCGAAGACGAGCCCGAACTCGTGGCTCACCAGCGCATAGGCCATCTTCCTCTCCCACTCCGACGCGGCCTTCTCTTCCCCGGCCACGTCATCCTCGCCGCCGTCGCCGCGAACGGCGCTCAGCTCCTGCGACTGCGGCTGCCGGTATCTCTCCTTCACCCTGGCGAGCTTCAGCAGGGCAGATCGGGCGAGCGGCCGCCCCGATGACGAGAACTTTCCCGAGAGGTTCATGATGGTCTCGGCGGCGAGGAGCTGGCTCCTCGGGAAATTCGATTTCTTGAGGCACTGGACAAGGTTGTCCACCGCTTCCTCCCGATACATGCTTATCTTCCTCGGCTCCACCTGCCAAGCAGATAATCAAGCAGACGCATTGATCGGGATTCGGAGCTATGAATCGATCTCTAAACTGAAGAAATTAATGCTAAAACTAAAATTCTGCTGCTCACTCACCAAGAGATCAAGCTGAAGAAGCAGTCCTGCGACGACGGGGCTCTGCTCCGGCGTCGTGGACTGCAGATACACGAGGAGCGTGTGCATCATGCTGAAGGAGCCGCCCTCTTTGATCGCCCGGAGAACACGGTCCGCGGCCGATCGCCTGAAGAAGAAAGGTGGTGAGAATGAGATCAAGAGTTGGCACGCAGAGTTGGAAGAACGTGAAATTGTTGGTTTCGTGTTCAGAAGATGAAATGAAATTCGGGTGTTACTTTTCAGCTTCAGAAGTTCGGAGAGGAATCGCACGATGTCGAACTTGTCCGCGTCGCCGACGACGTGGAAGGCGTCGAGGACGGCGCCCAGCGCCAGCTCCTCGACGATGCTGCTCCGGCAGTGGCCGTCCTCCCCGATGCACCTCAGCAGGATCCTCATCGCGGCCACCCTCACCTCGACCTGCTCGGCCTCCAAGAGCAGGGCCGTACTCCTCACGAACGTCTCGGACACCAGCACGGACCTCGGCACCGGCGGCGGCGTCGTGTCCCGGCCGCCGCCTTCGGCGAGGATCTGGCTCAGGAGGATAACTGACGCGGCCATCGGCTTGACGCACATGTTCAGCGCGTCCTCGTCGCCTCGCCGGATGGTGGAGACCAGCGCCTCGGCCATGTCCATATCGACGAGCTGCTCGGGCGAAGGGGACAGGAGGTGGATGAGCACGACGGCCTCCACCAGCCCTTTCTTGAACAGCGCGACGAGGCAATCCACGTCGGCGTCCACCCTGATGAGTGTCTGCACGACGGAGTCGTCGCGGGAGGCGAGCTCGACGAGGAGGAAGACGGCCACCTGCAGCACCTGCGCGCTGACGGAGTTGAAGAGGATCTCCACGAAGCCGTTGATCACGGCGGGCTTCGACAGCGCGGAGAGGAAGGCCAGCTCGGCGGCGCCGGCCACGCGCCAGAGCCGCTCGATCCTGAGGACTGACTTCTCCGACTCGGCCAGCTCCTCCAACGTGCAGAGGCACGACACCGCGGCGCGGAGCTCGCCGACGGCGCTGTCCACGGACGCCTGCACGATGACGCTGGTCGGCGACGGCGCGCTCGCCTGGCTTCCTGTCGTGCCCGGGGACGGCGAGTTGATCTTGAACGGGTGAGTGGGGCCTGCTTCCATCCTCGCGGGAGTTGGCGTCATCGCCGGGGCCGCGGGCAATGGCGTGGCGGCGGGCAGGTTGTGGTCGCGCCAGCCGGCGATGAGGCGCTTGAGGACGTAGTTGGTCTTGGGAAGATGGCCGCCGTGGAGGCGCTGGCGCGTGATGGGGCAGGTGGCGTTGCCGCGGTCGAGCCACTCCTGGATGGCGCCGCGCTCGTACGTCTGCCCGGTCTCGAGGGTGACGGGGTCGTCGAACACCTGGCTCGTGATCGGGCACACGAAGTCCTTGGGCGTCGTCGCCGCCTGCTGCTGCTGCTGCCGCGCCAGGTCGGCGTCGCCGCCCGTCGGGGAGCTGTATTAAAATCCGATCAGCGCGCGCGTTGATAGAATCGGTGCAAGGCTGGAGAGAATGCTGTCTTGGAGGTGCGCGGAGGGATTACCTCGAGGGTTCCGGAGAGAGCCGGCGGGCCCGGGCGGCGGCGTCGTCATCGCGGCGTGGCTGCGCTCTGCGTGGCTTTGACAGCGGTGGCGCCGTGTGCTTTTCCTACGAGACAAAGGCAAGGGAGTTTTGGGAACTCAGTTTTGCAAGGGAGTTGTGGTTTGTGTAGCTTAATTAATTTGTTAGCACTGGTTTGATCGGGCGGAGAATGCAAACGGAAATGGAGATGTCCTTTTCCATGCGTTCGGCTAGTAACCAGTTAGGCAGTAAGAGGATGTAAACGGAAATGGTTATAATACATTTTAATTTTATATTAAAGTTGAGTGCGAAACTGAATATAAGAGGATGTCACGTCACATCACACGTAAGTTAGGCCCTGGTAAGATGAAGCACAAAGTAATGTCACACCGCTGCTTTTCCTTTTTCTCCGCATGTCAATATCAAATCCATGAAACAATTGTACTTGAGCAAGACTTTTGTACACTCAAATCTCTATTAAGTTGTAACTAAATTAAATACTAACATACTCCAAAGACCTCTAATCAAAATACTTATTAGGTACTTATATACTGTAGAACGACAACTGATAAAATTAAAGACACCTCCTCTCCTTAGTCACCCCTTTCACTCTGAGAGCAACTAAATCACTCTTCCTTCCTTACAATCTAATCCGTGTGCGCGCACTTGCACGTCTTATCACGTGCTCACGTGCTCACGTTCTTACTCCGTTAGATCATCAAACCGAGCAAGACTGCCCATCGATTCATCAATCATTTCACCTCAACTCTTGCTCGCCTCGAAAAGAAGCTCTCACTCTCGCTCCCTACTCTTTCGTGTCCACTGCGGCCGTCGCTCGCTGCCGCCGCCGGCACAATGTATTTCCTCTCCTCCCCGCCGTTCTGCCACATCGTTGACGTCAACTCCGCCTACTTCACCGCAGCAGTCTGATCCAACTACTCCTGATCCCATTTCCATCTCCTCTCCACGGAATCCACCAACCACAGTGACGCCTCCTCCTTCTCCTCCACGTCATTCAACCACGAGCGCTGCCGCTCCTCCACTACTTCCGACGCATGCAGCCATCAGATCTACTCTTGTTCGCTCCACCTACATGAACATTAAGCCAACTAAGTCCTCAAGCCCGAGCTCCTTGGAGGTGGCAGATGGGGCTGAAGATGAAACAGGTGAGGAGGTAGGTTGTGCGACCACAAGCGCCGCCACTACTTGCGAGATCCGCCACTGACGGCCGAAGCCGCCCATAGCCAGATCAGCCCCTTGCGACCACGGAGAGATCACCGATTGGGTAGTTTTCAATATATATTTTTTGCAAGAGAGTTTTCGATTTTTCTTATGTGTTTTATAGAGCATTAGTTCTTACAAAAATGTGTTTTGTGTGTGTGCGTGTGGCTATTTGGCATGTAACTGCACTATTGGTCGATGGATTAAGGAGCTAGCTGGCAGTTTTCAGTAAATCAGTGGTAAATATCACGTCCCTTTGTTCTGGGAGAAGGAGAAGGTGCTCCTGCTGTGATCGCGCCGCATCATCTCTAGGTGAGTGCGATGATCACTTTGTTTGGAGTCCCGTGGAGGTTGATAGGTCGATTGTTGCAACAGGGGATTGGATTGGTCACTGTGGTGTGCACATCTTCATCGGACGCAGAACTTGGCATCGCTGTTGCCGCATGCCAAGAAGGACACTAAGGCAGAGCAATGGCATCACACCGAACGAGCTGAATCTAACATAGGAGCTTCTCTAGCTGCCTCTTCTTCGAGGTATAAGACATCTGCTCCATTTGGTGCTTGCTTGGTGAATGATTTCATTTTGACCTCCTGGAAGGTTGCAAACTACATAATAGGAACAATGCAGGTTGGTAAAATTATACTTTGTTTAACATGAACTAAGTCGTTTCTCGTCACCTGGTTGCAGTTCTGGTTTCAAGCGAACAACTCATGCTATTAGTTCATCATCAGAATTTGTCTTTTGAAATGTATTATTTTAGTGTCAATGCTTGATCTGTTGCTACTTTATGGTTGTTACCTTGTACTGTTAACTAGGCTCACGGTGCATTTTCGGCTTAGTAATTATATACTGTTAGGTTGCTTGATTTTACCAGTAACTTGTTGTGCTGGTTTTTAGGTGCGCTGGTAGGAACATGCTGATGGAAAGGAGCTCGTGTGGGGAAGTCGGACGAACGCACGAGAACATCGAAATCCCGGGAAAAAAAACCCGACGCACGACGCATGTATGTGAGCAGAAGTCGAACTGAGTCCTGCGCATGTATGTCAGAGGTGGCAATAAATCTCGAAACTCACGAGTTAAACGAGTACTCAGAAATTCGACTCGACTCGGCTCGAACTCGGTCCTTAACGAGTCGAGCCGAGTTGGACTTTGAACTCATTATCATAACAAGTTAAACAAGCCGAGTTACCAAGTACTCGAGTAACTCATTTAACTCGTTTTATCCCACCATATGATGCATAAATGACTAGAAATATGTTGGATTTGTGAACTTTTCTAAGGTGTATTGTTATGATTGAGGGCTAAGTAGACCTATTTTATAGTTTTTTCTGTATTTTAACTCAAATATAGTTAACATTCTTTCTTATACTCAAATACAAAGTGATCTAGTGTTAAAGTTTTTAACAAGCTTAACGAGCCAACTCGAGTATTTAACGAGTCGAATCGAGTTGGCATTTTAGCTCGTTAAGTTAACAAGTCGAGTTGAGTTGGCTCGTTAGGTTAACGATTATTTACGAGTCGAGTCGAGTTAGCTCGATAGCCACCCCTAATGTATGTTCGCGGAAGTCCTCCTCGTGCATGGTGCATTTTGGCATTGCGTTTTAAGTCTCAATCATGCATGGTGCACTTTGGCATTGCGTTTTAAGTCTCAATCATTATAATTCACAATTAACAAAACAAATATTTACTCTAGCAGTAGCTTATCCTTCTCTATACATAATTGCTTTTGATAAGAAGGCTATTGTAGCAAACATTTTATGCTCAGGTTTGCATGATGGGCTTTTTTAGAAGACATATTGATGTTGAGCGGAGAGATACTCTAAACAGGCTTAATGTTGCTTGTAATCTAATTACACTGGCTGAACATAGAGATAAAATTATCTAGAAATTAACAAAGGATGGCAAATTTTCTCTTAACTCCTTTTATTGACAGCTTCAATACAATGGTGTGATCTTTCCACAAATATATTTTTTGAAAAATCAAGACTCCTGCCAGGATTAAGATTTTTATGTAGTTGGTTCTTAAAAAGCGGATCTTAACTAAGGATAATCTACTCCGTAAAGGTTGGAAAAGGTCAAGCTTATGCCAATTTTGTGGACATGCTGAAATAATAGATCATTTGTTCTTCACATGCTCCCTGGCAAGATATTTGTGGGCAGTGATGTGCTTTTCATCTGAATACTTGTCCTACCAATGTGGATCAACTCTTTGACCAGTCTACCTAGTTTTAGGGGTACACTGAGACGCTTGGTTATAGTGGTGTGACAACATTACTCTAGGTTGTTTGGAAAGTGCATAATGACGTATGCTTCGAAAGGAAAACACTGACTAACCCTCATGTTGGTATTTGTTCTATTAGCTATCTGCTGAACTCCTGGACCATATTGCAGATAAAAGAAGCCGATAGTAAGTACTTGGCGCGGGGAGCAAGACTGTTGGAGCAAGTGGTTGTGGAGATTTTCAATGTTTGTCGTGAATGGTGTCCAACTACCTTACTTCTACAAGCCTTTTTGCCTAGTGATTAGCTTGTTGTCTTTGTGTTTTTAACTCTTGTTTTGCTGCTTGCTAGCATATTTGGTTTGTAATGCTAGTTTTTGACCATCAGACTTAGGAGGGAAAATGTTGTAACAGTTGCTTGTCAGCATAGTCGTTATTGCTATAATAACTTGTATGACTGTCCATGTTTCTGATAATAGAAATCGGAGGGAGAGCCCTCTTTTTCAAAAAAAAACAAAAACAAGACAGGTATTTGCCATTTCTAAGTCATCTGAGAAATCATTATTTCTAGTGCAACTTTAGTCTAAAAATGTGTAACTATTCAGTTGTATATCTCTATACCTAAAGTTACTCAAATTTTAAAAATATGTAACTAGCTAATTAACCGTTAGGTAGAGAATGAACGATCAAGATTGTCGACTTAGACGATCAAGATTGTCGACTTAGAAATAGCAATTTTTCAATCAACCTAAAAATAGACATTCTCATTGTAATCTTCTTGGAAGAATATGATGGCTCTTTTTCTATTTTTTTAAATAATATAATAGATTGATTATTTACCGTCGCCTTAGGATCTATGGATGATGCGCTAAGGAATGTTTTTTGGAACGGAGATGCTAAGGAATGTGATAAAAATAGCTTAAAAGTTAGCATAGATTTTAGCTAATTTAAGGGTGCTAAGGATTGAAATGCCCTTAGTGGTTGAGTAGTTTTGTTATTCTTCTTATTAGCAACTTTTTCAATTTAGAGCTTTCTTAATCTATATGCGCGATCAAAAAAAAATATAGAGGAGATCTACCCAAGGAATCCCTATTTAGAATCTTCTTTTGTATATTTCTTCTTTGATGAAATTGGCCTAGCTAGGCATCCATCTATAATTAAAGGGTGGCTCTTAGGCTTCTGTTAGATCTGAGTCAATGCTAGGCTAATTTTGTTGCACATTTTTGTGCTAAGTTTGTTTGTAGTATTGATGTGCCGATGTGGAACTCTTGTTGGCCACGGTTTCTTCTAACTTCTCTTCGTGAGGATGCTATTTTGTTGCAATATAATTAAAGCTCTCGGCTTTTCCCTCGAAAGATCTTAATCTGACAGTCAAAATATAAGGAAAAGAAAAGAAAAAAGAAAAGGTAGACCCAATTTAAAGCAACGTGCAGTTTTTAGGCTTGGATTTGTGACTGGGTAGAAATGTACAGCTAATCAGTTGCAGATTTCCAAGCTTAAAGTTGCACACAATCTTTCTATGTAACTTTACACCCGTTGTCTAGGAAATTCGTTAATTAGTACGTCTACATCCAAGCTTATCATCCCCTGAGATGCTGTTCGTTCTGAAGACTCAGGTTCTATGTTAAACAACTTGCGCGCCAAACAGCTCTTGCGTTTCAGAACGCGCCAAGATTGAGATATAGCACACACCTGTTTGCCGGCGTAGAGCTCGGAGGAAGAGCCCTCCATGCTGTCGTCGGAAGGCGTGGCCGGCGATGGCTCCGCTCGGAGTCTGGACGCCGGGCTCCATCTGCCGATCGGCCGCTGCTTCTGCTGCTGCACAATGAGGTGCGGCGACGCGCGCATAGGGTACAGGCTCGGTGGCCTCATCAGTTCTCTCCAGCCCTTGCCGCTACCCTGCCGCGGGTACAGGTCGCCCTCCGCCTCCGCCCACATCGGCTGCAAAACTCACCCCAATTTTGTTGTCACTCTGGTAGTCTCCGTTGAGCACGCTGAAATGGAAGGGAAAGAACGTAGTGGTGTGTACGTAGCATTACGTTGTTCCGTACGCCATTCTGCGAACTGAGTGTCTCCTCATCGGTGTCAGCCATTGCTTCCTCGTCGTCGGCGTTCTCGTCGCCCTCTCCAATGGTGGATACGAGCTCTGGAGGAGGAGGAGGAGGCGGCGGCGGTGACGCGCCCCTCGCCGTCTCGCCGGCTTCGAGGATCTTCTTTAGGTAGAGCGCGTAAGCTTTGCAGTTCACGTCGAGCACCTTCTCGTACTCCCTCTCCAGCCCCCTCATCTCCTGCGCCTGGGCGCCGCTCATCAGTGACAGCACCCTCATCGCCGACAGCGCGGCTGTCTCCACGGACCTGTCCTCGTCCCCCTGCGCCGCCGCGGAGGCCACGGCGGCGGCGGCCGAGGCGCGGCGCGTGGCGAAGTGGCGCATGACGGGGAGGAGGCGGGGTGCGAAGAGCGCCTCGAAGGCCGCGGGCGCGAGCTCGTGGCGCGCGAGCGCGGGGTCCAGGGCGAAGAGGTCGAGCACGGCGGAGGCGGCGGCCGGCTCCCCGCCGCCTGGCCGCGCGGCCGACGAGAGCGCCAGGAGGAGGCAGGAGAGCGGGGTGGCCGCGGGCAGGGACCGCAGCAGGCGCTCGGCCGCGCGGAGCGACGACGGGGACGGCGAGGCGGATGGGGACGTGTCAAGCGCGTCCGAGATGAGGGACAGCGCCTGGAGTGTGGCGGCCGAGTGCTGGCCACCGCTGCCGCCGTCCGCGGCCGCGGCTGCGGAGAGGAGGTGGCGCCGGAGGAGCAGGTCGGCGATGAGCTCCGCGAGGAAGGCGGTGGTGTGCGCCACGATGGCGGAGTGCGTCGGCGTCGGCGCTGCCATGTCTGCCCTGTGCCTCCCGTCGCGTTCTCCCCTGCCGCTGTGAGCCAAGAGGCAGACGGCGATGGGGATGGTTTTTGTTTCGATGGTCATGGACTTGGAAGCAAGTGACGGGAGGGCGAGATGACCGAAACGGGCGCGTGGTTTAGGTTGTTGGGACGGAGGACGAGGGGGCAGGACGGGAATTTTGCGTCTCGTGGGGTTTAAACTATGGCGGGAGGGGAGGACGGACTCGGCTCCCGGCCGGCAGCGGCAGGCAGTGCGCGGCCGCGTTACGCGTGGAGATAGACGGGCGTTGATCCGGCGAATGGGAGCGTTTTGGAGCGGCTCGCCGTGGCGGCAACGGGAAAGTCAACATGTCAAATCTTCTTCCTATTTGGGGCGTGTTTTCCACTGTAACTCTTTGGATTTTCTGTGCATGATTCAGAGATTTCTTTGATCTCACGGTCAGGTGCGTTACTTGAACTTAAGAAATACTGTCTCGTTCTTTGTTGTGTCGTTTTAAAACGTGGGCAATCAATCTTCAACAAATTTACTACTTATACACGTATTTTGAATCTACTATTGCAAGTAATATTGCAATAATATAGTTTGATCTCATCTTTCAGAAAACAAAATAGTTTCACCTCATTTTATTTTTACTTCTTTAGTATACTTTACTAGCAGTAACGTGCAAATGGAAAAAGTTTCTTTAGTAGTATAATTTACTAGCAGTAACATGCAATAGAAAAAGTAATGAGTAAAGCTATATGTGGAAGACTGTGCCCATGTCAACTAAAAAAGAATAGACATAGTACGATACTATTTTATGAATCGGTATGACATATCTTCATGGGGTAGCTTCCAGCCATTGTCACCAAAATCTTCGCAGATAAGGACATGCCAAATGGAGCTGAGAGAGGACTAGATAACGAAATCAAGGACGCTCACTTGTAATATTTTTAGTACTCGAATCTGTTAACTATCAAGTTGTTAGGCACACCGTCGTGTTTCTTTCAGACCTAAGCTGCTAGTCCGAGTTCATCGCTAAGGTCTTCTCTGGTTCATGAGAAAATTTTCTGTCCCTGTGTAATTAAAGACAACTTTACTAGTAATTTTTTGTGAAATTCCTGCAGATCAAATATTCACTTGGGAGGTTCTGATATTTTTACCGGATTCGCCAAATCAACGAGGCTTCTATCTCAAATCAAGCTTATCGAACGCAAAAAAAACATTTGAGGTAACAAAAGACATCGCACACAGTCTCTCTGGCAAAAAGGACTAGGTGTCATGCCTCATTATCATTTTCTATAGGCCTGTAAAGCTGTTGATGAATGTATATTTCCTCTGTTTGCATTTACTTGTTACTTTTGATCTTTACGTTTGTTCACAAATATTTCGCACTCTATAGTTACTAGTGGAGAATTTTTTTCCTCTCGTGGATTTCCCCCCTGCTCCTTTCTCCAACACCCACACCAACCAACCCATTTGGTGGCCAATGTTTTATATCAAGGGCATTTTGGCCATTTCACACAAAACCAAATGGTACATGCAGAGGAGACCAGGTTGCGAAGCACACCAACTCCAGTCGATACCGAGGACCCATCACGGCGGTTGCACTCGCCAACCTCACCGGCTTCCTATGCTTAAGCTGCGGAACAACCACCTCACCGGTCAACAATAGCACAAATGCTGGCATCACCATCGGTGATGCTATTTTCTTGTTCACGCTACTATCGCTGCTAGTTACATTTCGCTTTTGTGGTACAGGCGGTGGCGGTGAGGCAGTCAAGAAGAGGAGACAAAAGCCGCCCGCATCGGGCTGTATGACGGAGACGATGGGTTGTTCAGCCACAGCAAGAGGATGCAGTCAGCTCACCCAGGTAGCGCGGAACTGTGTAGAGACGGCATCGGCGGTGATAGAGACGTATGGGGCACACAGCTAGCTGGAAATTTCGAGATGTACGTTGGGTGAACATTGAGCGCGGCGGCGGCCACGATGAGCAAACGACAAAACATTGAGAGCAGCGGCAGTGACGACAAGCAGACAACAACGGGAGGCAGCGACAGTGACAGCACCACGACAGGAGGGCAAGGATGGCTAGGTATCCAGCATGTTTTGCTCCATGTGTCCGCGGAGACTGAGGCAGCCTGGCTTCTCGTGTGAAGCAATGGAGAAGAAACACGGAACGAGGCTATAAGAGAGAACAAAATAAACCTCATGCGGTTGGCAGAGCAGGGCACCAGGACATGTGGCATCCTCCTATTGGTGCTACACATTAATCCTTGCGATGAGCCCAGCAGGTGAGGCGGTCTCCGTGGAGAGAGCCTCATATGCCGAAGGTTTTCTCCCTTAAATTATATGCATAATTCACTTTATTCTCTAAACTATTCTTAGACTTTTTTTTGAATCGAAATAGTAGGGGAGGCCCCTACGGTTAAATTAATAAAAGAACCAAACCAACTCTACAAAGAGCTATATGCAAAAAGAAACAAAAGCTATATGGAAAGAAAAAACTAAAACATCATGGAAGAGACTCTAGCCATTGAATAAGGGGGGTTTTGGGCTGCTCCTTCATACGAAACTTAAGCAAAAGAATGTCTGACTTGAAGTTATTTTCCAATCTCTGAAGGAGGGGGTGATCATGTTGAAGATAAGATTGTTTCTTTGTTTCCAAATGTTCCAGGCAGCTAAGATAACGATTTCCATGAAGAAAGGCTGGCTGAATTGAAGTTTTGCATGTCTCATCATGTCATATGTGTCTAAAGATTGACCCCAATCAATTTGCAGGTAATTCCAAATGCGTCTGCTGAATTGGCAGCTGAGGAAAAGGTGGACAATGTTTTCTTCTTCGTTTGCAACACATATAGCACACAGGTAACCTGAAGTAAGATGCATCTATCGTCGTCTGAGCATGGAGCGGGTGTTGAGTTGATTCACCAGGATCAACCAAGCAAAAACTTTGTGTTTTAGCATACATTTGTTGCGCTATAGCCAGGAGAAGAGAGGTGAGGCCGGGGAAAGCTGATAGACTGTTCGGCAAACTTGCGAGATGTGTAGACATCAGGGTCCCAGATGTAGCTCCACTTTTCTTGTATATTGCGCTGAAGAACTTTTTCCATCATATCTTGGCAAGCTTCAAGTCTTCGGTAGGCTATGTCTGACAGGGGTAAAGATAACAAATCTGGGAAGTGTTGTGTCTCATATACTGCTTTGACAGTGAGGAAATGATCTTTGGCAAGGAGAAAAGACGAGGATAAACTTGACGAGGGCAATGTGTGTTCCAGAGATCGTCCTAGAAAAGAGCTGAGTCACCTTGTCCAACAGAGCAGGATGCAATGGCTCGGTATATATCAGTAAGCTTGAGAACATCTTTCCACCAGAAAGAACCCACTGGCTTGTGTCCATGTGGAGTACTATTGCCATAGTAAGTCTAACGGAGGAGATCAGCTTAGGGAACTGGGGTTTTGTTGTAAAATTTATGAAGATGTTTAACCATCAGAGCTTGATTTTGAGGAAAAGATTGATCACCCCAAGACCTCCGTTACGATTTGGTTTGCAGACCATACTCCATGCCGCTAGTGACTGTTTGATAGGATTAGATTTTCTGCCACTCAATAGACAATGTCTTCATGCTCGATCAATGCTAGCAATAACTAATTTTGGCAATTCAAGCATACACATGTAATATGTCGGGAATGAGGAAAGCATAGAGTTCACGAGCTGAAGTTTCACCCCATAAGATAAAATGTCGAGACTACAGCGAAACGTTTTTCAATTCTGAACCCGAGGCGCGTGATGCCTAAGGGTAACCCAAGGTATGTAAATGGTAGAGAACCAAGTTGGCAACCAAAATATTGAAGAAGATCAGGGACCTTGTCATCCGGCACATGAATAGGGACAAGCATGGATTTAGCAAAATTAACTTGTAAGCCTGTAGTTCTTGTGAATTGCTGGAGTAGAATTTTGAGATATCCAAGTTGTTGTAAGCAGGTAGGAAGGATGATTAGAGTATCATCTGCATACTGAACAATGGGGTAGTCTTGAGTAGTGTGTTGAGGAAGACACAACTTTAAATGACTTTGTCTATGTGCATCATTAACCAGAGATTGAAGCAGATTAGTTGCTAACACAAACAAAAGAGGGGAGAGAGGATCCCCTTGCCTAACCCCTCTTCGACAACTGAATTGTTGTTCGGGAGCACCATTAAGGAGAATAGAAGAAGATCCTGAAGTGAGTATCTCTATTGTCCAAGCTATCCATTTTGGGGGGAAGCCTTTGAGGTGAAGAGAATAGAGAATGGCTAGATGTTCCACTATGTCAAAAGTTTTCGCAAAGTCTAGCTTCAAAATGACTATCTCCTGGCGTGAGTGATGACATTGATGGAGATATTCAAAAGCCCAAGGAAGACAATCCTAGATGGTTCTGGTTTTGATGAATCCATATTGATTGGCATGAATGCATTTGAGAAATATAGATTGCAGGCGATGAGCTAGGAGCTTAGAGAGGAATTTGAGACATATGTTGATGAGAGAAATTGGCTTGAAGTCATTGACAGTCTTTGAAGTTGACTTCTTTAGAATGAGAGTGATATAAGAACTGTTAATGCATTGCAAGTTGACCTTCTCATCATAAAAATCATGACAAAGTCACATAAAATCCGGACGAAGGATGACCAGCATTTCTTCAGAATGAAGCTGTTAAAACCGTTTGGACATGGGGCTTTATCATTGGGCATATACATAATACAATCATCAATTTCCTTATCTGAAAATGGAGCTATCAGACAATCAAGCCTTGGAACTCGAGATATGAGATGAGCAATGACGATGACATAGCACCCGGGTATCGTCAAGAAGGACAAAGCCTGCTCTCTAGACATAGGGTGGGTCGGACCGACTACTCGGAGTCCGACTTCTACACGGGGGCGCATCATCAACTTGGAGTACAAGAGATAAACGTGTACCTACCCGATATCTTGGGATTCAGTTATAACCGATTAGGAAATCTACTTGTAAACCGATCCGGACTTGTATAATCCTGCCCCGGCCGCCTATATAAGGCAGGGCAAGGACCTCCCGATCGGGAGAGCTTTTCATAGAGACTTAGAAGCCTTCATATTCTTAGATACACACATAACCCTAGAGATCTACTCTCAAGGTCTTGCAGTACTCGGAACACAAGCAATATCATCCATCAAACACAGGACGTAGGGTATTACCTCTTCTCGAGTACCTGAACCTGCCTAAACTCTGTGTCTCGTGTGCACCCATCTAGATCTGCTACGTGCACACCGTCCCATATTCACTATTGCCGGATCAAAACACCGACAGTTGACGCGCCAGGTAGGGGCGGTGCACATAGATCCATCTGAATAGATCCAGATGGGTTTCTCCAACAACGACGACGACTTCGCTCCGAGCCGAAACATGAGTTTCGGTCCCCTGGATTCTGTTGCTGATCCAGGACAGTTTTTCCGATTCGGAAAACTGGATTTCATTGCCGACAAGCTCGGCAAACTTCACCTCTGCAACTCGGCTTCCAGCCGGTCGGCAGAGGCTTCATCACCTTCCTCACTGGGGTTCTCCTCCGAGTCGATGGTTTCGATGGCCGTCTCCGAGGATGAGGTTGCGCCAAAGTTGGAAACTGTTTGGACACGGGTTTTCACCCGTCGAGCAGGGATACCGACTAGTTGGCGTGATCGAGTCCCTCCTGCCCATCCTCGACTACGACTCGGATGACTTTGAGAGTTCAGGAAGTCACCATCCTTCTCGAGAGGTCTTCATAGCTGACCCGGATGCACTGGCTAACATCGGTGACCAGACGATTCCCATCGCCGGTCAGACCCCCGATCAGCTTGAAACCACCCAATTTCTTCTTATTGCCAAGGAGGAGAGGCTAGCCGACAGACCGTGCTCGCTCGCCAGCACGAGGAAAGATAGCGCAACGAGGACATGCGGGATCGAGGGCGCCAGGTCAACAACGCACTTCGCATGCGTGAGAGGGACGGCGTCCCGATATTCCAATTTCCCAGTCACAACCTTGTCGCCGCCACGGTGGCGGCACGTGCCATCAATATCCTCGAGGAAACCCCAGGTTACGACGATCTCCGACGGCTCCGAATCCTGATGGAAGAGGCAGCTCTCCAGCAGGCCGAGATCTCTGAGGTCCGCGTAGTTTCTCCAGCGAACACCCGGAGCCGGCGTTCTTCCCCGCCAGGGAACTCACACGCCACCGAAGGTCACCGTACCAACCCAGAGATTCATCGCCCCGTTGGGTCGGTTCTTAACCGACTTAGACCGGACCGCGATGTACAGAACACTCTCGCGGCAAGACACCGCGCTCATCGTGGCACAGGGAAAAATAATCACCCCGCCGGGTCGGTACATAGCCAACTCGGACCTGACCGCAACGTGCAGAACACCCTCGAGGCCGGACGCTACGCCCGCCGGGACACAGGGAAAGACAACCGCGACGGCCACCACGGCGACAGTGGTGGTTGCCGCGCAACTAGCCAGCGCCGCTCTCCGACTCCTTCCGGCATGGCCTACGCGAGCCCGAAGGCGTTCGGCCCTCGCATCCGCAACGTCATCTTCCCACCACGATTTCGAGTCACCGGCATTGACAAGTATACAGGCGAGACTCAGCCAGACATCTGGGTGGCCGATTATCACACGGCATGCAGGACCAATGGAGGCAACGGTTATGTTGCAATCCACTACTTGCCCCTGTTCTTAGCCGACTCAGCCCGAGCTTGGCTCACCAGCCTGCCTCAGGGCAGCATCCAGTCCTGGGCCAATCTTGAAACCCTCTTCGTGAACAACTTCCAGGGCACCTACAACAGGCCTAGAAACGCGTGGGATCTCCACAGTTGTACCCAAGAAGCAGAAGAGACCCTCAGAGTGTACATCCAACGCTTCTCCAAATAGAACTCTCTGCCCGAAGTCAGGGAGGGCGACATCATCACTGCTTTCTCCAAAGGTGTTCGGAGCACGGACCTCATCCACAAGATCGCACGTAAGAATTCTCAGACTACGCGTGAGCTCTTCGATATCGCAAACAACTTTGCGACTGGTGAAGAAATTGTTTGCAGTGCAACAAAAGACGACAAGGGGGAGGGCAAGGCTTTCGAATCCCCAAAATGAAGGATCGTCTCGGGTCGCCCAAGAAGAAACACCGGAAACGCAAGAGTGGAGACCTCGTTGCCATTGCTGACGCGCTCTGCAGCATCGTCCTCAGCGTGGTAATGCCACTTTTGAGGAAATGATGAGCCAGCCGTGTCACTTCCATGGACCAAAGTCAAATCATCTTACGCGTGACTGTAATCTCTTAAAGAATCTAAACAAGCCTTCTGCCCCTAGCCAGAACAAAAAGGAGCCTCCTCCGGATGGGGGCGATGAATTCCCAAAGGAGACTGCATGCCTCATGATCTTCGGCGGTCCGAATGGCTACGAGTCCAAGCGTCGCCAGAAGCTCACAGACCGCGAAGTCCACACGATTGAGCCGGCTGTGCCCCAGTACCTACGATGGTCCGAGTTCGTCATTTCTTTCGACTGCTCAGATCATCCCAACTACATACCTCACCCCGGAAGGTTCCCTTTAGTGGTGGATCCAATCATCTGCGGTGTTCGCCTCACCAAGGTCCTCATGGATGGAGGAAGTGGTTTGAACATCCTCTACGTCAAGACCCTGGACGACATGAAGATCTCCCGCTCAGAAATCAAGCCCACCGGCGCACCCTTCCATGGAGTTGTGCCCGACAAGCTGGCAAGCCCACTCGGACAGATCATTTTGACGGTCACCTTCGGTACACCTGACAACTTCCGGACCGAGACCCTTACTTTCGAGGTCGTTGACTTCCCGGGCTCGTATCACACTATCCTGGGGCATCCCTGGCCATTTCCAGCTATGTCTACCTGAAGCTCAAGATGCCGGGTCCCCATGGGATAATAACGATGCAAAGCAACTTCCAACACGCCTACGGATGTGACCTGGAAAACTGCAACCTCGCCGCAGCCCAAATCGCAGCAGCCAAGCTTGATAATCTCAAGTCGGCTGTGATTGAGGAAGCACCCCCGGCCAAGAAGACTTCAGCATCGACATCTTTCCAGTCGGCGCGGGACACCAAGACAATCCAGATCGATCCGAAGACCCCTCCAAAATGACGCAGATCGGGACTACGCTCAGCGACAAATAGGAAAGCGCTCGTCAGCTTCCTCCATGACAATCGAGACATCTTTGCATGGACATCTTCCGACATGCCTGGAGTCTCGAGGGAGGCTGCCGAGCACTCTCTGAACGTTCGACCAGACGCTAGGCCGGTCAAGCAGCGTCTACACCGTTTTACTGAGGACAGGCGCAAAGCAATAGGAGAAGAGATAGCCAATCTGTTGTCAGCTGGTTTTATTAAAGAAGTGTACCATCCTGACTGGTTAGCGAATCCAGTTCTTGTTCGCAAAATGAATAGAAAATGGAGGATGTGCGTTGACTACACAAGCCTCAACAAAGCATGCCCCAAAGATCCCTTCACATTACCTCGCATCGACCAGGTGATTGACTCCACTACCAGTTGTGAAATTTTGTGTTTTCTCGATGCCTACTCGGGCTACCATCAGATCAAGATGAAAGAAGACGACGAGATCAAGACGTCGTTCATCACTCCATTCGGAGCCTTCTGCTACGTCTCCATACCTTTCAGTTTGAAGAACGCCGGTGCTACGTACCAACTGTGCATACAGCGTTGCCTCTAAGGGTAGATTGGCAGGAACATGCAGGCCTATGTCGATGACGTGGTGGTTAAGTCCGAGAAGAAAGATGATCTCCTAACTGACTTAGGGGAAATGTTCTCCAACCTTAGGCGATTCAACATGAAGCTCAACCCAGAGAAATGTGTTTTCCGAGTTCCTTCGGGAAAGCTACTCGGCTTCATCGTTTTCAAACGAGGAATCGAGGTTAACCCGGAGAAGATAGACGCCATTTTCAAGATGGGGCCACCGAAAAGCCTCAAGGATGTCCAAAGGCTAGCCGGGTGCATGGCGGCCCTCAGCCGATTTATCTCTCAACTCGGTGAGAAGGCCCTGCCCCTTTACAAGCTCTTGAAGAAATCAGAAACCTTCACCTGGACATCCGAGGCCCAAGATGCCCTCGACGGGTTGAAAAAGCTCCTGACCACGTCCCCGGTGCTGGTTTCCCCGATGCCCAACGAGCCGCTGCTTCTTTACATCACAGCGACTACTCAGGTGACTAGCACTGTCTTGGTCGTTGAACTCCCTGAGCCAGGCCACGTCCAAAAGGTTCAGCGCCTAGTCTACTTCATCAGCGAAGTGCTTTCCGAGTCCAAGGCACGATACCCACAGATACAGAAAATCATCTATGCGGTGTTCATCACATCTCGGAAGCTAGTCCACTACTTCCAAGGACACCCGATTACGGTGGTCAGTTCCTTCCCGATTGCTAACGTCATCAACAATCGTGACGCCACTGGAAGGATTGCTAAGTGGGCAATGGAACTAATGGTATTCAGTATAGTTTATGCCCTCTGCACGGCTATTAAGTCTCAAGCTCTTGCTGACTTCATGGCCGAGTGGACGGAAGTCAATCCCCGCCCTCTGTACTTCCCGAGTACTTGACATGCATTTCGAACAGTTCATATACATATCCCTACTTCTACAGGTTGGCACGGTCGGCTAGGGAGTTTGCGGCAGCATGGACTTCCTCCATCAGCGCCGGGACCTCTTCGTCGGGGACGTCAGCGGCAAGTCCCTCCTCGATCTTTTTCATGTCGATCGACAGATAGTGGGGACTTAGCCACCACGAGCGCAAACTTGACTCCGGCCCGGGTGGACTCCTTCAGCAAGGCCTTCGCCTGATCAGGCGCTCACCGAAGGCACTCCACGACCACCTCCGCATGGTCTAGAGTCGGGTTGTCCTCCCACAAAGCGTCGCAGGCCATCCGACCGGCCGCCTTCAAGGACTCGGCCGTCTCGTGTATCTTCCCAATGCATATCTGGAACGCTGTGGAGACAAAGCAAATACATTAACAAGATAATCGGCAAGCTCCGACTGAGCAGACGAGGGTCAAGTCCTTACCGACGGTAGAGTCCGAAGCCCTCTTATCGACGGACTCGGTGTTGTCCAGGGCCCTCCTCAGGCGGCCCTCGGCTGCAACCTTCTCTTCCTCGAGCTGCCCAATGCGAGCCCTCATCGCCTCGAGCTCTTCCCTGAGCTTGGTGGCGCTTTCAAGCTCTTCCCTGAGCTTGGAGGCCTCTTCTCTGAGCTTGGAGGTCTCTTCGAGCTCCTTTTTGAGCCCGGAGGCCTCGCCCTCAGTAGCTACAGAGGAGGTTACGAAGAGTCAGCATAACTCACATGGAAGCAACTAAAGAAGTTCAGACTCATTACCTTGAACGTCCTTCTTCAAGGACTCAATCTGCGCTTCCTTCACGGTCACTTGGTCCTGCACTGTGCGGAGGGTGCCTTTCAAGTTTTCCCACTCGGCCTGGCGCTGGCCGAGTCGGTTGAAGGCCGGGAGCTTGGCCTGGAGGAACTCGGCTTTATCCTTGGACCTTCTGGTTAAGTTCTGCATAGACAACAAAAGAGATCAGCTACTCGAGAAAAGCGTCAGGACCCTCTGCTCGGTTCCATGAACCGAGTGGAGGCTCGGGGGCTACACCCACTGGGTGCACTGATCGTGCCCCCAGTGCAGAATCTACAAGCCAAAAAGAACCTCCGCCCGACTGTTCCAGTCGGCCGGAGGCTCGGGGGCTACACCCACTGGGTGCACTGATCGTGCCCCCAGTGCGGAATCTACAGGCTAATAAAGAGCCTCCGCCCGACTAAGACAGTCAGGCCGAGGCTCGGGGGCTACTCCCCAGTGAGTGCACCGTCTGCGCACTCACAGCGAAAAACAGAGAAGAAACACAAGGGCGAAAATTATACCTGCACTAACGGCCGTATCTTGCAGTTCATCAAATTGGTGCTCTCCTTTACTGTCTTCAACAACGCCGGGAGTTTTTCTCCGAGTTGGGCGGCGGCGTTCAGTGCCTCCTCCCACTCCTCCGACTCCCGGACGTCGTCGATCTCCCACACGACTTCGCCCAGCTTCGAGGGATCCGTCTGGCGGATCCGAAGCGGTTGGACGTCCATGTGGAAGCTTGGCGGTAGCGGCGGCACTCGACTGATCTCAGTCTCTTCCACCGGCAGCACCAAGTTCCCCCGGTGATCCGGCGGGACAGTCTGCACCCGACTCGGACCCGCCTGCTCGGTCGCGACGGGGCCTTGCGCTTCGGTGCTGGACTCCTCCGGTCGAGGGGCGGGTGGCAGGGTCGGGGGCGCGCCGCCCTGTCGGGGGGAAGGCTGTGGTGAAGGAGCGTCTGCAGTCCTCGGGGGAGACGAGGGTCAGGCATCTGGCCCCGATCCGCCTCCGCCCTGAGCGGGCCCTGGGGCACTCGGCCTGCTCCTTGGGAGGTCCACCGGTTTCCTTGGCCTACAAACACATCGAGGTTATTACCACTTTCCGCAATAAAAAAGCAGAGGACGATCACTCGGCGACATACCTGGTGGACCGGGGAAAGGGCATGCGCCTCCTGGGCCTCGGAACCTGCTGCCCCGGTGCGGTGGTCGCCGAAGCCGGCGGCGCCGAAGAGCTACTCTGCCCACCGAAGGCGGCATCGGCTGTGCGTTTCCTCCTCCGAATGAGGGGGACGTCCTCTTCCTCTTCCTGAGGGTCTTCCTCAGGCGCCGCCGTAGTCGGCGGAGGGGCGTTGGGCTCCTCCGCTGTGGGTGTCCCTCCCCTCGACTGCCCAGCACCGGTGGTAGATGGTCCGGCACTCCCCTGTGGTAGCTGGCCGCCGCTAGGGACGCCGGTATATGGCGGCTGGTTCCAGGGCTCGTTCTCTGGTAGAGGGATCTTAGAACAAAATCCGAAGAGGTCCTGCAAAGTCAGGGCGCACAGACGTAGACCGAGTATGACTCGACGACAGCACAAACTGCAAATAACAAAGTCTGAAGATTGGTCGCTCACCTGGCTCGGGGGGTTGGCTAGGCTAAAGGGCGTCGGGTGCCCGAAAGTATCCAGATTCGTGCCTTGGGACACCAGCCTCCCGACTCGACGCTATACTTCCTCTTCCGAGAGCACGTTGGCCGACTCCCGGGTCACATCCTATTGGTTGATGTACTCGTACATCGGATGGACCCTTAACTTCGTGGGCTGGATCCGTCGGTTGATGAAGGTCGAGATGACCCCGACTCTAGTGACTCCAGACTGGAGCACTTGCGCGAGGTGCCCCAAGTGGACTTTGACCCCGGGCTGCTCCCAATTTTGTGGAAGTTCGGTCCAGCTCGGCTTGATCTCAGGAGGCTGGCCCTCAAACCTCGGAAGCGAGGGCCCGAGGTTGGAGCAGTAGAACCATTCCGAGTGCCATCCCTTGTTGGATGACTGGAAGGGGAGCTCCAGGTAGTTCTTGACGGTGCCGGTCCTCAGCTGGAATCCGGCACCCCCCACCACGGCCGGGTTGTTCCGGTTCGGCTGCGGCTTGACGATGAAGAGTTGCTTCCACAGGGTGAAGTGCAGCTCTATTTCGAGGAAGCACTCGCACAGTGTGATGAAGCAGGCCACGTGCAGCTTCCCGTTCGGGTTGAGGTTTTGCAGCTCCAGCCCATAGAAGTATAGCAGCCCACGCAGGAAAGGATGGGCTGGAACTGAGAACCCCCAGAAAAAGAAGGAGGCGTGGACGACGACCTCACCGGTGTTTGGGGTAGGGAAGTCCTCCCCATCGGTGGTGCGCCACTCGATTAATTCCTTCAGTGGTAGCACCCCTGCCTCCACCATGGCCTGCACTTTGGCCTCAGTCGCCGTGGACTTCGCCTAAGGCAACATTAGATCAGTCGGGAAGTCCTTCTCACTGAATGCGGATGATGGCACCGAGCTCTCCACCTCCACTCCGAACAAGTCCACCTCCTTGATGATGGTGGGCATCCAACGGCGGCGGACCGGATCTAGGGTTTTGGATTCTCGATCGGGGTTTGGCCGGTTGAGGAGGGGAGGCGAATGCACAGAGCACTATGCAGCGGCGAGACGGATGTAGAAATGGCGGCGATTTGGATTTGTTGCGTGGTGGCGCTCTCGATTCAGTGGGGCGCGGGGAAGACGAAGAGGCTGTTGGGCGCTGAGGAGATAAAGCGTGAACTGAACGGAAAATGAGCGGGCCCTGCTGTTTCCCTGTCTTAAAAAGCAAGATAGCCTAGGCGGCACGACTCTTCCGCTTCCACGGTGTGATTCTTCTGATTCGACGGCGTGACGTTTCCGCTTCCAGCCCCCGCTTGACCAGGATTTCAACGGTTGGCCTTCCGGGGTTAACGGACATTTGAATACACCCCAAATAAAGAGCGACTGTAACGTGCCTCCAATGGGCTACTAGTCAGTTACCGAACAACTCGGGACCGAAATGTTACAGTTTGAAGGGTTTCGGTGGTTGACCTCTAGGGGCCCACAGCCGCTTGAATGCACCCGAGTGAAGAGCGGTAGTAGTGCGCCTCCAGTGGGCCACTAGTCGGCCACCGAACGACTCGGGACCGAAGCGCTACAGCCTGTGTTCTGGTTCTGGTATGAATTCCGAGGGTATTTCCCCCAGAGGGACACTAGCTGGAGCTGAGCTACTCGGGTAACCAGGGACCAGTCGGGAATTCAGTCGAGAATCATGGTATGCCCCCCGTTGGGTCGATAGCCGGTCTCCATCCGCTGAAAATGATCGGATACCACCAGGACTTACCCGTTATTAGCTCACCTGCCATGATATTCCTGCCCTACGAGTGAATATTACTCGGCTTGTTATTTTTATTGTACAGGAGTTCTAAGAGTCCCTCACAATCTCCCTGTAAGCAACAAGGGGGTGCGCTCAGGCGGGTACCACTCGGGAAACTTGCCCAAGGGAGAAGGCGACGAGCGCTTGGTTTGGGGCTTACCAACACAAGCAGCAGCCAGATCGTGAAGGACTCGGGGGCTACTGACGGTGACATAGCACCCGGGTATCGTCAAGGAGGACAAAGCTGGCTCTCTAGACATAGGGTGGGTCGGACCGACTAATAGGAGTCCGACTTCTACACGGGGGCGCATCATCAACTTGGAGTACAAGAGATAAACGTGTACCTACCCGATATCTTGGGATTCAATTATAACCGATTAGGAAATCTACTTGTAAACCGATCCGGACTTTGTAATCCTGCCCCGGTCGCCTATATAAGGCAGGGCAAGGACCCCCGATCGGGAGAGCTTTTCATAGAGACTTAGAAGTCTTCATATTCTTAGATACACACATAACCCTAGAGATCTACTCTCAAGGTCTTGCGACACTCGGAACACAAGCAATATCATCCACCAAACACAGGACGTAGGGTATTACCTCTTCTCGAGGGCCTGAACCTGCCTAAACTTTGTGTCTCGTGTGCACCCATCTAGATCTGCTACACGCACACCGCTGATGGGATTCGTAGCATAGAAAACAAAAATTTTCCTACGAGATGCAAACGAAAACCTAGATCCAATCTAGAAAACCAAGATCCAATCTAGAAGAAGCTTGCAACGAGAGACAGATCATATCTACATACCCTCGACGAACACGTCAACGCAGCGGAGAATTTGACCGTTGTCGATGAAGCCCGCAGCCTCCCGCAGCTAGGTTATACCTCCCAGCCGCGAGAGGGATCTCCTCGTGTTCCAATCCGATCAAGCACCGCAACGAGTGGCACCTCCGAGATGTGCACACGTACGGCTCGAAGACGTCACCTCCTTCTTGATCCAGCAAGGCGGGAGATGAGGTAGATGAGATCAACTCCGGTAGCACGACGGCATGGTGGTGGAGGTGGTGGGGTTTCTCCGCGGACAGGGCTTCGCCAAGCGCTGCGCACGAGAGAGAGGAGATGGGAGAGAGGGAGGCGGCGGCTGGGATGGATCTACCCGGAGGGCTGCCCCTCCCCTCCTTTATATAGAGGAGGAAACTTGGAGGAGGAGGAATAGTACCCGTGAACAGTACACGTGTGAACAGTACCCTCCCCCAAGTAAAGCCTCCCCTTTCGATCTTATCTCCTATTTTTAAGGGATTTGATCTTATCCCTTGGGGGGTTACTGTTCATGCGATACTATTTACGTGTGTACTGTTCATGCAGTACCCTTGGTCCATGTGGACCCCTCCGGGATAAGTGGGCCCCACCCGGGGACCCCCGGAACCTTCTAAAACCTTCCCGGTACGATACCGGAAAAATCCCAAACTTTTCCGGAACCCTAAAAATACTTTCCCATATATGAATCTTTATCTCCGGACCATTCCGGAGCTCCTCGTGACGTCCTGGATCCCATCCGAGACTCCGAACAAAATTTCGGTCTCACCATATTAATATCTCATTTTATACCCTAGCGTCAACGAACCTTAAGTGTGTGACCCTACAGGTTCGGGAATATGTGGACATGATCGAGACACCTCTCCGATCAATAATCAATAGCGGGACCTGGATGTCCATAATGACTCCCACGTATTCAACGAAGATCTTTATCGGTTCGAACCACGATGTCGAATATTCCATTCCCTTTGTCTCGCGATATTTTACTTGCCCGAGATTCGATCGTCGGTATCACCATACCTAGTTCAATCTCGTTACCGGCAAGTACTCTTTACTCGTTCCGTAATGCCACATCCTCTATGACCAACTCTTTAGTCACGTGCTTGCAAGCGATACAGAATGTGCTTTACCGAGTGGGCCCAGAGTATCTCTCTGTCACATGGATGGACAAATCCCACTCTCGATATATGCAACCCAACAAGTACTTTCCGAAATACCTGAAAGACACCTTTATGATCACCCTGTTATGGCGTGACGGTTGATGCCCCCAAAGCATTCTTCCGGTACCAGGGAGCGGCATTATCTCATGGTCTAAGGATCGGAACATTTAACAATGGAAAGCTATGCAATATGAACTTTTGTGACGTGATCGAATTGCCTAACTTAATTTGGGTCTGTCCATCATGTCATTCTCCTAATGACATGACCCCGTTATTAACCGACATCACATGTCCATGATTAGGAAACCTTAACCATCATTTAATCAACGAGCTAGCCAGATAGAGGCATTGCTAGGGACACGGTGTTGTTTATAAAACCACACATGTATTATGTTTCCGGTTAATACAATTATAGCATGGAGTATAAACATTTATCATGAACAAGAAATATGATAATAACAATTTATTATTGCCTCTAGGGCATATTTCCAACAGTCTCCCACTTGCACTAGAGTCAATAATCTAGTCAATAAGTAAGCACTTAACACCTATGGCATTCCGGTGTTATTCATATGCTTTGCATGTGGTAAACTTTATCAATGGATCTGACATGTTCAGGTCCATGTATTTGCAAATCTTTTGCGTCTCCACGCATCACTCATTCTCGAATGAGTTGGCATTGTATATGTTTGGTCACTTGGTGGGACCTTAATTCCTCGTCCTGAATTATGTTGCCACCATTGTCGCACAATAGAGCTTCATAGTACTGGCTCACTTGGAACTACACCAAGTTCGATAACGAACTTCTTGACTCAAACATCCTCCTTTGTCGTTGTTAAAACAACGATATACTCAGCCTTCGTTTGTGGAATCCATCAAAATGTTTAACTTTGGAATTCATCCAAATCCAGCATGGAACCTCCTTCCAGCCCATTGTGCCACCTTTTATTAAACACATAGCCTAATTGAGATAAATTGTTTGTATCTGTAACAAAACTAGCACCGATGTAACACCTTACAATGGACCGTTTGTCACCTCTGCATACAAAACATATCCTTAGTTCTTCCAAAGTACTTAAGGATATTCATAGTATTGTTCAAAGATCAACATGTGATCATTCTGATATATGCCCGTAACACTCAGAGCATATGACATATCTGGTTTGTGTGCATAGCATGGCGTACATGATTACAAAAAAAAATGCTCATGCGTTTAGCTCATCAAGTGTTTGTAAAACACTGAGTCTTGCATCAACCTCTTCCATGCGACAAGAACCCTTTCTTGGTGTTTCCATACTGAACCAACTCAATATCTCATCTATGCACCTTGGCTTAACCATATTCGGTGCCTCAATCTATCTCCATAGATTTTGATACCCAATATGCTGTTTAGCCTAAGTCTTTCATCAAAATCTAATTTTAATGAAATCTCAACCGTATCAAGAAAAGACACATAATTTCCAATCAACTATATGTCGTCTACATAAAGTATTAGAAATATGTCTTAGCGCTCCCACTTACTTTCTTGTAAATATACAAGCATCTTCACCGTCCCTGATGAAACCAAACTCTTTTGACAATTTCATCAAGTGAAAATTCCAACTCCGTGATGCTTGCTTCAGTCCTCAAATAGAACGCTGAAGTTTGCATACCCTTTCTAGCATTCTCTGGATCGACAAAACCCTTGGTTGTATCTCACATACATCCTCGGTTAGCTTCCTGTTAAGGAACTTAGTTTTGACATCCAGCTGCCATATCTCTTAATTGAAATATGCAGTGATTGCTAGAATAATCCTTACAGACTTAAGTATCGCTACGGGAGATCCAATCTCATCGTAGTCAACTATTTAGTCGAAAACACTTTGCGATAAGTCGAGCCTTTTAATGGATGCACATCCACGTCTGTCTATTTTATAGATCCATTTACGTCCGATAGGCTTCATGCCTTCCGGAGAGTCTACCAAGTTCCAAACTTGATTTTCGCACATGGACTCTATCACGGAATTTATGGCGTCCAGCCATTCAGCGGAGTCAGGGCCCATCATTTGCTTCCTTGTAAGTTGCAGATCCATCGTTGTCACAACAACAATACTTCATCCTCAAACCACACGCTGGTTTAGTACAAAGTCTGCTTAACCTACGCGGTTCAGCTGCAATCTCGACCGAAGTCTCTACAACACATGTAGTGGCTTCCATTTCAGTCATAATAGGAAACTCCAGAACAACTTCCGGTGTTGCGCTACTCTGACCTAATGACAAAGATTCTCCAATCTTGCCGAGCTGCACTGTCCTCCCACTCACCTTTTCGCAAGAAACACTTTCTCGTGAAATCCACCTTTTGTGACAAACACTTTTGTCTTCAGTTCGGTGATAGGAGAAATACCCAAAAGTTTCTTTGGGATAACCTCTGAAGAATCTTTAATCCGATTTTGGTTGTAAACACTTTACATATGCTATGCATACCAAAATTTAAGAAAAGACAATTTGGGTTCCTACCCATGCCATAACTCATATGGTGTCATTTCAACGGATTATGATGGCACTCTATTCAGTGTAAAAGCGGTAGTCTCTTAAAGCATAATCCGCAAAAATATAACAGCAGTTTTATTTAATTACATCATCGATCTAACCATGTCTAACAAGGTTTGATTACATCTCTCGGACACTCCATCACTCTATAGCGTTCCGGGATGCGCAAGTTGTGGAACAATTCCATAACTCTTCAGATGTTCGCTAAACTCGTAACTCAAATATTCTCCTCTACAATCCAATCATAGACATTTGATTTTCTCGTTACGATGATTTTCTACTTCACGCTGAATTTTGAACCTTTTCAAATATTTCATACTTCTTTCTCATCAAATAGATATATCCATATATATCCACTCAAATCATCGGTGAAAGTTTATGAAGTAGAGGAATCCACCATACACGGCTACACATATCGTACTTCATACATCATTATGTATAATTTCCAAAAAGTTAGTCGTCCGTTCAACTTTGGCCTATAAACGGATTTTTAGTCATCTTCCTTCCAGACAAGATTTGCAAGTGTCAAATGATTTAAAATCACATGACTCCAAAAATCCATCAACATGGAGTTTCTTCATGCATCTCTTTCCAATATGACTTAAACACAGGTGTCACAAATAAGTGAAATTCAAATCATTAGCCTCGCGTCGTTTTAGCGTCAGTGTTATGGATGTTGGTATTACCATCAAGATTTAAATGATCCATCCATTATGGAGCATGGCCATAATTTGAACAACCATTGTTCTCATAAAGCCGAAACAAAATAACAATTACTAAGCACTTATAATCAATCTCAAAGGCTCGAAAGGATGCAAATGGTGAACATAATAAACCCTTTTATTTAGTTCCCAATGTGCATCACTACCACATCTTTTGCTAGTATTTTAGGCCATTGTAGTTCTTGTATCGTGTTGCATTGTATGGCACTCATACCAACCGATCTAGTATCACATACCCAAGAATTAGATTGTTTACTAGCAAAGAATACATCTACAACATGTATATCATCTATATACCTGAGCTGGACTTTTCCAGTCTTTTCTTTTCCTGCCAAATATTTTTCAGATCCTCTTTCAGCGTCCCCTCTCCTTTTAGAAGAATCTATCAACATCAACAATGGCACCAGTCACATTGGCACATAGTCTTAGGATTTTAGTCAAGTACTAGCACCCTTAGACTTGCACTTTGAAATTGATCACCATCATCACATGATTGGCGTTCTTTCGGATTCCACTTTTAGCTATCTTTAAGTATGGTAAATAAATTACCCATACACTTTATCCATCCCATCATAACATTTTATGATGAAGCTACTATAGCTCGTAGGGAAGTATGCGAGAATAATTTCAGTGCCAAACTATTTAGAAATCAAGACGCCTAGCGTCTTCAATCTTTGCATATACTCATACAATATGAGCACACGCTTTCTCACTAGATTATACTCAGTCATCTTGCAGCAAAACAAGGTTTTAGATATCACATATCTGTTACTCCTTGCTCATTTCTGAAACAATCCTTTCAGCTCCTAGATTATCTCATAATCTCCTCAATTCTCAAAACAATTTTGTAGATCAAGTTTCACGGAGACAAACATGACTTTAGACACTAAATTGGAATCATTGCTCTTGGATTAATACAACTTATTAAATCACATGGAGCTAGGTCAGGTTACCGAAAGTTTGCAATAGGACTTTATCTTAACTTGGCACTAATATGGTACCATTCCGTATCATTACTACCAGATCAATTCAGTTTTTCTATCTCAATTAACAAGCTAAGTGTAAGGTAGATAACGGATGCCAATGACTACTACGAACTATGCAAATTCACTTTGATTAGTTGTTCATGATAATAAACTCCCACTAAATTCAACATCCCTCATAGTTGTTTTAGTGGTACATGATCCAAATCCACTACACCAAGTCCGATCATCACGTGAGATGCTGTAGTTTCAATGGTGAACATCAACATGTTGATCATATCGTCCATATGACTCATGTTTAACCTTTCGGTTCGCTGTGTTCCGAGGCCATGTCTGTACATGCTAGGCTCGTCAAGACAACCCCAGTATTCTGCATGTGCTCCGAGGTCATGTCTGTACATGCTAAGCTCGTCGAGACACCCGTCGTATGTGAACGTAGAGTCTATCACACCCGATCATCACGTGGTGCTTCGAAACGGCGAACTTTCACGACGGTGCATACTAAGGGAGAACACGAACATGATATTACTTTGTGAGGGATCATCTTATAATGCTACCATCGTCATACAAGCAAAATAAGAAGCATAAAAAGGATAAACATCACATGCATAGATAATGTGACATGGTATAGTCTTTTTCTTCTTGTGCCTTTGATCTCCATCTCTAAAGCACCGGCATGATCTCCATCACCACCAGCATGGCGCCTAGGTCCTTGGGCGCCGCACATGATTGTCACCACCACGCGTTGCAACTACAACTATTGCTAACCATAGCGATAAAGTAATGCAATTACATGGCGTTTGGAGTTGACACACAGGTCATACAAAAATATTAAAGACAACCATATGGCTCCTGCCAGTTGCCGTACTCATCGACATGCAAGCCGTGAAATATTACAAAACATGATCATCTCATACATCACATATATCACATCACATCTTTGGCTATACCACATCACATGCCCCTGCAAAAACAAGTTAGACGCCTCTACTTATTGTTTGCAAGTTTTACGTGGCTTCTAGGGGCTGCATACAAGAACCGTTCTTTACCTACGCAAAGCCACAACGTGGATTCAAGTATTGCTATTAACTTCTTCAAGCCTCCCGTTGCAATTTAGATCTCACTATAGCAAGAGAGACAGACAACCGCCAGCTGCTTATGCAATACAAGTTGCATGTTGATCGCAGAAACCGGTCTCATGTGCGAGGACATGTAAAGTTGGTCCGGGCCGCTTCATCTTACTATCCCGCAAGATCCAAAGTGCATGAAAAGAGGTAGCAACAAGAGAATCAATGCCCACAATCCAATTGTGTTCTACTCGTACAAAGCATCTACGCATAGATCTAGCTCTGATACTACTGATGGGATTCGTAGCATAGAAAACAAAAATTTTCCTACGAGATGCAAACGAAAACCTAGATCCAATCTAGAAAACCAAGATCCAATCTAGAAGAAGCTTGCAACGAGAGACAGATCATATCTACATACCCTCGACGAACACGTCAACGCAGCGGAGAATTTGACCGTTGTCGATGAAGCCCGCAGCCTCCCGCAGCTAGGTTATACCTCCCAGCCGCGAGAGGGATCTCCTCGTGTTCCAATCCGATCAAGCACCGCAACGAGCGGCACCTCCGAGATGTGCACACGTACGGCTCGAAGACGTCACCTCCTTCTTGATCCAGCAAGGCGGGAGATGAGGTAGATGAGATCAACTCCGGTAGCACGACGGCATGGTGGTGGAGGTGGTGGGGTTTCTCCGCGGACAGGGCTTCGCCAAGCGCTGCGCACAAGAGAGAGGAGATGGGAGAGAGGGAGGCGGCGGCTGGAATGGATCTACCCGGAGGGCTGCCCCTCCCCTCCTTTATATAGAGGAGGAAACTTGGAGGAGGAGGAATAGTACCTGTGAACAGTACACGTGTGAACAGTACCCTCCCCCAAGTAAAGCCTCCCCTTTCGATCTTATCTCCTATTTTTAAGGGATTTGATCTTATCCCTTGGGGGGTTACTGTTCACGTGACACTATTCACGTGTGTACTGTTCATGCAGTACCCTTGGTCCATATGGACCCCTCCGGGATAAGTGGGCCCCACCCGGGGACCCCCGGAACCTTCTAAAACCTTCCCGGTACGATACCGGAAAAATCCCGAACTTTTCCGGAACCCTAAAAATACTTTCCCATATATGAATCTTTATCTCCGGACCATTCCGGAGCTCCTCGTGACGTCCTGAATCCCATCCGAGACTCCGAACAAAATTTCGGTCTCACCATATTAATATCTCATTTTATACCCTAGCGTCAACGAACCTTAAGTGTGTGACCCTACAGGTTCGGGAATATGTGGACATGATCGAGACACCTCTCCGATCAATAATCAATAGCGGGACCTAGATGTCCATAATGACTCCCACGTATTCAACGAAGATCTTTATCGGTTCGAACCACGATGTCGAATATTCCATTCCCTTTGTCTCGCGATATTTTACTTGCCCGAGATTCGATCGTCGGTATCACCATACCTAGTTCAATCTCGTTACCGGCAAGTACTCTTTACTCGTTCCGTAATGCCACATCCTCTATGACCAACTCTTTAGTCACGTGCTTGCAAGCGATACAGAATGTGCTTTACCGAGTGGGCCCAGAGTATCTCTCTGTCACATGGATGGACAAATCCCACTCTCGATACATGCAACCCAACAAGTACTTTCCGAAATATCTGAAAGACACCTTTATGATCACCCTGTTACGGCGTGACGGTTGATGCCCCCAAAGCATTCTTCCGGTACCAGGGAGCGGCATTATCTCATGGTCTAAGGATCGAAACATTTAACAATAGAAAGCTATGCAATATGAACTTTTGTGACGTGATCGAATTGCCTAACTTAATTTGGGTCTGTCCATCATGTCATTCTCCTAATGACATGACCCCGTTATTAACCGACATCACATGTCCATGATTAGGAAACCTTAACCATCATTTAATCAACGAGCTAGCCAGATAGAGGCATTGCTAGGGACACGGTGTTGTTTATAAAACCACACATGTATTATGTTTCCGGTTAATACAATTATAGCATGGAGTATAAACATTTATCATGAACAAGAAATATGATAATAACAATTTATTATTGCCTCTAGGGCATATTTCCAACAACCGCCCCATATTCACTATTGTCGGATCAAAACATCGACAAGCAATGTCTAAAGAGGTCCGGGAGGGTAGGGAGGAACCCATCCAGCCTTTAAAGCAAGAAGCAAAGATGCAGCCTTGGCATAGTGCTCTGTCAAAATGTGTCCTGAGGGGTAGTCAACTAGGAGATGAAGTTTCGACGATATCATTCAGTGGCCATCGCATGAAAGTATTTTGTGTTCTCTTCTCCTAGAATGACCCAACGAATGGTGCAATGAGATTTCCAATAAGCACATTTGTCCTTGAGAAGAGAGGCAAGATGTTTCTGTACAATGAAACAAAAGTTAGCCTCCGGAACACTCAAAAGTCTCTTTTCTTCAAGATTATCCAAAAAGAGGATGACTTGATTGCAGTGAGAAATGAGTAAATCAAGTGGAGATAGGCCTTTACTCCACCGCTTAAGACCTTGGCGCAGGGTTTTAAATTTCTGAGATATGATGTTGGTTATTTGATTTCTATGACGAGGTATGTTCCAATAGGATCGAACACAATTCATGAACCCTGGTTGGTTTGTCCAGAAATTTTCAAAACAGAGGACAACAGCTCGGGGTATACCTGACTTGATGCTGACCATGCATGGCACATGATCTGAGTCAGACTTGGCCAAAGGATAAACCAAGGTGTTGGGGAATTCTAAAGACCATTGTGCAGAAGAAAGAACCCAGTCCAGTTTCTCAAGAAGGGGCTTAAGTTGCATGTTAGACCAAGTATAAGCACGGCCTTTGATTGGTATCTCAACAAGACCAAGACGGCTAATAATCTCATTAAACAACATCATATCATTAAAGTTACCTCCAGGTTTATTACGATTTTTTGGGGAACGAATGAAGTTAAAATCACCCATGAGGAGCCAGAGATCTTTAGGAGGAATCGAGAGATCATAGAGCCATTGAACAAATCAATCTCTATCAATCCCTTGACAAGGGCCATAAACCATGATTAGAGTCTAGCAATTTTCATCATGCTTAGAAACAAAGCAAATTTTAACTGCAGAGTGGGTAACTTCTAGTAAGGAACCAGAAAAAAGGGAGCTGTTCCAAATCACAAGAATACCTCCAAATGATCCCCTTGAAGGAGAATAAGCAAAGTTATCAAAGCAACGGGGACATAAGGTCTTAATAAAAGAGTGATCAAAAGACTATCGTTTGATTTGTTGGAGACAAACTACAAAAGCATTGCATTCCTCAATTTTGTGCCTGATGGCTAGAAGACAAGAAGTAGAGTTCATTCCTTGGACATTCCAGCACAACACATTCCATGCTAAAGAATTAGACATATTCATGAGGAAAACAAAGATCAGGGGAGCAGAATTCTAGAATGCATAACATTGCAAGAGGAATGTTGTCCAGATGTTCATGATCACAACCAAATAAAAAGTCTGCCAATTTAGAGATAGTAGCTTTATGCCAAACATACCCAAAATCTCAGAAACCACAAGAAACAAAATAATCACATATCATCATTTATTATCACTGTTGGAGGAGTCTGTTGGAAGAGGCGCCATAAGCTTTGAAACCTCTAGATCTTTTGTAGCAATCTGAAGTTCTGCTCCCATTCTTTGGATCATTGAAATAGTGAGATGGGGCTCATGCGGTGGAGAGTCTAACTTCAGGGTTTGATCTTTCGACTGTGGAATCTTAGTCTTCTTTAGATGATCAACAGGTGTAGAAGTGCCAAAAAGTTTCTTCTTTGCTCCCACATTCATACGCCTCCGCGGTATATATGGAAGAGCTACATGATAAAAATTCTCATCACGGCGTTTGCTTCTACGAAGATCTAGTTTCTCCAAGGGGGTTGGAGGCTGCTTGGAACGATGACGAGCTGGGGTCTTTACTGGCGTGGATGCAGCCGAGCTTGCTTGGAGATCTCCTGAGATTTGTCTGCTAATAAAAGCAAACGTTTCTTTGATGGGGAGTCGAGCAAGGATTCCAGGAAAGGCTCATCCATCGAAAAAGCCTAACTTAGAAACAAATCCAGTCGAATCTTGCAGCTTAATATGAGGAAGGAATGAAGTCAGATTGTTCTCTGGAACAAGAGCAAGAAATTCTAGGACTAACACTGGTAGAATCTAGAGATACTGATGTGGAGGCTGGTAAGGAATGATGGCCCACTGACCAAAGTCTTGTTGTAATGGTGCCTCTTCTCCTTGATTATTTACCAAAGCTGGTTGCTCTTGCATGACTTCATCCTCATCAGCAGCCACCATGTGCATCAACGAAGCACTGTCAATGTAGGAGACTGTCACGAGTGATTGTGCTTGGATAGGGGCAGGTGGGTCAAGCGGTTGGTGTACTTGTGGAAGTGGAACTGCCGGCGATTGATCCCAACGAGGATGAACATTATTCTGTTGTTTGCTCCACTGTCAGATCCCAAGCAGGATCAGGAATTGCTGGTGGTAGAGGTTCTTCTTGGGGGTGGTGTAGCCATTGGCATCATCATCGGTAACGGGTGAGGGTTACCATCTTCCGGAGGTGGTTGCTCATCCTGCACATTGAATCCTGCAAACCCATGAATATCAAGGATGTATGTAGGGATTGTCCAGAACCTACCACACCACCAAAGGGAGAGGTGCGACGTATGACCACACTTCGTGAGACTGATTGATCAATCGGATAAAGTACTCTTGCAAGAACTCTGTCTTTAACATTGTCATGGTGATGCCAATCTAAGAGACGACCAAAAGTACCCACTGCCTGGGCAATGAAGTGATCAGACTTGTAATCTAGTGGGAGGCCTAAAAACACTATCCAGCCTTCACGTTCTAGAGGCACATTGGAGAAATTAACAGCTTCATCATGACGCACAAAACTGACCAAGTGCGCAGGACCTAGTTGCTGAGGCGGAAGTTGAACTAGCATATCTCTTTCAAAAGCTAAACGCAACTGATAGAGTCCTACACATAAGTAGTGGGAGAGAAGCTTACAACTTGCTGATGAAGAACATGAACTATGAGGTCACGAACGGCATGCATTGCTTCATCAACTTCTTCAATCGGCGGCACTGGAGTGAGAACCGCGATCAGATGGTCTTCATGTGTCTTCACTGGATTCGCACTAGGGGTGAAGTATGTCCGGGGCGGACGCTCGTCGCCGCCATCCTCAATCTGAGCACCATGTTTAACCCTCTAAACTATTTAAACTATAAGCACTTTTTCTCTTAATATGTTTTTTGAAGGACAAAATCACATCTATTGATTTTAGAAAAATCTAAAGAAATCCATACATGTAAACTGTAGGGTGATGTATATAATTGTAAATTTTGGTAAAAAAGTATGAGTATTTGTGGACTATGCAAATTTATTATTGTATAAATTTGTTTACCATAATTTTTAACCAAAATTTATATGCATATACTTGACCCACAACCTATATTTATGGATTTCAAGATTTTTTTTTGAAACTTCTAGTGTGATTTTGTCCCTGTAGAAACCGGCTAGGGAGTAAAGTGAACCCAATTAAAATAATTTAGAGAGTTAAGGAGCCAAGCCAATAGTTTAGAGAAAATAGACCTTTTTCTATGTTGAAGATATGCATACGTGTCCATATACCAGTGACCCGAGTGAATTATCTGCATCTATCTTGCTTTCAATGAGCCTGTCCACCTAGATGCACTGGACACCGGGTAAATTTTAAATTGTCTTGACCCTCTATACATATTAGATACGTGACACCTCGTATTAAAATTGTTGGATACCAACTCTAACTAATTTTAGCCCACTTCATAATCCACCTGCCAGAGAAAAGGACGAGGCCCCGTAACACCAGGTTAATTTCATTCTAGTTCTGTCGCTTGCTCTTAAGAAAAGTTTACACACAATTAAAAGCTCGCTTAAACGGCATCACGGCCAATTATTTGATTTATTCTCTGCAACTCGAGTGCTCACCAACGGTGGATGCAGCTAGGACAAGTTGGACGCGCAAGTGAACAGGCCAACTGCTCACTCATGTGCCGCGCCCGCAAAAGAAAGTGAAAGATATCCGACTTGTGCGTGCATGTATTCGGCTGCAGGCTCACCGGCCGCTCACATGTCCGCGTCCACACCGGTCTCCTCGCCGGCGCCTTCCAGTTCCCCCAGGAGTGGCACGAATCTGAGCATGACGTCCACGGCGTTCTGCGCGGCGATGCTGAGGAACGTGCTGGCCTCGTTGCCGAGCGCGGAGCCGCCGCCGGCGAGGTCAGAGAGCGAGCGGATGGTGAGGAAGGGGACCCCCTGCTGGTGCGCCACGAGCGCGACGGCGGCGCTCTCCATCTCCACGGGTGTGCACCCGAACTTGGCCCGAAGGAACTGGCGGTACGCGGCGTTGTCCAGGAACACGTTGGCGCTGCAGCCCCTGCTGACCCGCGCCATCCTCGGCGCCCGGCCGGGGCAGGCACGTTGTCGCGTTCACGCACGCCGGCAGCTCCATCCCCTCCAGCTTCGCCGCGAGCGCGTAGTAGCGCGCGCTGGCGCGGACCCAGAAGGCGTGCTGGCGCTCCTCCGGTTCGCCGGCCGCCGGGAAGATCTCCTCCGGCTGGTACCAGATGCTGTTGAGCTCGTTCGCCGACAGCTGATCCGGACTGCCCTGCCCCTGCTGCCCGACGGTGTAGTCGGAGAAGTTGAGGAAGCCGTACTCCCGTGTGTAGTCGCCGGCGGCCTCCAGCGGCAGCTCGTTCTCCTTCCCGTCGCCGTACCGCTGCCAAATCATTCATTCATGGAAATTAGCGCGCATAGCACGGTAAAAAGTAGTTCAACGGTTTTGCTAATTCTCTATTGATTAAATTTTTCATAAATCTCAGTCATCTAAAATCGTACATCATTAAATTTAATTTCACAAATTTCAATCACATAAATTGTACATCCTAAATCTAAAATTCTAAAGCACGTGTAATTTTATGGACGGTGAATTTGTAGTCACCTGCCAGTTCCAGAGGGAAAGATGAGCCCAGTACTCGGGGATGGTGACGTCGCCGACCTCGAGGTCCTCATTGGCGTTGCCGGCGATGCCCCAGTGCACCACGCCTTTCACACGGAACAGGCTCAGCAGCAGCTGGGTGGTTAGCCCCGCGTTAAGCTGCACGCACGCATGCAAATTAAGAAGACCGAGTTAATTTGGTCAGATTTTAGAGGGATCTTTGAGGCCGTGGGTTGGTTCTCGACGCTAAGCTGGTAGTGTAAGATTGTTACAGAAACATATATGATGATGTGCATATATATTACCATGCTCAGGCCTGTCATGACCATGACAACGTTTTGGTCTCCGATGGTTCCGAACCGAAACCTTCGCCCTTCAACCAAAAACATTACTGTTAGTCATAAGAACGTTAATTTAGTGTAATCTGCATGCATGTGTGCGAAATTTGCTGTTTTCTTTTTGGATCGAGTCTAGCAGTTTGCAGCTACCTCGATCAATTATTGGTCTATTTTCATACATGTAAGTCGTATGTTCAGTAAACGTCCGGGTTCTGAACTTCTGATCAGTAGCGTGTAAAGACTTGGGTGCAAAAGCAGCCGCGCTGTCCCCGTTAAGCCCCTACAAGCAGTACTATTTTTTCTTCTCTGTGACGATTCGATCAGCAGACCACACACATAATTCAACCATTTTATTCTGATCTTCTGACACAGTTATAGTTTTGCAATTTTTAGGTGCATTTCTTCCGCACCAGATCTGCCTCTGTCACCCTCAAAGACATATTTCGTGCTGTTGTGCCATTATTTCATGCCATATTTGTTTTTATATAAACGTGTATACAAAAAATATATATAGTCTGCCGATGTTAATAGTAAAAGTTGAGCACGGTAGACAGAGTCAATTGCTCTTTCTTGATGCTGTGTGAGATGCTGCAGAGATGTATAGCATCCATGCATGCATATGCTCGAGTGTGAATCTGATTAGCTTGTAATTAAGTACGTGGAATTTACCTTGGACGTCCAGGTTAGGGACGGTTTTGCTGGCCTTGAAGTCCGGCGAGTTGAGGACAGGGACCATCTCGTAGGCGTTGGGCACAACGAGCCCGACGAAGGGGCCATCGCGGTTCGCCCGGCGGATGGCGGCCCACGTCTTCCTCGAGATAAACCCCTCCGCCGCCGTGGCCATCAGCGCAACCGCGAGCGCCGCGGCGATGACGCCGGCCATGGGCTGCCTAACACCACCCATGATCGATGGCTCTGCCGATCGAGCTAGCTAGCTCAGTTTGCTCTCTAGTCTCTGCAGCTATCTAGCTCGTGAGCTCACAGGAAAATTGTTTGTGTGCTGTGTCTGATTGGTGTGTGTGCGTCCCTGTGTGGATCAGCGTAGAGCTGGTGCTCGTATATATAGCTAGGTGGGGTACGTGCGGCGTGGCCACGTGGGGAGTTGCTACGGAGTAATAAAACAAAATTCAATCGCGTGGGACACAAATTTTTCACAAAATCCAAATGGTCATAAAAAATCTCAGACAGTTGAATTGTGCATGTGATGTAATAGGCTAGTTGAATTGTGGTGTTGTGGTGGGCTCAGCTTGGGCAAGAGGGGCCGGCTTAGGGTAATGTGGTGCCACCATGGTTATTTTGTTGATATTCTGCTTGTTTGCTTATCCTAGAACCAAGTTTTTCAGGTGAAATGCTGCCGAAATTTATAAGCTGATAACCAAGTAAAACTCGTTCTATGTTAGCTTTCGATATAAGCTGGACGGAATGTCTTTAGTCTATTTAAAAAAATCGGATTTACAAGGGGAAAAATGATCAAAAAGTTCGGTGGGCCGGGGCCATGGGGAGTTGCTACGAAGTACTCCTCTGGTCCTAAATATAAGTGGGCTTAGATGACCTAGAGTCAAACATATATTTTTAGGCGTAACTATTAATGTATAAAAAATCACCAATATCAACAACAAATAAATTGATAGTACTAGTAGAGTCATTATTGAATGTTCTTTCATGATATATACTCCTTCCGTTTCAAATTACACGTGATTTTAGACATGGACACAATCTTCAACATGTAATTTTGACTATTACTTTTCACATAAATGTGTTAGTAAAAAATTATATAATTATTATATTACGAAAATATTTTTGATGACAAATCCAATGATGGTATTATCGCCCTATCAATCTAAATAAGTTTATATATATTACTAGTCAAAATTAGAAAAGTTTGACTGTACGCTTTCAAAAATATCATATATTTTCAAACGGAGGTAATAGTTAGTTTTATTTGAAACAATAATTTTTCAATAAATTAGTGGTGAAAGTATCACGGTGGAGACCATGTCAACATTTCAAACTATATATATTTAGGATCAGAGGGAACAATAAAATACAATCCAATCACATGGTGCACAAGATACCTCAGAGATCAATGGTCTTTCTTTGAAAATAAAGTTAACATAACATGTGATTTATATTTAGAATCAGAAACACGATTCACCTTGTAAACATACCTCTAACATGTAGAGACGCTCCTAGCTAGAGCGCTTGACACAAACGACTCTACAGTCTAGAGTCCTCTAAATCGATCATCACGTTTCTGGAATACTAGTGCTATGTCCCTACAAAATCAGCCGTGCAACTTCTTTTTTTACATAGAGAAAATCAGTTGTGTAACTTGTGTGGCAGTGTGTGTTATATCGGCTCTCTATCTTACCAATTATAATACTGCCCTCGTGCATGGCGTGGAAATGTAAGATATTGCATAGATGCCAAAAACCAAAACAATAGTGATGATTACTCGTACGGTGGACGCTTGCTGCTGCTCTTGTCGATCGAATAGTAACAGAACAATCGGCATCTCGCGTTTAGCATGTCAAACAACCAGATAAGGTTAGAGATAAGGTTAGAGCACTATCTCAGAATATATCTCTACTGATGGGCGCTTAAACCCCTCCACTGATGGGTTTAGCACCCGTCACTATGATCCCGTCAGTGGAGGGTCCGTCTCCACTGACGGGCGCCTACCTGTCAGCAGAGATTTAACATCACTGACGGGCAATATGTTCTGCCCATCAGTGGTTCTTTTGTAGGGATTGAAAAAAATTAATCCACGCGCCACGCGCAGCACCACTCACCCGACGCCGGCGTCAGCGGCGACCTCCACGACGTTGCGCGTCCCAGTCCACCTGCACCATCGTCTAAGGCTGCGACGTTTTGTAGAAGTAGAGATTTACGATGATCAGCTAAGGCTGCGACTTGCCTCTGGTCTGCCGCGGCGGCGTTGTCGTAGGGGTCGACGGCGCCGAGGGCCTGCTGGTATGCCCTTGCCTAGTCGACGGGGCAGACCTTGGGGTCGGTGGAGCGGGGGTCGTTGGAGGTGACCTCGAGCGTCTGGTCGGAGTCTGTGGCGCGGGCGGCGAGGTGGAACTCGACGGAGCAGTACTCGCAGGAGCCATCGCCGTCGCAGGCGTCGCAGTCGCGGGAGAAGCGCATGGCCATGGCGCCGGCGGAGGTGAGCGGGATGAGGCCAAGGCGGCGCGATGAACTCATCGTTGAGGACGGAGGAGTTGCCCTCGATCTCGACGAGGTCGATGGCGACAGTGGGGACCTCGGCGATCATGACGTGGCGGAGGGCGTTGGCCATGCTGGCTTCGGTGTCGCGGAGCTCGAACTTGGCGTAGTCGTCCTTGAGCTCGCGGATCCGCACCCGGGGGAACCGCTGGTACGACGCTCCGACCCGGGGCGGTGGGGAGATGGGGGGCGGCGGGGAGAGGGGCGACAGGGCGGGGGCGGGGAGATGGGGGGCGGCGGGGAGAGGGGCGGCGGGGGGGAGATGGGGGGCGGTGGGGAGAGGGGCGACGGGGCCGGGGGCGGGGAGATGGGGGGAGGTGGGGAGAGGGGCGACGGGGAGAGCGGCTGGTGGACTAAGGGTTAGGGTTATACCAAGAGACAAGGGCTATGTGGGCTGGAATTGGGCCAAAACAAATAGTGACGGTCACCAAATTTGGCCTGTCAGTAGAGATAAAAGAACTAGTGACGGGCCGGATGTTTTGGCCCGTCAGTAGAGCTTCGTGTCAGTGATAACAGGACATCACTGACGAGCGGATATTTAGGCCCGTCAGTGATATTTTTTTCCCCAAATCTGCTGGGTTTGGCTGCATCTCCATTGACGGGCGGTCATACGCCCGTCAGTGGTACACTATATGATTGACGGGCAAGACGGCGCCCGTCAGTGGAGGATGTTCAGCAGAAGTTCAATCTGAGATAGTGAAGATTAGGCTAAGTAGCTAAGAGATTTATTTTATATAGTATTTTAAACCTGTAGATATTCCGTTCCTAGTGTCTTTTTGTAAAACATGTTTTTATGCATTATAAAGACCAAGAGACGCCGCACCATCTGAGTGTCGACCGAGTTGCCCATCTCATCTCCTACTCCAAGCTTTCACATAGCAATCACCCAATTAGTGTTTTTTTGCAATTAATGCATATCTCTCCCGTTGGGTCAAAATATATACATCTCGGGCTATAGATACGTACCGGCTGGACACAGTGAGATATGTGTAAGCCATGGTGCATAATGCATGCCTGCGTACATACGTACGAGCAAATCACTAGACATACTAGTTAGTAGCACGCTTAAGCATGGAGAAATTAATATTTTAACTTTTGCATATAATGGCCGTTCAACTCGTATTGTCATGATTGCACACTCGGCTCTATGCTCCTCATGTGGCCTTGATTGACATGTCACTCTGTCACGCACGGCCCGCTACCTCTGTCAGTGAAGCAGTCCATGTAGTATACTCACCATCCGATTCAACAAACCAACGGCCAGGAACGGAGGGATTCGTGGCCAATTCTATCGTCAGATTTAACAAATCAACGGTTGAGATAGAGCTAGATTGGTACATTATATAGTAAAATAATAATAATAATAAAATGTAGAAGTATAGAAAATCAGGCATGCGTACGTGAATCGAATACCCAGTTTCCCCACTCAGCACCGTGCCGTTCTGGAATCGATCCTCGCCGTTGGTTATATTTGGATGGTCATGATGGCCACGTCTCTCTCGATGTACGTATCTACCCTATTTTCTTTTTTGAGATTATATGTACGTATTTAGCTAGGCCATGCAGCTGCTGTGCAGGCCCAGGCCCAGGCCCAGGCCCAATGGGCGCGAATATATGACCCTCGGTAAGCTCGACTGGTTGACACGGGTTGCAATGTATAGCGCTCGGGCGAGTTGTAAGCTCACGTCGCCCACGGAGGCGCACTGGCAGGCCAGCCCACGTGTCAAGGCGTAACGGCCCACGGTAAACCGACGGAAAACAAAAAAAAGTTGTTCTCGCCCGTTCAAACCGGCCCGCAGTGTCTTGATGCATCAATTGGTTACGGAGGTTGTTTGTACGTGCATGTCTTTTTAGGATCTAAAATTCAAATATTCATAAGTTCTGAACCAAATGTTCAAATTACAATATGTTGAACCCTCGTGTTCTTTATGATGAAACCTTCAAAACAAGATCTCATTTATGCGTGAAACAACAATAAGAATATGTTCACAGTGCAAGTAAAAATGTTTTCGTAGATTATAGTAAGTGTTCCGGTCAACAGAAAAAATTGTTCCGCTAGTATAGAAAATTTCTTTCAAAGTAGGTGAAATTTGTTTCGTAGTGCCAATAAAAATATTCTTATAATTCTTGAAATTTGTTTCATAGTGCAAATAAAAGTGTTTTCCTAGACAATACAAATAAAATGTTCTCGTAGTTATTCAAAAATGTAATACAACGTAAAAGATGCTATAGTAATACCTACATGTTGTTCTATTGGTATAAGAAAAATATATAGTCGAACAACCCAAAATTGCTCGTTAGATTCATATCTAAGAGTGGAACAAAAGCATATTATCGAAACATAATCGACAATGCTTATAAAAAATTCACAATATTAATGAAACAAACAAAATTATATAGAGAAATAAATCGGAAATGCTTAGAGAACAATTAAAGAATACTAGTAAAACAAAAAACAACTAACAGAATAAAAATATGCTCATAAAAAATCTAAAAGAATATAATAAAAATAAAAAAGTAGTAGAACAAATCGAAACCGTGGCCATTGGTGGACCCAGTGGGTGGCCCACCCTAAGAAAAAGCCCACTGCATTATCTAAACAAAAGAGAAAGCCCACTGCATTGCCACAGCCCACAGTTCGAACCGATGCACTAATCAGAATTGTTGTCTCCTAATCGTTGTGTACAAAGACACCAAACAAAAAGAAAACCGACCGGTGATCGTTCGGCTTCCGTTCTCGACGCGGCAACGCCTAAAGGTGCACAGCAGCTTCCGTTCCCGACGACGCACAGTGCACAACACATAGCAGGCAAGGACTTGCACTGGGCGGCAGCACACTGGTTGGCGGCGGGCGCCACGACGGTAGGGCAAGTGGTGGCGCGTCGCAGGCGGCAGCGCAGAGCTCGGCACGTCAGCCAGCAGGTAGGGCCAGTGGGATGAGAGGGCATGTGTTGATGAACAAGGCGAGGTATTTTAATTAGGTCGATTGCTAGCTTCCATTGCATAGAACACAACAGTGACTGAAACACGTGCATGTGTTGATGAAGTCAAGTCAGCCCACCCTTACTCAAAACTCTTGGTCCACTGACCGTAGCAGAAACAAGCCAAAAGAAAAGTTCATGGTGCTTATGGAAAAAGGTCATGTGTTGCACAAATAAAACATCAGCGTCCCAGATCAGTTATTAAACAGAGCAAAGTGATTAGTTGGAGAAATCAAGAAATTATTATTAGAAATATGACATGTGGAACAACACATAAAGAAAAACGAAAAAAGAACTATTGCGACATACAAGGGAAAAACTTCCAGGGAATGAAAATAAAAGGAAAGAAAGAAAGAAGAAGGAAGAAAAAGGAAATAAAAAAAAGTTGCACATCTGAATGCGTACGTACATATAATATTCCTTTTGCTTTTGGACAATCACGTACGAACTAGATATTGTATGTTGTAGTGATCGATCAATTGGGTCAAACGTGAATTTCGTCCACACGGAGGGACATCCGCGACCGCTCCTTCTCTTCGTTGGACAGAAGGCAGCCCAGAGGGCGTGCACGCCGCGGGCCTATCGGGCCGGCCCGTGATGGCGCGAGCGATGCGGCCTTACGGCTCGCGCGCGCCATATATATCAAAGCGCTGCGAGGCGCGGTTCGGCGGGGCGAGCCGGCGTCCGGCGACGCCAAAAATGGCAGGAGGGCGCACCACCGCTGTTCACCTTCAATATTCCCCAAAACTGATCCCTCCATCACCTTCCGCAAGACCTTAAGACCCTAATCATGCCCTTGTCCAGCTCGATTTTCCGGCGAGCCTATGTTTAGAGGGTGGTCTTCCTTACGGGAATTACGTCGAGCAAGTGGGGTGGAGGGCGCGCATGAGGCGGTATAGCGTGAGCCCTGAGGGCGAGGTCCGTGCGGCCGCGAGCAACAATGGTAGGCGACGAGGAGGAGAGAAGGAAGGGGAGAGAGGTGCATGGGTGTAGAGATGGTTATGAGAAGATGTCGGTGATATATAAGCATGGCAGAGGGAGAAGACAGAGTAGGGAAGGGGCGATGACAGCTCATCAATCCACATCGGCGTCTAGCTCCCACATGGCAATCCTGGCAGCCATGTCAGCAATGCCACACGGGCAGGTTGTGCCACACGTACTATGGGGATTTTGGACTAAAGATGAACCACTTATGCAAGTTCTCCACTCGACGTCCAATTTACGACTTGTCGGACCCACTCAACTACATAGAAAATTAAAAGTTTTAAGAACTGTATATATACAAAAGAGGTACACCCGCAGTTATATATTGTGTGCATATATACATGCATAGAATCAAGAGCAATCAGCCTTTCACACATAGCCAGATTCTTAAAGAATGACTGCTCCTGATGATATGTGTTTCCAAATATCTCAACAATTATCAACAATAAGTACATACATGCATGCATGCTAATGGTATATGTTTACGCGCGATTAAGGTATATATCAATCGGTCGACCGCTAGAACTATGCCCATGCATCTGTTTTGCATATTTGCATGCGCGCATCGGTTCCTGATGATCCATCCTATCGCAGGATGATGCCGGCGGGCGGCGGCGGCGGCGGCAACGGCGCCCAGAAGTCGGAGGCGTTGTCGGCGCCCAGGTGCGAGGTGCACGACACCGGCATCAGGCACAGCCCTCTGCTCCTCAGGTCCTCCTCCTTGCCCTCTTCGCCATCTTCTGAATCCTGGATATATATGTACGTGACATGCCAAATGCATTAGACTTAGTTGATTTTAAAAGATATGTATGGTAAAAAGGTGGAACGCTTAATTTGGTGATAACTGAGCAAGTGATTAGAAGCATGTAAGTGTGCATGTGTACTATATACGAACCTTCTCAGCCTGGGGTGCTAATTCTGTTGTGGCGTTGTTGTGATTGCTATGGTTTAGCAGCTGCATGCACAAATGGGGACCGGTTAGCTAGGTTCACTCTGAGCGATGGTGTCATGGTGATTTTATGCAGGATTTGCATGCACAGAATAGAGGTAAATGTTGGAATTGATCTTTCGGTCAAACCGGATAAGAACGTGGGCATGCACCAACGTGCATGAACCCAACAAACGCGCCCTGATCGGGGGCTCCCAACTAACTCACGGTTTCGGTCCCCGTTGCACAGCGCCAAATAAAAGGGGATTTCTAGGGGCTTTACGATCACCTGTTGACGTAGTACTAAACCCTAATCCCGACACCTCAAGCTCGGTTCCGATCAGGGGGAGCGCTGGAGCTACGGGAAGGCCGACGCCGACGAGACGACAACGCCCGTTCCCGGACAACGCCGGTGGCGACCTGAAGGCCACGGTTTCCTCTGCTACGCCTACACCGGCCTCATCTCCCTCACGCGCTCACGGCTACTCCAATGGCTTCATCTTCAACTACCCGTAAGTGACCCTAATGTCCACAGCTAATGCTAAATTAGGTGTTCTAGAGCTTGGCTAGATGAAGATCAAGTTAATGCCTAAAGAATCAATCCTAACATTGGTATCAGAGCTGTTCTAGCCTATCTAGAACCCTAATCTTCACCTAATGTGCTTCGGTTAATGCCTATTCTTCCCGGCTGTAAAAGCTAATCACTCAAACGAGTTTTGGTATATGCTTCACGTATCTCCCGGAACCCCGATAAAGAAATGAGAAGGAAGGGAATTGAATCAATTGCCCGAAATCAAGAAAATCCCCAATTCCCGAAACCCTAAAATTGAAAATTCCTAAAGCTAGGGTTTCGGGCTTACCTTACGACGCCGCGTAGACACCTTCCACCCTTCGGGGACTGCACGGCCGCGCTGCCGTGCGAGGGTGTCGACGCCGCGACGCCGTCGTTCTCCTCGGAGGTGACGCGCGGGATGCCTCCACCGAAACGCCGTACGGGTGACGCCGCGGCATCGTTCGACGGAGGAGCGCGTGGCCCAGGGCCGGGCGCGCTCCTCCGGCGAGCGGAGCCACCACGCCACCATTGGCTCCGGCGAGTCAGGGAGCTCGGGCCGCCGGGTCTCTCTCTCGGGAGCAAGAAGAACAGGGGGAGAAGGGGAGCGGAGGATGGAGGGGAGCGGAGGTTTTTTCCCGGAGGAGACACCGCGCCGCCGTCCTCTCCGGCGACCCGGCCTCCCGGCCGTCGCCGGGCGTCGGCTCTCTCTCACGGGAGCGGGTAAATCGGGAGTCAAGGGCAGAATGCCCTAGGGTTTTCCGGCCGGGCGCCGGGTTTTGTTCCGCGCGGGCGAGATGAGGACCGTCCGATCGCATCAGAGGAACCTGGGGGTGCGGGGAGGAAGAATGGGCCGTGGGGGAGCTTTTGGGCCGCTTTCAGCCGTGGGCTGCGGCCCAGGTTTAGTTGGCCCGTTTTGTTTTTTGTTATTTTTGGCTGCTGGACCGAAAGACAAAGCAGGCTGCCGTGGGTCTTTTGGGCCAAAAGGAAATTTGGGCTATTTTGTATTTCCAGTGTATATTTTCTTTCTGTTAATGCTTGGCACTGTTAAATAAAGTTTAAAAATGCCCAAATAAAGTTCTGAAGCTCATGTTTACTTTTCTGGACAAAATGGAACCAACGAGAAATTTTGTTCAGAAAATTTTAATGTTAAGTGCATTTTATTGCATTTTCTTTAACAATGCTCTCATTTTAAATATCAATATGATGATAAAATTTAATGTTTTAATATTGATATTTATTCTGAGAATTGCTTGGCTCAAGTTTATAATTCTGACCAACGTTGATTTATAATTTTGAGCCACTCCCTTTTGTGTTAATTAATTCTTTTTCGTTTTCTGCCCAACGGTGATACGAACTAGAATTAATTTTATGCAAATTTGTTATGTACCCTTTTACTTATGAATCTTTGAATGTATTTTCAGCTTTCGCTACTGTTCATGTGGCCATGTCTGTTGACCACATTGAATCACTTACGGGGAGTAATTTTCCAACATGGAGAGATCAAATTATGTGCACCTTAGGGCTCAATAAACTCGACCTTGCGTTGAGAGAAGCTAAACCAGTTGCACCTCCTGCAAGTGTAACTAGGTATGAGGAGCTCAAGAAGGCTTATGATGTTAAGGTAGAAAAGTGGGAGGACTCCAATAGGATGTCTCTCCTAATAATGAGAATGGCCGTCTCCGAGGGCATTAGGGGAGCTATCCCCGAAAGCCCCATTGCCTCTGTTTATTTAAAGTCCATTGAGGCGCAATTCAAGGGCTCCTCAAAGGCATATGCTACAAATTTCATTCAGAGGCTTACTAATGAAAGGTATGATGGCAATGGCAACATAAGGGATCATATCCTTAGGATGAGCGATGCAGCAGCAAAGCTCAAATCTATGGACATGATCATTAATGAGGACTTTTTAGTCCACTTTATTATGACTTCGTTGCCTAAAGAATTTGGACCTTTTATGATCAACTACAACACTCAAGAAAAGAAGTGGACCCTGAATGAGTTGATCGCACACTGTGTCCAAGAAGAAGAAATGCTGCGTGCTGAAAAAGAAAAGGACCAAGCACTTCAGATTGGTCCTGTCAAAAGAAAGTATCAAGCACCTGCTAATCATAAGCCCTACAAGAAGCCCTTTACGAGCCCTAAAGGGAAAGAGAAAGAAGAAGCAAGTGGATCTGGAGTTGCAGAAAATGAGCTTTGCCATTTCTGCAAGAAGCCATGTCACTTAAGGAAAGATTGTCCTGAGTGGCTCAAGTGGCTCCTCAAGAAAGGGATTCCATACAAGGAGAACTTTGAGAAGGGGAACAAGAGACATTAAGGTAGCAAATGATCAAGGAGCTGAAGTTGAAGCTGTGGGATTACTCACTTTGGAGTTGCACACGAGCTTTTTTTTTCTTCAGCTTCATGGTGTTCTTCATGTACCTACCTTAAGTAGGAATTTGATTTCCGTATCTTGTTTGGATTATATTTGGTCTCATAATACAATGATTAGGTACGTTTTAAATATCCAATTATGTTAAACTTCAATTATGTGATGTTAGTCTCGCCATGCGACGAGACAAGTTGTGTTTTCATTGAACGAATCTTTTGTAATGTTTATGTGTGTTATGGTACAATTAAGATGTAAGAGAAGTGCAAATAATGAGACCTCATCGAAATTGTGGTATTGTTCTATTAGACCACATTTCGAGGGGGAGAATGGAAAGTCTTATTTAAAGATAAGACATCGCACTCACTTCTCCTACAAAAACCATAGCATTGATAACAAAAAATTGTGTGTAAATTCTCTAATCAAGATGGAACCAACGAGAAGTCTTATTTGGAGAATGAAAAGCACATTAAAAGGCACACTAATGTTCAGACTCCTTTTATCATGTTTATGTATACTTACTCCCTCATGAATAATATGAAGCACAAAATTAAGACAGAAGTGGCAAGTTTGCCGATCCAATGTCAATTATGACATTAATGCAACATGTGGCTTATGATTATATTTCTGACCAACGTTGTTTATAGTCATGTGCCGCGTTTTATGAAGTTCTTTTTCGCCTTTTGCCCAACGGTAATGTCGATTAGAACTGAAATTTGTGCTTGTTAACACATTAGACTCTGGAGCATGATACATGTTCTAGGAGAATAAAGTAATCACTGGGAGCCTGGAGCCTAGGAATATGAATCTTTAGGAGAAGCAGTCTTAAGTACTGATTATCCATAAGGTCTTTTATTCCTATGCATCAGGAGGACTGAGGATTATGAAATCCTTAATGTAACACCTAGTGTTGAGCCTCACCGTTTTCCTGTGATAAATAAGGCACGTCGTCTAAAGATTTCAAATCATGAACTAAGATGAGTGTTGAGAAAATGGTACCTTAAGTCTAAAGAGGAGTAAGTTCACTCTTTTATCTAGATAAAATCTCATTGGCCAACCAAGAGTATTCTATCTCTCAACAATGACATAAAGAATCTTGGCGATGCCTCATACATTATTGAGATTCACCAGGACATAGGTCCAAAAGGAGTATAAGTCCTATTACAATGGCATACATCGACAGAGTATGAAAGAAACACGTTATGCACTAGTACTCTGCATCACCTGCTCCTAATGTTGAGGGCGATAAGGTTGGGACATTCCAATGTCCGAGGAACCAGTTTGAAATTGATCAGATAATGTCGGTTCCTTATGCTTCAGCTGTCAGAAGCACCATATGTATTCAAGTATGAGCACGCCCCTATTTATGATCGGGATACTTGGCAAATATACGTTAAATCCAGAACTGGACCACTGGAAAGATGCTATCAATATCTTGCAGTATATGCAAGATAATAAAGAATACATGCTCACTCATAAGGAGTCTGATAACCTCGAAATTGTGGGTTAGTCAGACCGTTGTATTGCGAGGTGTGTGGATATTAAGAATTCCACATCATGTTACATCTTCACCCTCGCACAAGGAGCTATATCGTGGAAAAGCTCCAAATGGCAATCATGGCATCATTAGTGATGCAAACTAGTTTATGGCATGTTAAGTTGCTACCGGGCAGGTTGTATGTCGAAGGAAATTAATTCCCGAAATTAAAAGTGGTAGACAACTTTTCTAAACCACTTACTGCGATTATGAATACGCAGTTCTCTATGCGAGTAACAACACGTCAGTTGGTGTTGCCAAAACCATTGACATTAAGTATCATGTTGTGAAAGATAGAATCCAGGATCATACCGTTAATGTTAAGCATATGAGTACGACAGAAATGCTTGCGGATCTGCTTACAAAAGGCTTACCACCCAGTATATTTTGCAATCATGTAGCCGGCATGGGTTTACTGGAAAGCTTTTGATCCTGGAATAAAGGGACCATTGAATGAAACCATCTCCCATTAAGTAATATGTTTTCCATTTTAAGATAGAATGGTATACTATAAGTACTGTGGTTCAGTGGCATTTTATTGGTCACTATAACGCTTTGCTTGGTATATTTTCTATTAAGATTTGACCTTACGATCAAGGGGGAGAATGTTGGAATTGATCTTTCGGTCAAACCGGATAAGAACGTGGGCATGCACCAACGTGCATGAACCCAACAAACGCGCCCTGATCGGGGGCTCCCAACTAACTCACGGTTTCGGTCCCCCGTTGCACAGCGCCAAATAAAAGGGGATTTCTAGGGGCTTTACGATCACCTGTTGACGTAGTACTAAACCCTAATCCCGACACCTCAAGCTCGGTTCCGATCAGGGGGAGCGCTGGAGCTACGGGAAGGCCGACGCCGACGAGACGACAACGCCCGTTCCCGGACAACGCCGGTGGCGACCTGAAGGCCACGGTTTCCTCTGCTACGCCTACACCGGCCTCATCTCCCTCACGCGCTCACGGCTACTCCAATGGCTTCATCTTCAACTACCCGTAAGTGACCCTAATGTCCACAGCTAATGCTAAATTAGGTGTTCTGGAGCTTGGCTAGATGAAGATCAAGTTAATGCCTAAAGAATCAATCCTAACAGTAAAAACCAATGAGCAATAATTATTCATACACAGTACAAATTACTTGAACTTTTATGAAAGCTAAGCATGTATTGTGCTTTCCATGATAAGGGAAACAGATTCAAGCGTACAATGTTTTCATTCATGGGAAGAGTACATATACACACAGGCTGTTACAATCGGCAAAGTGCAAAAGCAAATCGAAACCAGTCCCACCACAGTCGGTTTAGAATAACAGCCGTGCCCTAATACTCTGGCGTCTCCGATCACCTCAGGATTTAGTGCCATGTCGCTGCATGGACCATGTGGCGTCTCCGATCACCTCAGGATTTAGTGCCATGTGCGCTACATGGACCATGCGCGTGCCTGTGCATGTGTAAGTCTAACATTTCAGACAATATATATATTCGATTTTCAAAAGGTGACCATCTTGACAGTACATGCTTCCCTCTCATACGTATACGTGTACATATATATCAGGCCAGGGAACTACGGGATCTAGTTCCTTTTTCCAGGTGGTTCCTATATTTTTTGGCTGACTGCATCGATCGATGGCGAGGTTCGGAGATGCCACCACTATTTTCTAAGAAAAAAAGTGGTTACTGCATGCACGCAGGGGCGAGGAAGAAGTAAAAAAGCACGGAGGCGTACAGCTTGTCAGCATCACACGTACATGTGTGCAAAAAGGTTAGCTGAAATGATCAAGCAGACGTGCATATATCATTGCATCACATGCGCTGTGCAGACACAGTGCTCAGAGCTAGCTAGCCCTACATGTCCCTACCTTGATTGCTCCTGTAATACGCAAGCTTATTACGCTATGATGGCCACTTCTGATCAGTGTTAAGATATTAAGGTGTGCTGTAATAAGTTGTCACATGGGACTTGGGGAAGTCATAATGAGTGGATCTCAACTAAGGCAATTATAAGTTAATGAACTCTCGACTAGAGAGCATATTTTATAATGTGACGTTTGGTTTGAGGAACCGAATGGTGCATGGACAATCCAATTTAGCTATTTTTTGGTTCCAGAAATGAAATAGGTTCGTCTACCACCACCATGCCCTTCATAAACATAAAACTAACATAATATGAAGTTCATTAATTTTCGGTCATTTCTCCTTTTCTTTTATCTCTCTTGCTCCTCCTCCTTGCTTCCGCCCTCTTCGTCATCTTCTCTCCCTCTCTCCACCGCCGCCCTTGCCAGTCGAAGGGGAGGGGGACAAGGACTTTGGCCCCTCACCTTCTCTGTAGATCCATGTCGCTCTAGTTACGTATTTGCCCAGGTGGCGTCTGGTGTTATGCTGATGGCTGTCCTTTGGCTATTAAAAGGGAGCCCCTATGGATGCTGCCGGTGGTTGTGCTAGAGGAGATGCTCTCGTCATTGGCCTCGCCATCGGGGATGGCACTTCCTCTCAGCAACTTCAGGAGGTCAGCCCCTCAATAAGCTTCGCCTAGATCCGGTTAGTCCTGTCTCCTTTGTCTTCCCCCTGGATCGCTACCATGGTGGCAGGGATGCTAGATCTCTAGAAGGTGTGCTTGGCTTCAGATCTGAGCCGTTTTCCCCTTGGTGATGCTTCAATGCCTTCTCAGTGTTGCTCTATCTTTTTCTCTTTCCCATTGAGTCCAATAAATCCCCTATTTTCTTTCCCCCAATCAAAGTCAATCTCAACACAAATCAAGCTGTGAAAGGGCTATGATGTTGGTGCACCTACGAATCGATCTATATTACCAGCAAGAGCAGTTTGGAAGCTCGACACGCACTTCTTTCGAGTGTTTCTTCTAGCTTTGTTTCAAGAGATGCGTCCCATCGAGCCCATCTCAACCTCCTCTTGGGGAGACCCAATCTCTGGTCCTTAGGCACGATGGGTGTATGGCGGTCTTGAAGACTATGTGTTGATGCCCGGCCTATGGTCGTCTTCTTGGAAGCCAATGATAAGCGCCTCCAACAACTTTTGCACCGGCTTCGATCTTCCTCTTCCTCCGGCCTAGATGTGGGCACTGATGGAGGCAGCACATCAAGGTGACCCTGCGACTCCATGGGTTCGCGTCGTCCCTACTCTCCAACTATATGGCGGTAGGCAACGCATCCATGTTGACATTCTTCGATGACGACAAGCGTCGGCGGTCTATTTTCCAGCGCAGGTGTTCTCACGTTGATGCGTGGCCTTGCACGTGTCCTCCCCTTGTGTGGTGTGAGGGCACGTGTCTTTAAGGGCTGCTTTGTAATTTTACTTGGTTTGCCCTTCTTGGGACTTCTGTACTCTTCCGAAGTATTATGAAATGCACGGGTGATATTCAAAAAAAGTATGAAGTTAATTTCACCAATTTTGAGGGACCTATAGACCAACACATGATGAATGAGGTCATCCATTAAACCAAACACCCTCTGTTGCACAATCCGAAGCCCACTAAACAACACATGTTTATAAGAGATGTTGGTCCCTCTCTCTTTAAAATACTAGCCTAATAAGAGAGGCTACCATCGCCCTTATAAGTCATGCTCTACCTCTACCCATAATAGATGTAGGACTAGAACCCACACCCTCCCTAAACTAAAAGGAGTGTGGGCCAAGCCTTATTTACGCATTTTGCACATGAGATGACATGCTCCAAAAATTGGGCACTATAAGTTGGCCGCGTATCCACTGCAAATGCGAGTTGGTGTCAACTCCATGAAAATCAAACTAATTTTTAAAAATATTTCTCAAAAGAAATATGAGATATTGGGGACGGTATGTTCCGCACATGCATTGCTGCAAATTTCTAAATCAATCATGCCTTCGAGATATACAAAGAAATACAATTATTTGCTAAAATAGTTTTCACTTTTTGGCATAGTAATTATTGTCTTCTTTTTGTATCTTTGTAAGCTTCACAAGCAATGGATGAAAAACATAACGTACTCCAGGACCTTTTGTTTCATGTAATTCGAAGTTGAAAGCATGTAACTATGATGACTAGTTATTCTTACTTTAGCAGCTATATCTCATGTAATTCTTCAGCACATTAAGATGCCTAGTGTAGGCTAGCTTGTAGATGACCGGAATTGTCCGGTGGGTAATGACTGAAAGGTACCTATACGTGCGAAAGAATATGTAAAGCGTGGCTGGTCTAAGGTTTGGACAAAATACACTAATTACTCTCTTTTGTTTCTTGTGAAATGAAAGCATTTGTCCTTAGCTACCAACTCGTAATTGCACATTTTTTTGATCCATATATGTCAGCTTTTTTTTCAGGTCATGACGCCTTAATTCCTATCAAAGAGAGAGAAAACAAATGGATGGTAGTTCCTGTAAAGGATACGAAAAAGCTTCAATTCCTTTTCCTACTCATCGCATGCCCCCTTTGCATGACAAAGTTTCAGTAACCTAGCTTTATTATCCCTTCCCTAGTGGATGATGTAACTTCGATATAAATTAATAAAGTTTGCCTGTGTTTCAAAAGAAAAAACACCTATATATCATCCACAAAGCCAAAGCCGACCAAGTTCTTGCCAAAACTTGAATTTTTAGGACATCTTGGCACGTGCCTACGCATCTTAATTATCTGCCGCTCTTGCAATGTTGAGAGAGAGAGAGAGAGAGAGAGAGAGAGAGAGAGAGAGAGAGAGATTCTGACTTACAGTTCCCTGACGCATGGAGCTCCCGTTCTCCATGTACGGGTAGCTGAGAGCCTATGTACCATGCATGTACACAGAAGAAGAACGAGTTAGCAACAGTCATGTTCATGCATGAGACGTATATACACACGGAAGAAGAATGAGACAAGGAGACGAGCTATATAGCCTATATCGATCGAGAAGAAGACAATAGAGAGATCAAGAGGACATGAAACAGAAGGCAGAACGAAACAGCGCGCCCACACACACACACGCATGTACATACAAGCATGCAACTTGCTGCTATGCTAGCCGCTATATTCGTTCACGCACTTTAACAGCGTGCTCTTACACCCAGCCCCACCCTTCCTCCTTTTGTTTCACACCCCCCTCAAAATCTCACTTTACAGCATGTAATTCCTGCCCCACACACATCTCCTATGTATCACCGTGACACTAGCACATGCATGTGCATGCATGGGGCTCATATTGGTTATGTGCAAATGTAATCTTGCATTGCAGGAAACTGCCACCAATATTGATGCAAGAAACCACAGTGAAAAACTTCCCAATATGTTTCATAATTGCATGCATGCATGAAGATTATGTACAGGAGTACAGGACTAACTGTTGTCCGATTTGAATCATGCATATATCCTTGCTACTTATCTAGCTTTAGATGAGTGCATATAGACACTTTAGCAATCATAGATAGAAACTAACACTTGTTCTAAAGAAAAACTAACACTTCCGGAAACTGAATATCTAAAGCTAGCAGAGTTAACTGTGAGGGGGAGAAGTTAAGATTGGACCTCGATTTGACCCAGGAGGAATCTGATATAGCCAACAGTCTCTTGCAGCACGGACGCAGTGTCTGTCTGGTAAAAATGAGCACACATGCATGTCAGATATTACTTCCTTTACTTTCATTCGCACGATTCCTAAAGTGAAAGAATGTGCAGATCAAAAGGAAGGGGAGATGGGCAAAAACTTTATATATGCTGTACATGTTTATGTGTCAGCAGCTGCAAAAGAATATCCCTCTAACCTTTTGGAATTTAAAGCTTACATGCGTGCGTAAGAATATTTTGACATGCTGTGCTAGCTAGAGTGCATGCAGTGTCACATTAGTGTATAGCTAAGTTGGTGTAGTACCTTGCCAAATGGGGAAACTATCTGATGAAGTACGGTTATTCTATCACCAAGCCTCTCCTTCCTCATCTGAAACAAAAATTATAGATGAGAAGCAAATGTACATTTTTATGGTGTAAGGAATTTTTCATTGTATCTGATGTTGTTCTCTTCTCTACATTTCTGAAAAGGTCCTCGTATAGATCTGAAGGGTATTATTGCCTCCATATATAGATCAAAACAATATGATGACAACTCGCAAGAGCTACATATTGACCGAAACAAGATTCATCTGAAACTGGGGAAATTAATTTTGAAATGCATGCTATTTCTCTTCATCTTTTACAATTAAGAGAGAGCCAATTAAGCCTGGATGAATGCATACTTGGTGACGAAGGGTTTCCTATTTTGTGGGTGCATGCAATGCATATATAGTGCATTGTCTCAGAGAGGGAGGTGGCGAGAGACAGATTCCAAGGTACACAGAAATGACATATACTCCAGAGTAAAAGTGAGATATAGAAAGGAGTGAATGAAGAAACCTTTAGGGTAGATTGCGCTGAGGAAGAGGCTTGAACCCTAGCCTTCTTCAGAGCTGAACCAGTTGTAGTACTGTTACTCTGAAGGGTAGAAAAAACAAAAAGAAAACAAATCAAGAACAATCATGAGACCATTTGATCTTAATTTGTCCAAAGAAACTACGTACTCCTTGCAAAAATTAATTAAGTGCCCATTATACTTTCTGTCAACATTAACACTGAGCCCGTGCGGCACTACACAAAAGTGGATTTCTACCCCTTATTACCAAAAGATCTTGAAGCAAGATCCAAATGAAAAGTTCATCTTCTTTCGAGAATTTTGGAACATGAGCTTCAGAGAGTAGACACAAGACACATGCACATATGCAGCTAATTAAAGTGATTTTCTGAACGACATGAAACATAAAGCTGTTAATCGAAAGAGAAGAACCTATATAACACATGCACATATATGTGCTGTGTGTTTTCTATGTAATGGAGAATCAAGGTAGACCGTGCATGTTTTGAAAGATCAAACATCGATCCAAAAGGCGATTTGTTCTATATACATCGTAGGTGAAACAATTGCAAGCCAAGAAATACCGAACAATCAACCGAAGGAAAGAACAAGAAGAGTACTTCGGAATTTCGGGAAGAGGATTTCTCTTCCAATTTCAGTTGCTCACCTCACACGAGTTATCGGAGTGGTGATTCCTCACCTCCGGCGCCGGCGCGGCGCCACTGTTGGAGAAGTCCAGCATGCCACCGCCGAGGCTCGTGCTGATGCATGACCTAGGAGAGGAGGCCAAGAGCATCTGGCTCAGCTGAGACTGAGACTTGGAGATCTCATCACCACCACCATGTTCACAGAAATTATAAGCTGCTCCAGCCTGAGGCACAGGACCTTCTAGTCCCTTTGACAGTAGAGCCGTCGCAGTGCTGCTGTATCTCTCATGATCTCCAATTAATCCCCCACTGCTTTGTAGCCCCCCAAAGCATATATATGCACATACATATGCATCCACACAGGCAGAAACAGCAAGTTAGTACTAGGAAGTAGGAACATGCATGTGAGATGATTAGCAAAAACCATCAGACAAGGGGTTGATCTACAACAGGACAAACTGCACAACTACTTTACTGATCCCTAGCTGGATGTACCTAATTAATTCGTACTGATGAATAAAATCTGCATGAACTGATGGGCTCGCCCTAGCACTAATTCTTGCATTATAGTAGATCATAGAGAATTGAAGGTGGGGATTAGAAAGGTCTTTACAGAAGCATCTGGCGCCATGACTCTGGCATGTGGTCTTCCTGCCCACCATGCAAATTTGCAGGGGAAGTGGCAGTGCTACCCACCTCAGGAACCTGATCTGAGGAGAGGTGAAGGAGCTGATGATGATCATGGGAGAAGAGCAAGGAAGGAGAAGCCAAGGGAGGCATCTTGGTGGATTCCTCTTGCTCCTCAGCACAGGGCATCAAACCACTCTTGATGTTCCTGTTGATTGTGCCACCCCACACCACCATCTGTTGCACCAAGGAGCTCTTGAATTCTCCTCCACCCATCATCCCTTGAGGGTGCAAGAAGGATTTTTGCTGCTACAATTGAACTTCTAGGATTCTTGCAAATTCCTATGCAAATCTCAGGTCAATCTTTAAGGTATTGGTAGTTTTTGCCTGTCCTCCTCTCTCCTCCTTTTTCTTTGTTTCTTTGTTTCTTTCTTCTTTCTTTCTTTCTTTCTTGAGAGAGAGAGATTGAGAGAGAGAGAGAGAGAGAGAGAGAAAGGATAGGACCCGTTTGGAGAGGAATCTGAGCTTTTCTTTAGTTTCATCTTCCTTTTGTTTCACTCCTTTCATTTGTGAACTTCCCCTTGCAATTTTCTCTCGCTTGCTCTCCTTTTGTGACGTTATTTTTTGTCCCCTTCCCCCCTCGTCGCCACGCTTTCGCTTTTCTCAATAAAAGTATTACCCGAAAGGTTTGTGCGGCACACAACTTCAGGCCAAAAGGAGCAATTTATGGAACGACGGTATTTGTTAACCGGGGCCTAACATTCAACTATAGCTAAGTACTGTTGATAGTTGATTTACAGAACGAAAAGAATATGGTTGATAATTGCCCCTGTAGACGAGCCTTATCCAATCCCAATCAAGGTTTTTTAAATGGGTTTATTCTCAGCGGATATGATAAACTTAAAACGCTCGCGTGATTTATTCAAGAGTAAATTACATATCAATTATATATGTATATGATAGGTTAACTAAAAAAAGAGAGACGTCCTAGAAAATTTCAAAAAAGCAAAATACCTAGCCGTTAATCTGGTGGACTCTTCTTTTTAGTAGATCACAATCGATAGATTTTATCTAAACAGATCGCAGCCGATAGATCATCATAAATGTACCTAACAGATCACAATCGATATATCTTCATAACCACACATAAATAGATAACAACCGATAGACCATCATAATTGTACATAAACAAATCACAACGGATTAATGTTCATGATTGTGCCTAAACGTATGACAGTCAATAGATCTTCATAATTGTATCTAAACATCATCCGACCATTGATCAAGTAGACCTTCATTATTAGTGGATCGTAATTGATAGATCTTTATAACTCTACTTAAATATTATTTGGTTATTTATCTGATGTTCCTTAATTATTACTGGTCCATTTATGATTTACACCTCACACAAAAGTTACCCAAGCTTTGAAATCTGCATAGTGATCTAATATCGACAAACCACGATCTAAAACTTAACTCCACGTACTGATCTAATATCACATACAAATGAATGGCGAAACCGTGACCCGAATTTTAATTTCATGTGGTCTAATATACAATCAACCTATCGGCTCAATACAACAGCCACTCGGCCGGCCGGCTCGCCATCCAAACTTTAGTTCAACATACTGATCTAATTCACGTACAAACAGCTAGTCGTCTAATACTCTAATGTACAAACCAATGATTACTTAGTGGTTCAAACTTTAATTCTAATATCACATACAAACGAATCCGGTCGTAATATGGGTTTTCTGCAATATTATAATAATATACATCTACATAAGTCAAAAAATTTAGAGATGATTAAAGATATTTTCCGTGTAATTGTCTGAGATATCAAGCTAGTTTATAAAAGGGATGATAAACTGAACCCGAGGGAAAAGCAAATATATATAGAAGGCTGGGTGCTTGAATTTAAGGTTTATGTACTCAAGCACAAACGACAGGTTGAATAAGATTCAAATCACAATCATGCATGGCTGTAAAATCTGGTAGCATGTGTCGGAAATATTAAATCATAATACATGGCCCACATAGGAATTTACACTTTATTCGGTTTTAATATTAGGTTCGATTTGTAGTGCTGCGCTTCTTTGAAAAGCCGTTGTCAAAAGAATTGTGAAAAGCGTACAATATTTTTGGTAAATCAAATTGAATGTAGGTAAATTATTTTCTTTTTATAATTACAAAGAAGATATACATATGTGCACACATCCATGCGAGTGCACCCGTAAGCACACACTATAATTGATAGACCAGGGATAAATCTATGAATTTCACTAAATTTCTGCTGAATACACCCGTCTGTGTAAATATGAGCACCAAATTTTGAATCCTGATAGGTGGGTTATGCCCCACAACTTTACCATGCCCCTCCAAGAGGCGGTACTCTGAGTCTAGATAGATTCTATTATCAGATGATTCTCATCTCACATTTTATCTCATTTGTTGTGAAATACAGTAATATAATTGTTTGCAACTTGATTAAGAAAACAAACAACTGGTCAAGAACTCTTAAATTCTTAGAGGCGGTTAAACCATACGAGATTATCATAATCCATCAAGCAAACAGAACATCGATCAATCTCCGCCATCCAATCCGTCCGCCAATGTATTTGTGCTTATTGTAGAAATCTATTACAATCTTTACATATATGCCATCATGTTCATACATCAGTAATTCGGAGAAGAACTGCATAAATGGTTCAAGCTCATGCATGTAGCTAACCCACGAGAACTCATTTTTCTTTTCCTCAGAACTCACGCAAAATCATTCGGTTCTTGCTTGGGCGCGTCGGGGATGCAGTTCATTGAACTATGCAAGTACGGATACAAGGAGTTAAGCGTGATGAAAAGTACGGATACAAGGAGTTGAGTTTGATTGACTCATGAATCATACACGTACGCTCGCGCTCTGAGGCGCAGGCGATCAGCAATAATTTTTACTTTCTTGTCAAGCCAGGAGGCAATTGAATAATTGATCGACGACAGATGTGAGAGAACAATGCCGCTAGATACACCAAACATTTGGCGTCACTTGATAGGGCGCAGTGTGTTGATAGATTATACTTTGGGTGAAAGCCACTTTAGCAGAAAAGGCCAACTCCACCGTATTTTTGCTACTCGCTGGCCGGCTGCTTTTAAGCTTATTTTGGGATGTTGCACAAGGCACACTATAGTTATAGAGCATGATCGTACTCCGTGGCAGAGCCAGGAATTAGAGACATGGGATTTTCAAAAGAAAAAATTAAAGAGATGCGAAGGACTGAATGAATCAAACAATACAACATTGTTGATAAGAGAGGTTAAATTATAGTGACTAAACAAATTTCTCTAAATACAAATGGCTAGAACAATCTATAGCCGTCCCTGCCAGCTCCTCCCACCACTCCCGATCGTACTCATATATATGTATGCTACGATTTTTATGTGCAGTAGCTAGCTAAATATATCTCGATGATTACAACTTCTTTTGTCGTAGCCTGGTGATATTTATGAAGCTGTATGCATCCATAGTTAAAGTAGAAAAGATGCTTAATATTGAACTTTATAAGATCTTTTTGTGTGTATGTTGTACCAGAGAACCAGAACCGATTTTTTAATGGAAGTAATGAAAAGAAAATGAAACAGAAAACCGGCCACTCCATGAATTATTGGTTGATCTCTTGTGCATGCCGCACATTAGGATACTCCATCCATATATACTTGCACGATAAGAAAATTGGCTTAATCATTCACCAAACTCTAGTACCATATATAGCTGGCTGTAGCTAGTTAATTATATCAAAGGACGATTGACTTAAAGTAGACGTTTGCACTTAGCGCCACACACACATATATAGGAGTACGTTATACGTAGTATGGTATATTACATACAGTCTGAGAGGATTTTTGGCTCCGGTGATCCCTTTATTTTGAAAATTTTAAGTGTATTTGTAAGTTTTAAAAGTTTCTCACACGTAGATGAGGGAATATACTTTGAAAATTATTTTAATTTGTGATCTACACAAAAAAGACAAATATGATGATCTACAAGTGCAAATATACATGCTACTATTTGCTATTATAGATAACCACATTTGGCTTTCTCGTGCAGCTCACAAATAAAAGTATTTTTTGACCAAACTTTGCAGATTCATAGTGTATTTTAATATGTTTTTTAAAGATGAAGAAAGATTTATTATTCAATACGTCTGCAACAAGGCAATCCAGTATCATAAGAGTTTCTCCCAGCCTTTGTATTGTCACATGCACAGTCACATCGTATTCTAACATAACATGTGGATATTTTCGTTTATTTTAAACTTGTAAATATACTTTTTGATTTTTTGAAAACCTAGAGATCACTGGAGCTCAGGAGTCAAAGCAATATGTATACTAATACTATATACACGATGTCTGTTTCCTCAAGATGAGTGATGCGTATGTGTATGGCCACGTGAGTCAAAGTGCGCATAGTTAAGTAAGCACGTCCGAGATGCCTCTTGCCTACTCTGTTGGATCTAGGACATCCTCGACAACGTTTTGTATGAATTAAGCAGGAGTGGTGGACTATACCAATTCTGGAGTGTTAGATCGATTGTGTACTGTCCAAATCTAGTAGGTGGAGAGGTCTCAGCCTTTTTTGTGACGACATCCCCGTACCATTGCCAATTTGCAACTTGACCTCACATGTCCAACTCTAAGTCCTCTTCCTCCGTCGATCAGGTCTCCCGCACCATCAGGCGACATCGACCACCATGTGCAAAAATCTCTGGCCACCCCAAGCCCTGTCGACTACATCCACGGCCACCACAAGTGGCGCCCGCACCGAATCTTGGGATGATGAGCCGTCCCGGCACCATCCAAGGCCATCCCAAGGCCCCGCTGACACCGGATCTAGCCATCCCGATCTCCGTCGCCACCTTTCCCATCCATCTCAAGGTTCATTCTTGTGGGGTAGCGTACTTCTACTGGCTGTTCGGATTCACCATGGGTGCCATGGCATACTACCGCATTAATCTCGAGAAGCAACATGTGTGGTCCATGTGCCTCTCTTTTCCTTCTTCTATATTGACTTGTCTAGTGCTAGTTTTGAATGTTTCAGTTGTAAGCATGTAATGTTCAGAATGAGATTTCAGTTGTCATGTTCTTGATGATATATGTACAGATACTTGAATCAGTTTTTTTTGAAATTCTTGTCAAGTTATTAATGATATATGTACAGATACTTGGATGAGTTTTGTGAAATTTTGGTCACAGTATCCATTACTGTATCAGATTCATCTATGGTAATGTACGGAATTTTTTTTAGGAATGAGCATTTCCCTCAGAAGAAAAATTACGAATAAGCATCACCAACAATAGGAACAGCAGCACTTGGACATAGAAATGACCAGGAATGTAAGGGAACAAATGCAAATGAATTGAGAATTCTACTTATTGCTTATGGACAATATCAAGATCAGTTATTTTTAATGAACAAGAATTGGTTGACAGATTTCATTCACATCTTTCGGGGTACAAGATTAATTTCAGCTGTATAGTGCCTACTTCTCAGAAATTTCCCCTGTTTCGGTAGACAAATAGCATTAAGAAGTCAAGACCAGAAACATCCATAATGTGAAGACCATTGAACAGGTTTATGCATGCAATAAGCATCATTACTATGTAAGACTAGGATAGCAGAATTACAAGAACCACTTAACTAAACACTAAGCCTGAAGTAACTATAACACAAGTTTTCTATAATAAAAAAACAAAGAAGCATGACAGAGAATAGAGAGATGTACAGTTGTACAGGTGAACAAAGAAGCAAAATGAGCACCACCACTAGATCTAAGAAGCTAGAACCACAATCTAAGAACTGGTAAACTTGGTAACGATCGGATGGCGTCGGCTGGCCGCCGCCGTTGCCAATGAAAACAAGTTGGACGGGGAAAGGCTTATGGCATGGACGGACTGGTAATTATTTTGAGGAGAGAAGAGGGACTTGAGGGTGTTTTCACAAAAGAGCCGGCGCCTGTCCTGTAGGCTACAGGGGCCTGTGAGCAAAATATTCCAGTAGGTGGCATCGCGTCCCCTGCATCGATCTGCAACCTCCGTTCTTGATCCAATGGTCCACAATCTCATAGAGCATGTGTACACCCAAAGAGGAGTTCACACAAGCCGTCCTCGACATCCTCCTCTCTCTGTCCTCTCTGAGCTAAAGAAGAAGCAACCATTAATTGGTTGGGCCTCTGCCAAAGAAAGAAAATTGGATGGGCCAATGATATGCTAGTTTAGCTAGCTAGTGAAGAATTTAATTTGCAGTTGTCTGTACCCGCGTATCCAAAACTTTGTCGCGACGGGACATTTTCATCGTGCTGCATCGTGTCGGTGCGGAGAAAACACGCCAAACACGTAGTACTGTTTCAACCGCAAGGCACGCTGGCTGACTGTCTCTGGCTGTGTTCCATTCCATGCTCACGTGACTGCACAGATTTTTCTCAAAAAGAACAGAAAACGTGACTGCACAGATGAGTGGTGCTAGAGGCTGGAGCGCACATTAAAATGCTTTGGTCGAGGAGGCCCAGATATATTGACGTCTTCGTGTCTTTTGAGTCTTTCGGTGCATTTCAGGGCATCTAGGCCCGCCAGATTAATCAGGAAATGCCCGGGCTCTCCCTGCCCACCCCGGAATCAGCGCAGCTGGACCAGGCCCATCCAGGCGTCTGCTCGTTCTCGTATCATCTGGATCCATTCATCCATAAAAATCTATACTACTATATAGTGTACCAAATTTAAACTAGATTTAGCAAGCAATCTGAGCCATTGATCCCATAAATCCGACGGCTGAGATTGGAGGGATTCGCGTGAACAGTACCTGTGAACAGTACAATCTACATTATCATCTACAATACTCTGTGAACAGTACCATCTATAGTACCTACGTGCATTGCACGTACTGTTTGCTAGTATGAGATATATGCTTTGGATCCATCCATCCCTGTATCATCTGGTCTCGCTGACATCATTTCGTTGCAAGTGGGTGTAAGTCAATCCTCCACATTGTATTGCCGGACGAAGCTCTAGCTGCGGTCAACTTTTGTTCATCCTTCTGTCGTGTCCTTTTCACGTTTTACAGCACCTTATTTGTATGTGGTTAGTACTAACTACTTGAGAACAAGCCCTTTAGTGAAGCCACACTGTGCGTTAGTTTTACACGAGAACCGCCCCGTGCAGTGACAAACGCTTTGTGTGGGTTTAAAGAATGGACAGAACTATAGGGCGTTATCACGTGAACCACCGCCGGTACCTTTTCTCCTCTTTTCTTTTTCATTGAATTGCCGCCGTCACATTCCCTGTCCTGACCTTTCTTTCTTTTCCAATCGTCATCGTTTCTTTTTTTCCTCACCCTTCTTCCTCCTTCCAATCGCTCTCCTCCTTCTCTCCTCCCCCTCACTGTCATCTCACCCGATTTGGCCGGTGACACTACTGAGGTCGAGATGAGGCGCTGTGTAAT